>JAMAKO010000070.1:0-61103 GCA_023628555.1 Chaetomiaceae sp. R4402 | reverse complement strand
GGGGGGCGACAACGACTGGTTTTGACACATACGCCTGGGACCCGTCAATGGGGGTGTCCCGAACCTAGCCTGGCAGCTCCGGAACCGTGGATTTCTTCCCTAGGGCGAGTTACAGCCCGCAGTTCGCGACAAGTTCAATCACTGGTCGCCTGTAGCCAGGCAGCTCTGGGAATCCGAGCTTGATGCTCACCCCGAGGCCCTTGTCCGCGCCTGGATCTGGCATTATCTCGCGTGAAAACCCTGCTCTTCTCTTCTGGTGACGCATCGACGCTCGACCCCGCCCCATGCGCGTCGCCGGTGTGGGAGCACGTCCGGCGCTGCGCCGCGATCTGAGTGGTGAGTGCGCCAGGCGGACTCTTTTGATGTCCCGCGGACTGTGGCCTTCGCTGACGCCTGGCTTCTCCAAAGCCCTGCGCACTGTTGACGTCGGCGGGCACAGCCACGTTTACCGCGTCCAGTTCCAGGTCTGGAGACGCACGACAGAGAACCTTGTTCGCAGCGGCTTGGGGTTGGGGGCCTTCACGATGGCCCCCGAGCTGATCGCGCATTTCAAGAGATCGCTCCGACTCCTCGTGCCAGACGGAGAGACCAACATTCCGGATCAAGCCATCGACAAGGATTGGAACTCGGCTGGCGACCAAGACGACATGACCATCGTCTTGGGTCAAACGATCAAATCCATCCTCGAAGGCGCGTTGACCCTACAGCGGTACATGCACGGCATGGACTCCAGTTACACCTTGCGGTTCCGCCCGATCGGGAGCGACAAACTCTGGGGATTCCCCCTCGACGAGCAATGAATGGAGTTGCAAGCGCCTATCGAGATTCCACGCACACGACCCGGTGAGCCGTTCCCGTCCGTCCAGCTCGTGAGCGATCCCATGCTGGTCATCAGTGGATAGGATCGCCGCAGTCACGAAAAGGAGTTCATCCTGTGGCCTGACGCCAAGATGCGGGTTGTAGCGGCGTGGACGTTTGGAGGAAAAGAGGCCGACAAGCACAGGTATCCAGGCTACGAAAAGGGCTGGTGGCGGCGGTTTCAGGAGGAGGAGGACCGGTTAGAACAGGCCCAAGAGGCCCAGTTGCTTGAGAATGTGGTTCCCCGGAAGCGCGGAAGAACTACTGAGACGAGCAGCCGTAGCCTACGCAAGAGCCGATAGTGGTGCACTGGAAAGAAGGTGAAATGTGGACTTGGCGATTCTTGTTTTCTTTTGGATCTTGGGCTTCGTACGCCGAGGGTGCAATATGACCAGACCTCACTAGAATTCATCTCTCATTGGTATTTTCTCCGCCCCATTGGGCAGCAAAGCTGTCCAGGGTCAGATGTGTACATGTTTGCCCTGGATGAAGATCCGAGTCTCAGCTCTGTCTTGCCAGAACTCCGCCACCCAATGTACCTTGCCGTGCCAAGAAAGCGAAACAAAGGGATTTCTCAACCTGTCATGCCCGACGGGGAAATTGCAATCCTGCACCCCATCTTGGCGGGAACGTTAGAAACATAGCAAAATCTCGCCATTTGCACGCTAGCATTTGATGACTCGGCGTGCCCAAGCCGACACTCTCCCCCAGTTTTGCCGACCGAGAATCCGTTTGCGTTCCCGAAGCGGGGCCAGCTCCGTTTAACGAATCCAAACGGCGCCGGTGACGGAGGCTGGAAGTCGTCGCCCATTCTACAGATTACTTCGTTCACATCCATCAAGGCCTCCAGCACGCGTCCCACGCATTCGAGATGGCGGTGCATTTCGGCGTCCAGGATCCCGTCCCTTTTTGGGGACGCGAACCAACTGCGCCCCACCCTCGAGGCTCGGTACGTAGGTAGGCTCGCTGACTAGGGCTGAGCCTTCTGCTGTGCAACGCGAGAAATCCGGAAAGCCAATGGTTTTGACCCCATCAAGTCTGCCTGGCCGCATCAGTTGTCGTTGGGCTCTCTCCGCTCTTCAACATTTTGGCTCTATTTATCTTTTGCTTCCTTCCTCACACAGCTTGATCCAATTGCAGGGTAATGTCCCATTGTGGGATGACCCCTCCGCGTTTTGGCTAGGAAGAGAGAGCATCTCCAAGTTCACAACCTCGACTTCCATTGCAACGATGTCGGATCCCGTGAGCACCGGCGCGAGTGTTCTCGCCTTCGTCCTCCTCGGCCTAAAGTCTGCTAAAGTGGCCCACGAGATCCTCTCAAGCTTCAAAGACGGACCCGAAAACGTCAAAGTAGCAAGAACAGACGTCGAGAACCTTCTCTTGGTCCTCGAGCGGCTGTCCAACTGTCGCCTTCTCGAAAGAAGTGGCAACGAGGCTTTTCGCGCCGCTATCGACTCTTGTCTCGACGATATCCAATCCTTTGCCAAGCAGCTCAAACAGCTGGTTCCAGAAGCTAACAGCTCGCGCCGGTCCATCTACCAAAAGAGGTTTATGGCTGCATGGAAGGAGAAGACCTTGTCGAAAATTCGCGTGAGGCTGGCGAGCCACACCAACAATCTAAACTTTCACTTGAACGTTCTACAAAGGTAGGCGGCTGCTCCCCAGGCTCTTTGTTGACTGACGTTCTGTTATATGCTCGAATGCAGGAGGGTTTGCTGACTTATTTGCAGCGATGCTGGAGTCGCGGTACCCAGGCAGCTTGAATCGATAACTCGCGAACTTGCCGCTCAACGAACGGTACACGATACCCACTATGCCGAGCAGAAAACGCAGACATCAAGCACGCTTCAGGTGGTTGAGAGTGGCATAACCAGTCTGAGAGGTCACATGGACATAATACAGCAGGCGGTACAGACGGTTTCCTCTACGTCAGCGACGAGTCAACATGAAACTCGCGGCTTGCTAGAGCAGCAGCACCTCAAGATTCTCGACGTCCTACAGCAAAACCAGCAGGAGCGTCTCGAAGATAGTGGCTCGTTGAACCAGATTCTGCGGCTCGTCACCAAGCTCGCGCTCGGAGACCAGGGTTCCAGCAGGGTTGACCAGATCCAAGATGAGGAGGTGCCCGGAAATTTGGCACGTGAACGAACGCATCGCGCGAGGAATGAGCCATGCGAGGAGCTCATAAATGTCATCACGCGAGTTTGCCGCCTAGTTGATGACCTCCAGCCTCATGGCAAATTGGTGGGGAAGGACGCCAACGATATCAAGAGCGACATATTGCGGACCTTGGAACTGCTGAGGTCTCAAGAGTTTCTTCAGGCTGAAGTCATGTGCGATCTGATTAACCAAAGGATTTGCCCGACCTGCTCTGGACGCCACCTGGAGGATCTGCAAGAGAGCCTAATGGCAGTTTATTCAACTTTGTCGTCTTCCCGCCAATTAATGGTGAATGATCAAGGTGAGCACTGAGGCAAAGTTGCAGTCACACATTCCAAATACTGACCTAACCTGGAACGAAGTAACCCAAGTCCAGGAGAACGTATCAGGCCCAAGCTATCAGAATCATTCAATAAAACTCTCCACCTACGATATCAGCACTGGTTCTCTAGTTATCTTGTCGCGGAGGAGATTGCGGACCCAAGGGCTGGTGCAATCCGGTCAGCCTGAATCTCGAAACCATGCACAATTAGGAGAAGGAGAAGAAGAAGTGACGACAACCGTCAGACTGGTCTCCCGGCTTTCTCAGGCACACCGTGCTATCAACATCAACACCCGCCAAACATACACATACAATGGTGTCTTTTCTGCAGTTCCAACTGTATGGGCTTACAACGTCCTTGCAATGGATTCCCCTGTTTTTGGGATTGTTCAAGAGGGCCGGTTGAAAGAATTTCAAGCCCTTTTACGTGAGGGCAAAGCGTCCTTGAGAGACCAAGACGCAAACGGGACGCCGTTGCTCCATGTGAGTGTATTTGTCTCTTCTACTCAGGGGTTAGACGGTCATTAACTATAGCACTTAGTACGCGAACATGCAGCCCGACATGTGTCAATATCTCATTCAATGTGGCGCGGACGTGGATTATCTAGCAAGCCTGGAAGGGCCGATAGGAACGTCTGGGGTGTAAGTGATGTGCCCTTCCGGATCGCTTGGAACTATAAGTTATACTAATAAATTCTGCATAATTTTTTAGCGCGTCTGCATTATACCCTCGATACAATGATGAAGAAGCAGAGGACTGTCTGGACTCAATGCTCGTTTGTCGCAAGCATCTCCTTCGAGCTGGCTGTGATCCAACACTCCCTATCCTAGATGATGGCTACGACTCAAACGACACTGTGTTTCACTATATTCTTGACGGTGCAGTTCCGGTAGTTACGCGTTACAACTCCTCAGACTTAGTATACTGCTGACGCGACTGTTATGCAGGAAGCGGTTCGGGATCTGCTGGATTTCGGCAGCCCTTTCGTCGACATAAATACCAAAATCGGCACACATCCAGAAACTCCACTTGCGATTGTTTGCAACTCCTCCGGCTACTTCTCCCGTGAGGTTCTCACGGTGCTTCTCCAACGAAATGCCAACGTTAGGGAACGAGACAGCTGGGGCGGAACATGCCTACACAACTGTTTTTCCCCATCTAGGGGTTGGGGCAATAGTTGGCATGATTTTGGCGAATCAGAGTGGCTACATCGACTTTCAAGTGGGGTCATTCTTCTGATTGAGCACGGCGCTGATGTCTATGCTGAAAACGATACTGGCGTATCGGTTTCGGACTTAGCCTATGCTAGGCACACTGACGACCGGACAGAGACGTGGTTCGGCTGCGTACGAGGCGATGTCTGGGATTTTGCCCTTGCAATGTCAGGCTACAGTATATGGGACTTTCGTCAAGGGCGTATCCGAGAAGCTCGTTATGGAGAGAGGTATACTAGGCAGGATTTCGAAAAGCTCTGGGCAGGCGAAGAACATCTCTGTCCTTATTACGACGCCGAGGAAAAGAGCCATCCGGATACAGATGCCAGTTCATGCACGAACAAAGACAGTGAAGACGAGTGGATGACAACGGATTCCGAAGATGAAACGATGGGGATCGACGGTTTGGGAGAGCTCTGAGGAATCAACATCATCTCTACGTATCGAAGGTCTGTAACTAGGTACTATAGCCCACGCTGAATGTCAAGGGTATGGTTCTCCAAGAAAAAAAAACACAAACCATCAGGCTCAAACCAACGCCCCAAGCCTATCATGGCACCTTCACATGTACTCCCAGCACAACCACAACCACAACCCCCTCAAATAACCACACACCCAGCTCCATCCCCCTTGTTCTACGTTTTTTCTAAACACAGACATCGCCACGACTAGCGCTACGTCCACGCCCGGCGCGATAATGACGTGGTACGTCTGGCTCTGCTCCCAACTGGGAACAGCGTACTAGAAGCGTACGAGGCCATCGGCACGCTGAAAGCGTATGCAATCAGTACCGAGAGAGCCGGCCAAGGATCATACGGCATACACAGACTTGTCCGACTGGCAAATGCGAAATTGGTTGGCTGAGAAAGGGGGGCTCAAAGTATGTGCTACTACTACTGTAATACATCTGCTTGATGAGATGTTTCCCTTTCCAAAGCACGAGAATTGGGTCGCCTGGATCGGTTTTTGATCCCGATCGTTCCATCACGTCCGTGTCTTCTGGACACGGGTCCAATACTACATGTAGTATCTATACGCCCAGGGTGGTCCCTATAGATGGGTTCGGAGAAACAAAGGCAAGCCTTGTATCCCCTGTTAATGAATTGGAAGCGTTGTTGCCAGCAGTCAACTCTGGTGCAAGACACACAGCCCTCGCGCTCGACTCCCATAGCGACACATATACCATTGTTCGACGAGACCTGGGACTACCAACTACAGGACCAACAGCGCTGCAAAAACTGTACCCGCCAGAACCGCAACCGAACCCGCCACTGCCCGCGCGCCGCTGTTACCCGTTTTTGTGGGTGCCGGTGCGCTCGCTGTCGGGGACGATCCTGATGCCCCTGACGCTCCGGCCGCTGTGGCTGTCGGCTTCGTGGCCTGGACCCGGACGCCCGCCACCTTGGAGGTAGCTGATGGCGCATAGGAGGTGAATGTGAAGGAGCATTGGGACATGATCTTGTCCGCGTCTGTTTAACACAAGGTAGTACCCGTTAGTCAACGGAGGTGAGTAAGTGGTCTCGTCATCAGCGGCAACGCACCATCAGACTTCTTGCCGTTCTGCGACAAGCAGCTCGCACAGAGCGCCAGCACTCCTGCTACGTCAAAGCTCTTGTTCTTGCAGATGCAGTCGGCCTCAATGACCTCGTCTCCGTCGTCGTCGTTTCCGCCGTCATGGTCGGCACGGAGGCGCAGCCCTCGCCACCGCCGCATGTTCATATTGTCGTCGCCGTCCGCCATGTCTTCCATCTCGTTGGGGTCGATGTCGCAGATGCCCGTCAGGTCGACGATCGGCTTGCAGATGGTCGAGCATGCCGGCGGCACGTCTGCCGCGCGGAGTTCCTCGGCAAGCACGCCTGCCGCGGTGGCGCTGAGGGTGAGGAGGAGGGCGGTGGTGGTGCGCATGATGGCGGTTGGGGACGGGGAGGAGGTGGTTGGAGACGACGAGTAAAGAGGAGCAGGAGTGTAATGAATTAACAACTGATTGAATGGCTGCCGGAGCCAGTGAGATTCTTCCTGAAAATCTCACAAGAATAGAAGTCAAGGAGATAGTTGTTGCACTCAGCTCCTAATCGAGCTGAGATATGCTTATTTTATAGCTAACTACCGAGGACGATCATTTGAACTGGACATCAGGCTGGCTCAAGAAGCTATGACCAACTCTTAACTGCTTGGCACATGCCTCGCCATTAAGCGGTTGAAACTCTAGAGTTCTTGGCGTTTAGTTTCATCACTTCAAAGGGGGGCTCTTCGCCATAGCCCAGACCCTGAGCTCAAGCGTCAGATCATCTTGGCGCGTTTGGCGAGCTTAAACTCTAACATCCAGCCTGGAACCAACAGAACAACAGGACCGGGCGGACGGAACCACGCCGGTGCGGGTCATACATAGCGCGGGGAGGCCCTGTCAAGCAATGTCAAGCGCGGCTTGGATCATTAAGGTTGGATCGACGCAGTCTGAGACCGGGATAGTCCAGACCACCGTTAGGCTTGACAACCGCCATGGCACGGCTCATTGCACAATTCCAGCTTGGCGCGGGTGTCGAACGGAAAATGTATCACCATTTTCGTCAGTTTCACCAGAGTCGCCGCTAACAGTGACTGATGCAAGAAGCACCCCCTATTGCCGTTGAGTGCCAATTTCCTTGAAGGGCTTCCATCCAGAGGGCTTCCATCCAGAGGGCTTCCATCCAGAGGCAGGCAGGCAGGCAAGACAGCTCATTGAAAAAATCCCGAGGTTCGCCTGGGTTCATGTTAGAGTTACCGCGGTGAATGTTGATGCGGCTTTCTCGCCCGTGGCACGTCTCAAGCTGCGTGAACAGCGCGAAACATCAGCTGCTTGCTGCACTGTGTCCGTCGCTCCGTCGTCACTAAATGCCTGGTCTTAAGGCCCACAGTAGAAGTCCTCTCCCGCCATAAACCGGTTGGTGATTTCCCAGCGGCTAGACATGGTACTTCCCAGGTTCTGCCTATGCATGACTGTTCCTCTATCTAGACCGCGAATACAACATCAAAGCCCTGCCCGATCTCGAGAACGACGCCTGCCTCATCCCCTGACCCCCATGCAACAGCATCTCCTTGCTCACACTCACTCGTCTATTACCATCCCATTCACCACTCCCAGTCAACTCTGCCGCCTATTACCCACCATCGATTCTGGCTTAAACATTCCGCTGTTCCTCCTCCAGGACGACGGCGACGTTCAGTTGTCACGAAACAACGACCACCGCAGGCGGGCCACCGGCTCGCCACGGACGGCGCTGCCATCGTGGGAGGCACACCGAGATGGCCGGTCTGTCCTGCTGCTGCCGGACCGTGTTGAGTAGTCGCCTCCCCCCTTTCCTCCGCCCCAGATCGTGCTCACACCGTCGTCCGCATGCCGTTTGCCAAACCAGGCATGGATGATGCTGTTGGGTGCGGATGAGTTGCGTCGTCGGAGGCGTCGGCGGATGAGGATTACGGCGAGGGCGAGGGTGAAGGTTAGGACTGGTCATTCAGGATGGGGTTAGAGCCTACGCGTGGGGAGGTAGATGGTGGTGCGGGCTTGGTGGGTACTTACTTACGGTGACTATGACTGCGATAGCGATTCCTGCCGTGGGAGAGAGCCCTCCCGACCGCGGACTGGATTTGAGAACCCTGTAACAACGGGTTGCCGGTCACCGTCTGGTGCAGCCTGCGGGATGGCTGGGATGGGCACCCGGTAGGACGGGCGGGGCAACGGTCAGCGTGCTCTGGTGAGCCATCTGTCATTGACCACATGGGCAACGCTCCGGAATTTGGCTGATGGTGGGAGTTGCCGTGCCCTGCATCCTAAGCCTGTCATCCTCGTCGTAGTCATCTCGTCTTTGCATCCATTCCAACTCTGTTGACAGTCGTGAGCACGATGCGTCGTGGCGTGACTTCAACAACAGATACAACTATCAACGTTGTGTATTGCCGGGTGATACTGTGCCAGAGGAGTTGTGACAAGAGAGGACATACCAGATGGCGATGCTGTGTGGCAAACGGAGATGTTCGATGGTCGTGCCTTGATAGGTGAGGTTGCAGCTTAATGAGGCTTGTGGTCTAGCCTCCAGTTTAGCGCGCTGCTGTAAGTGGTGGAAATCTTCCTGGAACATGAAATATCGATGATCTCCTAGAGAGCATCGACAACAAAATAAGTTTAACGGCAGCATTGGTTGGCCAAGCCTGATGTGCTCAAAGTGCGACAGTCACAGGGTGCTTGTGCGGCGGCATTGACTCGTGTCGTGTGCAACCATTCGAGACCCAACAGCTTGGATGCGCACGTTGATTGTGAAGGCTCGGCCTCTGGTATATGGAGTATCCTCTCGCCCAGGGCTGCTTGGCACGTCGCCCCCAGCAAGTCCAGATCACCCTTCGCCGTCTGGACATCCCTGCCTCTGGAGTCTACTGCAGCATTTAGTGACTCGGTTCTGCGGAATACCCAAGAGCAATGTTTCATCTTGGACTCGCAGCATTCCGCCACCAAGCTCGCCAGCTACAGCCACGACGATGAAGCCCGAAGGCGATGTTCGTGTTCGTGCTGCGCTTTCGACGTCGAAGCCACAAGCGAGCCGTGTGCATGCTATCTTGACTACAAAGGAAGACGCTTGAAGATGGATGTGTCTGTTGTTGTGTGCAAGAGGATGTTAGCCCATCAAGTCACCACGCGGTACCAACTAACTCGGTATCAGGTCAGCCTCGGCAACCCGTACCTTGCTACCGCCTGTGCATCGTGAATACATAAGGTAGTTTGACTGGCTGTGCACCTTGCCTGAGGAACTGGTTTGGCTCCCGGACAATCCGTGCCTCAAAAGCCAACATTAACACTCCCAGAGTTCTGCACCAACATCCCAAGTGCAGTGAGCCGCTGGTCGTGGCACCCTTTAGACTGCATTATGTAGAGGATCATTCCAAGATTTTTTGAGCTCCCTGCACATCCATCTGAGTGGTTGTATGAATCAGATCAAGCAGTGCGGTACTCGCTGCTTAGTACAATCTGATGCAGTGGCGCATTTGGCTTAACGGGGAGGCCTTCTTTCGCCGAACAAAGAAACCTGGCCGTCGCCATCACCAGCCTTAGCCACCCAGCGCATTGTATCTTTCAGCCGGATTAGGACGAAGCTCGGAAGATAATGCAAAATCAGCAGGTCACGGAGCATTGCCAGGCAATGGAACCGGGAGGCACAACGCCCAAATGGGACCTCGCCGTCAGCTCCGTGAGTGAGTCAACGGTGACTGAAGCAGGTGAAGTCAACAGGTCAGGCTCGCGCCGTGTCACGAGTCCCACCGCTTCCTGCAATTGCTAGCGCCAGCTGTTGGGGCGGTTGTGAGATGGCTGCCCATGCTGCCGAAGGAGTTCTGACTCCGGGCACATTCTAAGGGGGGGCCTTAAAGCAACGCCCCCGACCCACCACCATCCCCCCACCGACGAGACATTGGCTTCAAGGAGCGCTGAGCGTCAACAGCCGGGTCGAAGGAGAAGTTGAAACCATTGCCCGTGCACGCCAACTGCTCTCCAGACATTCCAACGACCTTGGCTCAGCCGTCAACAATAAGAACTCGGACGAAGAGCAGACATGAGAAGCCGGTCGTGGTGGGAAAGCCACGTTGGCATGGGTTGGTTTACGGGAGAGTCAATACGGCGGTGGCGGTTTCTTGGTCTACCTATGCCATGATGTGGGCTTCGATGTTCTCAAACTTGAGACTCCCAGGCGGGCTCACCCGACGTATGTATTGACTTAGATTGGGCAATGGGATCTCGTTTTCTTGGGCCAAGAGCCGTTTCGGTACTTATGTTCCTGTTTCATCCTCACTTCCTAGCACAGATGGAGACGCAAACTCTGAAGGGAAAAACACATTTCCAGAAACTCCCTCCTGCACTACGTCTGAACTCATCTGCTGAGACGGCTGAGCTGTTAATCTCGGTCAACACCTTCCTACGCCATTGCGTGACAACAGAGGTAGTTATGGGTTTGTGTGTAGCTTTGCAACACTTCGGTATAGATGAGGTTTCTACCGCCGCCGCACTTTTCTTTATTGAGGCCCAGCTGTTTTGATCACCTAAAATCTAACTGTTTTACTTTCTCAGGGAGACTAGCGCCAGGCCTAGACAGTCACCACTTGGCCCTCGTATGTCATGGTGGTCAAGGGCCTGCTATAAGTTGTGAAAGAGCACGAATTTGCAGAGCGGATGATACAAAACTGCCTGGTGGTCAATCTTGCATGTCCAGGCACTGAATTTAGAAGTCTGGGAGTTTCCAGATCGTCTTGTTCATGGAAAAAATGACATTAGAGAACGGTTTGTGACATGATGCCTAACATCTCCCTACTACATCTAGATGGGAACATACGAAAGGGACGCGGAGATGCTCAACCGGAGAAGTGCCGAGCACGGTAAACCTCAAATCTATACACCAGAGGAGAGAAAGATGATGTTATGAACGAGTTCAACGTTGCCGGCGTGGACCTTGTTCACATGGACGAGTAACCCATCTCGCGTGTGAACAGTACCGGCACCTCGGCAGCCGTGTCTGTCGCAATGCTGACAATAGAGACCCCACTCGGCAGATTGCCCCGTCGGACTGCCCACGGAGCCGCAATGATCGGTGCCGCCGTCTGGTCGAAGTCCAACAGTTGGAAGAAGAACCGGGCGGCGCGACGTGGTAGCACTGCGTTCTCCCCAGCCGCCGCGGCCACGGCCCGATAGTCGACCAGCTTCGTGTCTCCACGGCGCCTGGACGGAAAGCATGGTAGACGCCTGATCTGAGGCAGCTCCTCGACACGGGCTCGGGGCATGTCGCCGAGGTTGGTGGCGGCCTCGACAGTCAGGGGCAAGTAGGTGCGCTCCTGTGCATTCGTGAGGCAGACCATGCACACACGCTTGCATGTGATGAGGTAGATATACCCCCCCAGCCTGCCGCAGGCCTCACAGTTCGGCGTGGTGAGCGTTTCGTACAGCGTGGTCAGTGTGTACGAGCGAGCGTCGACGCTGAGGACCGCGCGCAGCACGTTGGGGCAATGGGTGAGGATGGCCCGGTATTTGTGGAGCGAGGCGACCAGCTGCATCGATCGCCGGTTGCGGCGGAACGACATGAGCGACGGCACGTCGAGAGCCAACAGGATGGGCCGGACGAGCTCAAACGGGAGACGGTCGAGTATGCCGGCTGGCTGCCGGGGTTGGTGGTTCGTGTTAAGAGTGGCGTCGTCGAGTGGGCATTGCACCTCGAGTCGAACTGCCGGGTGGTCGAGGGTGAACAACTGTGCTAGTTGATGCACCTATGGCCGGGGTCCAGCGTAGAGCTGGACGAGCGTGACGTGGACAAGACACATCGTGAAGGAAGTTGGCTGAAAAATAATGTACAGTAAGGGGAGTGATGAGGGCAGCCCCGGATTCTGAATCGAAGAGAGAAAACGGCAGCCGAGGGTATCGGAATGAAGCAGTTTGACGAGAAGGGAGTACACTTGAAAAGCGCTACACAGGCAGCTCGGGCGCGCGTTTAATAGGAGACAAGGAGAATGCGCGCTCAGTAGTATAGTGAGCCTGCTGGTCATGTGGTCATGAGCAGAAGCGTAGGCATGTGAATGCTTGTCGGGCCGGAATGGTAATGATGGCGTGCGGTATAGGTACCCTATCCATTCCCTTTATCACGGCTTTCTGGGATGACCCTCTTCGGATCATGCTGTACACGGAACGGAGTGCGTTAGAGGTATCTACCTCGGTAGTTAAAACGTTGCTTCAGTCATCACTCTCGGTAGCAGGAATCCAGATGCGGTGGGTGTGTATTCGACTTATATTAACTCGAGAATGGAGATAGGGATGGTAGGAGGCTGGTACACACATTGCTGCCCCCATTTGGCCCATGGAGAGATTGACGAGCCATGAAACGACTAACACTTCAAGGGTGCGGGCCAGAGACGGCAGCAGGTGAGTTGAACCGTGCTGTGCATACTTTCATCAGCAACCACAACCGTTAGCGTCTTGCGAGATGGATAAACACAATCTCATATGCCGCGGTTCTTAAGACGTCACGGGGGCGACTTCAAGTTGCGTTAGGGCTGCCCAGAAACGGATTAAAGGATGATCCCAACCTCTGACAGCTGGTGATGCAGTGTTGTAGGTGATTCGGAATACAGAATGACGCGGAGCTCTTATGCTTCAAACGATGGCTTTGCAACGACTGGACAGCGCATGAGCCCTGATGACAACTACCTGACCACATCAAACCGGCGGGATCCCACATTCTTCTATAGGATCTCAGTTCAGGTCTCAACAAGGTTCCAGCATGTGCCATGCCTCGTGAACGTCCTGTTCTGTCTCTCGACATATCATCGTGTCGTAAATGGAGATTTGATCAAGAGCCTAATCCCACGGATCCTCCAGTACCTGTTCATTGCACACACGATACTACGCGTGGAATGTTTTTAGTTCGACGATCGGCACGACCGCGATCGAGGACCGTTCGAGCTTGGTACCGTCCTCATAACAATGCTTCCCGTGATTTTCATCTCATTCTGCCAGAACCCCGAGGTGCCCGCAACCATCATCCGGCTTCCACAGAACGCAGCAATGTTTTGTACGATCGGGTTACTCAAGTCACCAACTCAGGAGCTAACCCATCTTGATGGCATCAAAACCACCTCATTATTATTGCTTCCTCCAGAGGCCTTCATACCGGGTCGTCGACCAAGATCCTATTATCGATCCGCACACAAGATCGCCCAGAGACAACGATGGAACAAAACAACGGACAAACAAATCACCTTTCCACATTCTGCAATATAGGTAGCCCACCCAAGTGTTGCACACCATCCATCGGCTGAGTGGGACTCGTGGGGAACAAGTCCCAAGCCAGCACCCATTTTCCTCCGCCCCCTCTGAATCCCGTGCGGTCATCCACCCAGCGAGGGTGTTTCATCTAAGTGTTGTTGCTATACCGCTGGGGCGTTGCGATCTTGAAGTCAGATATCCCACCCAATTTCCGTCTCTTTTTCTCCGCACTCTCACGACAAGTGAAAAAGAGAAGCATGAAAATCAGAGTGTCCCACCCCACCTCTTCCCATCTCCATGACCCGTTGAGCCGCATTGCCCTCCTTGCTCACACACCCCTTTTGTCCACATCCGACACACAGAACAACAAACAAACGGGCAGGCAAAGTCAAAGACAACCTGTGCCAACCCTTATTTCGGCACCCGCACAGTCAGCTGGTACGTCTCGCCAGCCTTGATGCCCGTGACCTTCGCCCCGGGCAGCACCCTGCCGTCCATCTCCACCGTCACCTCCTTCACGTCCGCCGCGCGACGGACATCCAGATGAAACGTCGCGCCGCGGAACTCGCGCGTGACCTTGATGGCGTCCCAGGCACTCGGCAGTTGCGGGCGCACCACCAACCCATCCGCATCGCCGCGCAGGCCACACAGCCCCTCGATCACGCAGCGGTACGCCCACGAGACGGTGCCCGTGTTGAACAGCTGGCTCGACCGGCCCGCAGTGCGCGGGAACTCGCGCCAGCCGCCGCGGTAGTAGTTAGGAATGTAGATCGGCAGCTGCCCGCGCTGGCGGTAGTCGGCGTCCGACGGGCCCGGGAGCAGCTGGCGCAGGTGCTTGAACGCGCGGTCGGGCTGGCCGCCGAGCGTGTACAGGCTGTAGACGTAGAACACGCCGGCGTGGTTGTAGACGGCGCCGTTCTCGGCCGAGCCGATGGCCTTCTGCGTGACGCGGCCGACGTCCTCGCGCATCTTGGTGAAGGGCGGCGCGAACATGACCACGCCGTAGGGAGTCGTCAGCTGGGCGTCGACCTGCGGCAGGATGCGCGCGATCTGCTGGGAGCTCGCGGCGCCGCCAAGCATGGCGAAGGACTGCGGGTTGAGCCAGATGCGGCCCTCCGGGTCCTTCTTGATGCCGAAGACGACGTTGTCGTCGGTGATGCCGCGCGCGAACCAGTCGCCGTCCCAGAGGTGCTTGTTGGCCGCGGCGTTGCAGGCCTCGGCGCCGGCACGGAAGTGCTTGGCCAGGTCCTGCGCGCCTTCGTGCTCGCAGACGCCGGCCCAGAGGTTCAGCGCGTAGGCGGTGGCGAGCGTGAGCCACCCGGAGACGCCCTTGCCCTTGTAACCGACCATGTTCATCGGGTCGCACCAGTCGCCCTGCGCAATGTAGCTCAGCCCGCGCTCGTCGCGCAGCTTGAGCAGGAAGTCCATGGCACGGCTGAACCGCTCAAACACAGTGAAGTTGTCGCCGTTTGCGGTGCGGACACGCTCCTTCAGCAGGCCGTAGTCGCCGGTCTCGCCAAGATACACGTCCAAGGTAAGCGGCAACCAGACACAGTGATCGGTGTGAGGAATCTGGTTGATGTACTTCAGCTCAGCGCCTTCGGCCAGGAGGATGCCGTCCGGCATGGAGCCGTTAGCTTCCTGCTGGGACAGCGCTGTGATGAACGCCCTGCGCGACACTTCGGGCCTGATATAATTCATTCCCATGTTGTCCTGCAGGTAATTGCGAGTCTGCGGGTCCGTAGTGAGGCGGTTGACGTCGCCGTGGTAGTAGACCTGGCGCGGCAGCCAGTTGTTGACAAAGTTGTCGAGCTCCTTGTCGGGCGTCTCAATCTGCAGGCAGCCGCGGCCGCGTTCCATGTACACCGCATACTCGTCGGCGGTGCGCACAAACGCCTGCTTGCTCAGGTAGCGCGAACGCATGGAGCGGATCTCGGCCTCGTCGTAGGCAGGGCCAAACATGAAGCGGTACTCGCGCTCCTCGGCGGCCTTAAGCGCGACGCGGTACTGCACGGCGGCTGTCGGCGTCTCATAGCGTGCATCGCTGCCGCTCAGCTGCGGCTCCTGCAGGCCGGACGGGTTGTGGAGCCCGCCCTCGCCCTCAAACGCTTGCTGGCTCGCGTCCCACGAATTCGGCGGCGTCTCACACAGAAAGTACGTCTTGTCCTTGAGATACTTGTTCTTGAAGTACTCGGTGGCCTTCTGGTACGGCGTGACGCAGCTGGCCACGACGCCGACCAGGTCGGGATTCCACTCGGCCGACTGGTTCATCCACGACATGTAGCCGATGGGGAAGTAGGGCGTCACACTGATCCTGCGCGGACGGCCAGAGATGTTGGTCACCTTGATTGTCCAGAGCTCGGCCACGTCGTGCGTCGGCAGGCCCATAACCATTTCGACGCGAATGCCGAGGTGCTCGACAGCCCAAGCGACGTCGCTCTTGCCCACCGAGAAGACAAAGCGGTCGACCGGTGCGCGTACGGGCTCGTACGGCGCCGAGAAGAGCTGTCCGGTCTCTAGGTCCTTGATGTACACGAAGCGGCCTGGATGGTGGGCGTAGTAGTTCGGCTCCGGCTGCATGAACGTCTTGGCCTCGATGTTGGGCGCATAGGCGTACTTTGCGGGCTCGGGCTGCATGAATTGCGCGGTAGCATAGCCCCGGCAGGTGATCTGGATCATCATCCTCTGATTCCACAGGAAGCCCCCGGCTTTGGGCATCGCCGTAGGGCTGGTGAGCTCGTAGCGGTTTCCATTGTTGGAAGGCCGCAGGATCGGGGCTTCTTTCCTCATGCTGGCGGTACGTGAGACGGAAATTCCAGCACCAACGCTGCTGAGTTGAACGTGCGGTGGCAGGCGTGTGGAACGGGGGAATTGGAGAGAAATCGGATCGTGACTTATGAACTTGAATCGGTTTTCATGAAGGGAAGCGAGTGGAAGGGAGGGAAGCTTGCTGTGGGGGGATCGATTGTCGAAGCCCGGGGTGTTGGGTCCGCCGTTATTTTGGTCGATCGCCCATCGACAGGGCTTTGCGTGGCGGGTCTCGGAGACCGGAACGAGCCAGGAACGATGCACGGCTGGGTGTGAGGGCGGCCCAGGAGGCAAGGTTGACGGACGGCCGCTCAGCTGACCACAATTGTCCCAACAGTTCCAGCTGCAGGGGCGTCGACCGGGAGAATTGCGTTCTCAAAAGGGCTCACCGCTCCTTCCCCTAAGCAATTGGCGAGCGCCCGGGCGCGGGAACCAGCGTGTCTTGGCCTGGCAGAGCCTGGGTCCGTCATCCTTGACAGGCTCGACAGGGAAACTCTGGCCCGATGACTGGCAGCTTCATTTCGTGCGTGGGCGGCGGGGCGCCAGTGGGTGGCCGTGCAGCTTCGAAAGCGGCTATGAGATGACATCGCATATGACGAATCGCCGACCTCGCTCGCGATAGATTGCTCCCGCTGCCGGTGGCCGATGGTGTGGCATGTTTTGGGGGTGCCTCTGCCGCGTGGTTTCGTGAATGCGGATGCAGTGGCAGATTCCCCGATCTCCACGGCAGTGGATACGGGCGGGCAGTGGAGCCTGGGGGGTGTGGGTAACCCCCAATTCTGCCCACGCGGGGGATTCTCAAACTTTTGAGGAGTTCCATTGCACCTTCCTTCCACTGACCTGAAGCCTGAGAGTCTGGAGCCTGGAGGACTGCGAATCTGAAGCGCAGGAAGGAGCTGCCCGACAACTGAACCAATTGATGATGGCAATGCCATATCCCGGAGAACCGCTCTTTTGGGGAAGCATGCAAGACACACCGAGACTCGCCAAGGACTCGATGGTCAGATGACAGGGGGAAAAAGCAGACCCTTGTCCCACCGTGCCTTCCGCCGTTCCAAGCAGCATCGCACCCCGCGTCGAATTCACATCAGCACCAGCACTAGGCTGAGAGAAGCAAGGACAGAGAAACTTGGCCAGAAATTCCACAATCTTCTTTCCAATCAACGGCAATGACGACAATTGCAAATGCTCAACATCCCCTCTCCTTCCACTGTCGCGCACGCACCAGACCAAACCTGGAACGATGGATAAATTGACGTGACGACGGCAGAGAGAAGCCTGCTCGCAAATCCGGACCAGAACGCATGACATCACCCAGAGACTGCAGGATTTCATCAGCCTGCATCTCAAGCGAAGTCGGCGGGGCTCGGCACATGCATGGGTACGAGGTCCGAGTCGCGCATGTTGTTGGGCGATCGGACTCTGGCTGCTGGCTTTGCTCACAGTCAGCCACACGCCTTGGCATTGGACGCGGGTCCCTGGGGTGATCAACTGCTGCTCACGTTCCAACACACAAGGACAATGGAGGAGTCAACGGTCTGACAGACGTCCATGAGGCGAAAAGGTCCTGCCAGGGGCCGGATCCGACAGTCTGGACCGCGGCTCGCTAATCTTTCCCCGCAAAGGTCCTTTCTTGGCACGACGTTGCAATCCGTCCCTGCAGAAGGACCTGGGTGACAGAACCTATAGATAAGGAGTCCTTCCCGGAGGACGACGGGGTTAGGTGTCAGATAAGTCAGAGTACTAGTCGACAACATCCTAGCAGCGCGATATCTTGCGAAATGTCTGCTGCTTCGTTACCCGGCACATGTAAACAAATCAGACTCCCATCGAGCAGCAGAGACCTTGAGGTTACTATCGGGTTGTGCACCCGTCTAAGGGCTAATAATCTACCACCAAGTCGCCCTTCAACACCGCCACCTCCCCCTTGCTCGGCACTAACAGCGTTCCGTCCCGCAGCAGCTTGCAGAGCCGCAGTCCCTGTGCCGTCACCCAGTCGTGCGGTATGAAGAAATGCCTCCTCACGTCAGGAGGTCCTGCTGCTGCTGCGCCAGCGAGTGAGAGTGCGGTTGTGCAGACCCACAGCGCCCTGTCGAGGAATACCAAGCGGCCATCTGGCAGGATGCCGATGGCGTGGGCAACCGTGGATGTGAGAGCCGGGGGAAGGGAGAGTACTTGAATCTTAGAGGCAACAGTAGGTGGGTCGGGCTCAGTGGGCGACGGCGGGCTGGAACTTGAGGACTCCGGAATACGGGCATAGATCTGTGCGGTCGGGAGCACGGCAAAGCTGTATCGAGGCCGGTTGAGGTGCATGGTGACGGTGCGAAGCAGGAGGAAACGCGAACTGTGGCTGTTGAGGATGGCATCAACGGCGACAGGCGAGAGTTTGCTCGTGGTTGCATCGGTGGCGGAGTTTGAAAGATCGAGTGGTACGGAGTTTTTCGGCGCGAGATCGTTCCAAGCGTAGAGAGCTACTGACTGCGCGGAAAAGCACAGGAGTTGCTCAGGGTCTGAGGGGTGCCGTTGCCAAGTTTGGCCGGCATGTCCGTCGTCACCGGTTGAAAGCTGGCGCTCAACCAGAACCTCTCCGTCTGGCAACGAAAGGACTTGGCACATGTTTGTACCACTGACTAGCAGCCGATCGCCTGACTTGTGGAATAGAAGCTGACGAGTCAGCCCACGAGTTGTCGGGGATTGCTTTTCCGCATACGTCGTTTCGGCGGACACCGACCTTCCGCCGGCATAGCTAACACCTACGGACTTGATCGTTATGGGTCCGCTAAACACGGAGTAGGCAAGTTGGTCATCCTTCGGGCTCCAAGCGACGTTTTCGACGGTCATCTCAAACATTGTCTTGCCGATCTCATGTTTTCTGTTAGCCGCCAGGTCAAGTATGTTGATAGAGCCATCGGTGTTGGTGTGTGCGACAAGAAGGCCGTCCGTCCCTTGTCTCGGCTCGATAGCCGTTATCGCAGGTTTGCTCTCGGCGTGACTTTCGGAAGCTGGAAATGACATGGTCGTGCTGAGAGTATCACCGGTGTCCGACCAAAAGTCGTCGGCCGCGCTGTCAGTGTCGCTGATTTGTTCAGAGGATGCATCGGCGAGTCTAAGGAGACAGTTTGGCTCCCAGATGTTGCAATACGACCCTCGGAGATCGTAAAATCGGAGACTATCTGGGCTGAAGAGAATTTGACTGATGCGGTCTTCCGAGCTTAGCTTGTAGATGAGCGACATGGACGAAACGTCGTAGATCTTGATGTTGCCGCCCACATCCATGGTGATAAAGACACGTCCATCTGGGCTACATGCCAGCCCGTGGGGGTCAACGCCTGTCTCGCCCCTGACTTCTTCATATGTGTCTTCTTCGGGACTCCACTTGAAGATTTGGCCGTAGACCCCAATGACGGCGGTTCCAGTAGGGTGCCACACTATTTTGTTGTTGCCTGTGTACGAGTTCATGCCGGTATGCCCGTGTTTCGTTTTTCTCCTGAGTCGTGCGACAATCTGGGGGGGATTGACAGTCCAGATGGTGAGAGGGAACGAGCGATACGCGACTGCGATTTGGGTGCAATCGTTGTTGAATGCCACGCAGGATGGCGTACCCAAAACCGTGCCTTCAGGAACCCCTGGTTCATCGAGCAATGCGTGGTCATGCCGCTTCCATAACATGTGCTTGTGTTCCAGCTCGCGCGTTTGCAATGTGTACACTCTGGTCAGATCCGAGACCACCATGAGGGTGTCATTCTCATCAAACCTGAACTCGATGGCCCGCTCCTGTCTTGGGTTGACGGCAGACCACTCCACAGACCAGTCGGAAACCTTCCAGATGAATGTCCGCGAAACAGCATAACAAGCCAGAAGTGAACCAGAGTTGTTGAAGGCAAGCGCTCTGATATGCTCTCCAAGAGAAAAGGCGTGACGTTCTTCAAATAGATCGGTGTCCCAGATTGTGAGTGTACCCCTCGGCTCGTCGCTTGCTACCGCCAGGTACAATGGAGATGCGGCAAGGCGAAGGGCCCTGCCAGTCCCCCCTGAAACCCTAGCAAGACAGTCGTCCCAATCTGCGTTTGATAGGCCTGAAACGGTGAGGGTGGCGGCAGGGTTCTCGGCAAACTTTTGGCGGATGACTGAGGACGTCGGACTGAGGGCAGGAATGCACTGGTAGATTATCGAAGGAGACTGGGTAAGATGGCGGCCGAACTTTGCCGGCAGCTTCATCAAGTCGAAAGCCCATGTCTCTAGAAGGGCAAGATCTGTCAGCCGGTGGAGCATGGGTGACTTGTCGGCATCTACCTTCTTCCGGTTTCGCACAAAGGAGGCGAGCTTCCGGGATGCGCCAAACAGCTCCGATAAGCGGCCGCTCAAGGCCAAATATTGAATCCAGGCGAGCGGATATGGCCCGCTGAAAAACTTGACAAGTGTGTCCATGACAGAGTTTGAGTCCGGGGAGCTCGCCTCGAGATGTGAAGGCCACGCCGTAGCGGCATAAAGAAGAAATAGGGGAACCTTGAGCATGTGTAGCTTCCGTTTCAAGCCTTTGTCACAAAGTGTTGCGAGACATTTTCCGAGGATCTCTTCATGCCCTTGCACTGGGTCGAGGCGGAACGGTCGGCCTTTGGTCCTCCTGAGGTACTCTCGGGCAGAGTGATGTACGAGCGTGACACGGCCTTGAGGATTAATCTCAACAAATTGCCCACACACCTCGCTCGTGGTGTGCTTGAAGTTGATGATGGAGCCGAGCTCCGCGGGATACACCTCCAGCAGCTCTTCCGTGGTAACTGGGGTCTTGGCATACATGGCCCATGTCAACAGGAGCTTGGCCAGTGCTCTATCGTCGTCGACGTCGAGGTTTGTAACGGCGTCCATCATACGGTCGTAAAGTCCGTGCATGCCGTCTGGTGTTGATTCTAGAACGCGCCGGACTTCTTCTTCCCGGTGGCATTTGACCACATGCTTGGTGACAAGACTGGCCCAGAGGAAGTTGCCCTGTGATCGCGCAGCAATGTCTTCCACGGCCTTGGCCTTGAAGTCATCGTCAGAGAGAAGATAGTCAATCTCCTCAGCCACCATGAGCCGGATATCCTGCCGGGTGTCGGGTAAGGGCATGTCTATGACCGGAACCTTCCTTCTCGCCAACTGAAACGCCTGGTTGATGCTAGCGAGTGGCCTACTGAAAATGAGGAACCGAATGCGGCGTCCCAGCTCAGCCGTGCGAGAGAGTAACTCAACCACTCGTTTACTTGACTCTGCCTCATCCAGGCCGTCAATAATCCAGTAAACGGTCGTGTCCGTCTCGTTATCGGTAAGCTGAATTGAGGGCCAGAGCTTTTCCCACACCGTCACCGAGTCCGCCTTGGAAAGGCGAGCCCCTGACAGGGCCAAGTTGACCAGCGACCGACGAAGAGCGGGTAGTTCCAGAGCAGTTTGGTACGTCAGGGAGCGTAACATGCTGCTCGTTGATTGCTTCTCACGTCGTCCGTGTTTGAAGAAGAAGTACGCGCAGTGGTGGCCAGCATCGATAAGCCGCTCAATCACAAAGGAGCAGAGTGTCGACTTCCCGCCACCGGGTTGACCGTGTACCCATAGCATTCTCCTTGATTCGAGATCGTTCTGAAGCCAGCCTTGCATCTCTTCACTCTTCAAGAAGCTTTCACAGGTGCCCTCCTTCCTTGCAGAGCGCCCGAAGCTAAGGTCTTCCTCTGGCGAACCCGTCACGCCCAGCAAGTCGGACATGTGCTGAATGTCGTCTTTGGAGGCGGTCTGCTCAACGGGAGACAAGATAGATCTGGCAAGACTTCGCAGCGCTCCAATCACCGAGGCGTAGTTTGGGTCTTTTGTGCTTGTGAATTTGCACACGTCATGATGGTTGGCGACCAGCGGTGTGGGTGTCTCGTTTGGGTAACCCATGACCGCGGTAGGCTTGTCGACGATCATCATCGACACGGGTCCAGTAGCAGTGGTCAGAGTCTCGTAGAAAGAGAAAATCTGCAGCTTCGCAGCGTGGTGTCGAAAGGCCTCATTTAGTTCATCGATCGTGGGACTTCTCCGGGCCAGCTCGGTCACATACTCCTTCGGCGAGTGACCAAAGAAGGAGCTAGAAAGTAGCTTATTGAGCGTCTCAGCCAGATCCGTACCTCTATGAGGCGTTGCAAGAAACAGGACGGCCTTGATCATCGAGACAATCTCACTGAACTCGCTGTTCAGGTGCCCTTGCACGAAAGCCTTCTTGAACACCAGGCCGCCCATCGAATGCGCAACGACGACAATGGGTACTTGACCCAGTCGCTCAGGGGTATTCTCGCCATACTTCATCCGAAACAGGAGGTCGGATGCGAAATCTCCAATCGTGGACGATGTTTGTTCCTTCTTGGAGGAGAAATGTGTGTTGTAGCCGAAGGTAAGAACGCGGGCGGTTGGCAGGTCATCGGGAAGCCAAAGCTTAGGCCATAGCTTGTCCGGGTCCCTGTCACGACACCAGCTTCGCAAGCTCGTCCCACCGAGGCCATGAATGAAGATGATATCGAGCGTGCGCTCTTGCGGCGTGTGCAACACGACCAGACCAAGCGGGTCATTCCTCCTGTCCTGCGAACGTTGACGTTGGTGAGGGGAGTACAGCTGCGCATGGATGTCGGAGAGTGCAGACGAGCGACGTGGAGGCTGAGGCACGTCCGTTTCGACTTTTAGGGTTCGGTCAGGGAGTGAATGGTGTCGTGGGCGGTCCGATGATGGCTCCACCAAAGACGCAGGCGGTGGTTCCTCCACTTGCGGTGGCACCAGTGATTCCCGTGCCACAGGATCTGCCGACCCGGCGCTCCTGCCTTGCCTGAGTCGCTTCCACTGTTAAAGCGCGATCGTCAGCACACCATCAAGTCTGCATGCGGAAGTATGGAGAAGGTTCTTCAATAGTGGCGCGCGTTGAGGACTCTCTTACCATGTTGACAGTGGAAGGCAGCCAGAAGGCGTAGGTGTACTCAGGGGATCAGGTCTCGAACCCGGGCGTTGACGGAGCAATTCGCGGTGTTCCGCGTCCTGCGTTCAAGTGAGGGGCAAAGCACTGTTGTGTCGGGCAATGTAACCTGAGCTCCGACAGCCTCGCCAGTCAGGATGCACCAGCGAGAAGTCGCCGCCCAGCTGCAGCGTTCACCCCCTTGTCGCTGCATTATGGACATCCGCGAGCCTGTCAGAGCTGCAGCTCAAGCGCCAACTGCTACGCCAGGCCCCGCCCAGCGTCTTGGGGCGATGTGTGTGTTCACTATAACAGAGCGATGATCTCACAATTCTCCAAAGCGCTGGCAACCTGTCATCTCGCGTTGGACACTTGCCATCCCGCTAGCAAACTTCCTCAACTCAGCCATGGATGCGAAGCTGGATACCGCCATTTCCAAGAGTGAGTAGCCAACGGACAACAACCTAAAATGAAAGCATCATCAAGCCCACTAACGCTCTCGGAATATGAAGCTCTGCCGAAGGGTAGCCAAGTTCTTGCCGTTGAGAAATATGGCACCTCCAGTTGGGCCACCACCGCGCGAGTAGAAACGGAGGCTCCCGATGGCACTCGCAACAACTACTTTCTGAAGGTGAGCAGCACTGATGGCTATCATATCACTAGTAAGGCTCAATGCGTTCCGTCGTTGCACTGCTAACAAGTGGCGGAGAACATCAGATCCTGAGAGCACCGGACGGCGCCGAGCGGGTACTTGGGGAATACATGGCCATGTCGGAGATCTACAACACCTTGCCGAGCATTGCGCCACAACCTCATGGGTATGGCAAATGCGACGATGAAGATGCACACTTCTTCATTTGCGACTACCTGCCCATTGACCACGAGCTTCCCAACGCCGAGCGTCTGGGCAAGAAGCTCGCTGAACTGCATCTGAAGAGTCAGTCCTCGACAGGAAAATTTGGGTTTCACTGCACCACATTTGACGGAAAGCTGCCGCTCAACACTACATGGGACAGCAGTTGGACGTCCTTCTTCACCACCCTGATCCGCGACGTGTACAACTTGGATGTTGAGGTCAATGGCTTCTGGCAAGAGCTGGACGACGCGGTGCAGATTGCATTTGAGAAGCTGATCCCCCGACTGCTGGATCCGCTCACAGCTGATGGCAGGACCATCAAGCCCTGTCTCATCCATGGTGACCTTTGGGAGTCGAATATCGGCACCGACGAGCAGACCGGCGAGATCTACATCTACGATGCGTGCGCGTACTATGCGCACCACGAGAAAGAGGTGGGCATATGGAGATGCGAGCATCACGAAATGAATGCGGCGGCCTATCGCAACGCATATTTTAGACACCTCCCGCCCAGCGAACCCATAGAGGAGGCGGACGACAGAAACCGGCTGTACTCGGTTGAGACACTGCTCATCAATTCCGCTCACTTTCCGGGTTCAGTGACGAGGGCAAGGGCCTTGAACGAGCTGAATTGGCTGATCAACAAGTATCTCTCCTGAACGCAAACTCCGACTCCGGTCCGGAACGGCGTGTACAGCCCGATTACGGCCTGGCAAGATACATGTACCCACTTAGTTCTGACAACTACACAAGCAGTCTGTCTTTTGGACATGTGTCAGAATGAATATCTTGTTTTGGCTAGCTACCGTGCCTGTTTAATCATATGCCAATGCAACCTAAGGTACACAACCAAACTGCTGATTTCAGCTGCGATTGACTGGAGACCGTTCCTCTTGTGCACCGGGCGTCCTAGTTGCTGAGGAGTACTCTTCTGCTTGAACAACATAGCAGGTTCGTATCATATGTTTAGATGTACTCTGTGGTTACTCTTGGGCTTGATCATATGCGGGATTGAGATTGTGGTAAATGAGAAGGTACGTGGTTGAGGTGGTGAACTCAATGTTCCCCGCTCCCCACATACACCACCCCCTCATTCATATCCTGGTCATCATTCACACCTTTCAACTGAAACAACTCAAACAGCTTCAACCCAGCGGGTCTAGCCTTGGGAGAGACACACGTTGAGTGACCGGCTCGATTCTTCACACATCTAATGACCAAGAAGCCCACTCAGCCAAGTTTGTTTGCGTGTGGGCACAAACAAAAACCTACTAACGTAACGTTATCGTATTGTCTTCCTGCCTCTACCAGCATCTGAGCCTTCAGTGTCAGTCACCACCGCCATGGACCAAGAAAAACGGCATGGCGCCGCGCCTGCGGCGGAGACCACAACCACCGCACCGATTGATCCCGGTCGATGGTCTGCTTTTTCGCGTCGGCAACAGAATTGCATAATTGGCCTCGCAGCACTCGGTGGCTGGTTCTCAAGTGTCAGCAGCTTCGTCTACTTTCCCGCCATCCCGTTTCTAGCATCCGACTTGCAAGTCGGCATTCAGCAAGTTAATCTCACCGTCACCTCGTACCTGGTCATGTCCGGCATTTTCCCATCCATCATGGGCGGCGCAGCCGATCGGTTTGGGCGCCGTCCAATGTTTCTACTCGCTCTCGTCGTCTACGTTGGGGCGAACATTGGCCTTGCATTGCAGTCAAGATTTGCTCTGCTCTTCCTCTTACGCATGATACAAAGCGCCGGGATATCGGGTACCTTCTCCATTGCTTATGGTGTCCTCGGGGATCTCTTCACTCCTGCCGAGCGCGGGGGTTACTCTGGAATCATTTCGTTCTTGTACGAAAGCCCTTGGTGTATTCTCGGAAGAACTGGCTGTTTACTGAATGTTTGACGCAGTTTGAATACCCCGCCAAGCTTGGGTCCTATTTTCAGTGGCTTGCTATTGCTACGTTGGACGTGGCGATCCATATTTTGGTTCCTCGCGACCTTCTCAGCGATATGCGTGGTCCTCATGGCCATCTTTCTTCCAGAGACCGCCAGAACCGTTGTTGGAAACGGAAGTGTCACCGCGACCGGCGCCAACCAGCCTCTTAGCTCTTTACTTTGCCCTGAGAAATTTGAGAGGGTGGAGGGGGTGTCAGATCAGGAGGCTTTTGCAGCCCGCCATCGGGGGCTTCCAAATCCTCTCGCAGCGCTGAGACTTTTGCGAAAGCCAGGTACCGCCATTATTCTACTGGCATACGGCATCAACTACACCGTTTACTCCTGTCTTCAAGCTTCCTTGTCAACACTGATGGTGGACATTTACGAAATAACTGGAATCACAGCTGGACTGATTTACATACCTTTCGGTGCTGCTGTTGCCATCAGCGCCTTCATCACTGGACGCATTCTCGACATCAGTTACACCCGAACCGCGGCCGAAGCGGGTGTCTCAGTCGTGAAGGACAAGAAGATCTGTCTTAAGGACTTCCCAATCGAGCGCGCTCGGCTCCGTTACATCCGGTTCAGTACTGCGTTAAGCGCAGCACTCGTTATCGGATACGGCTGGACGCTTGAAGGTCGTCTTTCCATGGCTGTGCCCCTCGTGCTACAGTTCCTTATCGGGCTCTCAATCCAGATGATCTTTACCGCGCTCAATACGCTGCTAGTCGACGTTCATCCGGACTGTCCGTCAACAGCCCAAGCTGCTTGCAACTTGGTCCGCTGCGAAATGGCAGCTGCTTGCCTTGCGGCTCTCGACTCACTACTCCGAGCTCTTGGGCCTGGATTTACCTTTCTTCTGCTTGGAGGTTCCCTCTTGCTAGTCTTTCTGATGGTTCTTGTACTGGAAAGTAGGGGAATGAGGTGGCGAAGCGCAAGTTCACGGTTGCGATGAACTGAATAACCCCAATCCCGTCTTGCGCGGTGAATGTAGGTCCGGCAACGAGGTGGGAACATCGTGTAGTCTACATACGTGGATAAACGAATTAGCGGGATTTAAGTGGTTTCAAGATGAGGATGGCAAGAGACTTTGAGAAAATACTTTAGGCCAAGGGATGCGGTTGTCTACCTAAAGAGCGGTAGTCGAAGGGCGTTGATTAGGTTTGGCCACATTTCGGAGTGCGGCTGGATGTCGCTACATGTCTGCAAACATTGAATTAAACGTCTCTACCTCCGCTCTCCGCGCATCGTTGCGACTGAACTCATGCAACTGCAAGCTCCGACTGGTCCGCTGTACGGGGACGCCACGGCAGCCATCTTATTCAGCCATCTTATTCAACCTTTCCCGTGCTCTCTATAGTACTTTACGTAGAACGGCCTGTTCACAGTCATGTGCTCGGCAGCTGAGTTGAGCAGATTCGGTTGCTTTGCACCGGAAAGGCCTCCGGTTTTCTGAGGCGCCGACGGGGTCCCAGTGCAGCACCTACGGAGTACTTCTTGCAGCTTCCGTATCGATACAGTGTGCCGCTCATGATTGCCTCCGGGGTGCTGCACTGGCTCGTATCGCAAAGCATCTACCTCGTTTACGTCGAAGCGGGAGGCATGCCTGCCTCCGATACTGAAACACTGACGGATACCTAATGAGAGCTCATGTACAAGCTCGGTAGTTGCGTGACGTGCGGTGGTCGCCACTAGGGGTACTGTGCACGATATGTCTGGGGCTGCCATGGTGCTGTTTCTGATCGTATGGAGCTGGCGCCGGTGCCGTCGGGGATTCCGGTCGTGGCGAGCTGTAGTGCAGCCATCGCCGCAGCATGTCATCAGCAGCCGCGGGAGGACCGGGCCTGGGAAAAGCCGTTGATGTGGGGGGTTACTAAGCCGGAGGAGTTTGCCAGTGGGCATTGTGCGTTCTCGAGCGGGAAGGTTTTGTATCCGTTGAAGGGTGGAATGTGCCAGTAGTGCGGCATCATGGCTAGTATGGCTCCCATGGGTACGAATTATGGGCGGTACATCTGTTTGTTCTTAACATCCATTTTTGGTGATGAGTAGAGTATCGGCAGTAGAACTCTGTGATGGTCATGAGAGATGATAACATCACACCCTCGGCAGGCAAGATGAGATCCCGGAATCAGTGAAGGCCTGCAGCTTTTGCATGCTGGCCACTTGCGTCCGCAAGGTGCTGGAAGAATCCTGCGCGAATCTAGTACCACCGTGAGAAAGGAAGCCGCATATGTGGTTGCTTCGAATCTAAGGCCCCAAACCTCACCTTATCCATGGCTCACTTTGACTTTCTCGACTGATGGCCATAACCTACCCGTTGACGTGGACCGAGAGTCCGCCCGTCGAGAGCATGTCTCGTGAAAAAAATATGCTATCAAACACATGGAAGGTAAACATATAAGCGTTGATGATCCGGGTTGAGAATCCATGTCCGAATATTACGTCACGCATTTCGCATTCCTCGGGAGGGTTCGTAGACAAAAGTGTATTGATGCCAAGAGACTGGACCCGGTTACAGATAACGTTATGGTTTCAGTCAGACTCCTCGTCTAGAAGGTGATACTCTATGGAGCTGTACATGTAGATATGCTGACGAAGGTGAGAACGGAGAAGGTGTGGTAGTTTATCTCGAGCTATGTTGTCGGGTTGTACAATGCAACCTTCCAATCAGTCCTGCAGACTGCGTTTCAAAACAATTCCTTTCGGGAAATGCTAGATCCAAGGACACACTAGAGGGATTCTGTATCGTTTCAGCCACACTTACCATATCATGTACGATACCACCCACACGAAAGGTCGTGAAAATTGGTTCAGTTGTTCACTTCACCAATCTGCAGCAAAGCATCCACCGAGGAAAGCCACCAGCAGCCCCTGACCGCCACTCTGTGCGCCCCCTTGCCGCCACTGAGCACCACCCCGCAAAACCAAACTTCGAGAATGCGACCGAGCTGAAGATTGCATTTCAGAATGGTTCGCATGCTCTGCACCAATCCGACGCCACACAAATGCCCCGGTTTGTCGAGTTAGGGTTGAAACCCCGAGTCTACTGAACGCTATTCCGTTCCGTGTCCTGAACTCAAGGGCTGACAGAAGGACGCTGTATCAGAGTTGTGCAATGAGCTGTTTGCGCAGAAGCCCATTTGGGGCGCAGCGATAAGTCGAAGGAGCGCGTCGCGGTCAGCGCACCGACAACACGCAGCTCGCACCTCTGGGTGGTCCAGTCCAATTCTTGAGCAGCCACAGACTCGACCTGCTGCAGAAGGCAGGCCACAGTGCCCAGTTGGTGGTCAGCTGCACCAAAAAAGTCCCGTTATCCGAAGAACAGCCGCAGCGTCGCAGCGCGTCATGCCGACCAGGACAATGCGCGCCCGTTCGGCGTTGAAGATTGAGCGTTCCTGACCAGCTCATGCACCCTCGAACCTGGGGGCGGCCGTTTCACACGACGAACCAGGCAGGTCGTACTGCAGTGCTATCGGGGACGTCGGCACCAGAAAAAAAAAGAAAACAAGCCCGGCCTGCAGTTGGGTTGGCGGTAAGACGCTGCAGGGGGCGCGGTACCCTGACAGATTACCGTGGTATGCAACCACATGGCAGCGGGACGCGCCCCTGGATGACCACATGCAGACCGGGATCCTACCAACGCCCACCGCCGTTGCCGACATGTAACCGAAGTTGCCTGCGTCGGTCAGTGCAAAGCCACCACCCTCGCCCAGTGGTCCGGTTCGCGAACCGGGTTCCGGGCAACCTGGGTCGCCCGATCCTTTCCATGTCCAGCACAGCAGCCACGGTCTCGACCGCGAACGGCCATTACCAACCAGCTGAACAAACGAGCTTGGATCTTCTCGGACAGTTCGCTGTGTTCGGAGCTTTGACCGACCACGACCCATGACCATATTAAATGCAAGTCTGGGGAACCCCCGCCCTTAACAGCGTTGCGCTATGTCGGTTCCTACCGCGGACCACTTCCCCGGAAGGAATGGATGGGTGGTGCGTGCTCGAGGGGAATCGCGCAGAGCGCGAGCCCGGATTTGTCCAGTGTCTCTGCTGACCACCGTTCAATCAGCTTGCTGAAGAGTCTGCAGGCAGACTCGCAGGGATGGTTACACACGCGAGACAGGCTAGCGTCAGCGACTGCTGGTCAAAAAAAGAGTCAAAGAGACTCGGCGCAGCACACTAAACGCGCGTGGCGCTCTTAGCTGCAGAGACGAATGCCGTTCCGTTGCCCGAAGTGGGTGAAGACTGTCAGCATCACCCCCGACCCCTCGCCTGGGAGGGGACGCGCGAGACACTCAGGAGAAGCGAACTCTCAAAGTAAACTACCCAGCATGCAAGTGTAAGATTCTATCCCTTCACCGTTGCCGGCGTGACGAGCGATCCGTCCAAGCGTGCGTTCATCACAATGTCCAACGGCCAATGGCGCTGAGTTCCCATTGTTGAACGGTATCCTGGTTCTCGGTACACCATCCGCATGGATGCAACCCACCCCAGCCTGGCTTAGCTGCCCCGAAGGGCTTGGAGATGACCACCATCAGCCCCATGGGGTCCATAAGCGGCATCTGGCCCCTTTTTTCTTTTCGAAGCTTATTTGCACTCCACTCTCCCCGTCTTACTTGGCCGCTGTCTCTCCGCCGCTCGCGTGCCTTGTATTGCCCACTTGCGCCCCGCGGTGACCTGGGGAGCTGACCGACGCAGAGGAGAACGCACGAGGACCGGCGCGAACCTTGAAGTGCCGCCTCATGCCCTCATAAGCGAGATCCTACCTTGCCATATTGCACCCCGGACGGCATGAACGGGTGAACTCACGGCGCTATCCAGGGTCTCACGGACCGGGACACCAGCAGCCTCACCAAGATGCACGGCGTATCGGCTGAAGATGCCGAGGACATCATCGCCATTGAGAGGACATGCTCGGCCCTCTCCTTCCTGGGCTGTGTGTTTGTCTTGGCGACCTTCTCGCTGTCCGATGCCTTTCGCCAACGCGCCATCAACCGGATGGTGTTCTACGCAACGTTTGGGAATATGTTGACCAACGTGGCGACGCTGATGACGACGACCTACATTGACAATGTCGACTCGTTCGGCTGCCAACTTCAGGCGTTTTTCATTCAAGTGTTAGTCATTTTCTTCATATTGATTGCTTGCAAAACAATGGCTCACATCTCTCTAGATTCATGCAAAGCGACGCGTACTGGGCGTTGGCCATGGCGATCAACGTTTACCTCACATTCTATCACAAGTACGATGCGAGAATGCTGAGGAGAACAGAGGTGTTTTACTTGGTCTGCTGCTATGGCATCCCGCTCATTCCCGGCCTCACATTCATCTTCATCTCAACGCAACACGCTGGAAGGCCATACGGTGATGCCGTGTTGTGGTGCTGGCTCAAGTCAGAGTGGGAGGTCTACAGGATTGCCACCTTCTACGCGCCGGTGTGGTAGGTTTCCAACTCATCTAATGGTAGCTTCACAGCCTATGCTAACCTACGTATTCAGGGTGGCCATCGTCATCGCCATGATCATCTACATCCGCACCGGCCGCGAGATCTACCGCAAACGCCGGAAGATGCTCAACTTCAGCTCGAACGGCACCGGCACGGCCACAGGCACCGGAGCCGGGACCTTCACCCCTCTCAACGAGTTCTCCCCGGCCTTCAACTTCAAAACCACCGAGGTCATCCAAACAAGCGAGATCATCTCCTCCCCACCCCCCGTCGCCCGATCGGGCCCGATCTCCCCCTCCTCCCTCAAAAACACCAACTTCTCCTACCCCGCCAGCATCTCCGGCGACACACTCACCACCATCACCGCCGCCCCCCCAGCCCGCCGACAACAACACCCGCAAGACGACGACATCGCCACCAGCCCCACCTCCACCCGCAACGCGCGCGTGCTCTCCATGTCCACAGCGCAATTCTCTATCGCGCCCACCGTCACAGCAACCATCACCTCCAACGCAACCCCTCCGCACCACCACCCGAACCCCAAATCCACCCACTCCAACTCCACCTCCCACCGCTTCCACCGCCGCCGCCAACAGCAGCACTACGAATCCCACAACGCCGCCTGGTCGTACACCAAGTGCGCAATCCTGTTCTTTGCCGTGCTGCTGATTACCTGGATCCCGTCCTCGGGCAACCGCGTGTACAGCCTGGTTAACGGCGGGGCGGTGTCGCGGCCGCTGTTCTACGCGAGCGCGTTTGTGCTGCCGCTGCAGGGGTTTTGGAACGCGATTATCTATGTGGTCACGTCGTGGGCGGCGTGTAAGAGTTTTGTGGGGGACTGTGGGGGGGTGTTTGCGGCTTGGGGGAGGTGGGTCGGGGGTGGGTGCGGGATGGGGAGAGGGAGGAGAGGGGAGGGGGGTGGTGGTGGTGTGGGTGAGGGGGGTGGGGTGTGGAGGAGGAAGAGTGGTGGTGCGGGCGCCCAGCAGGTTGGGATGTGGATGACGAGTAGGAATAGGGAGGAGGATAAGGATGAGGGGACTAGTATGGAGGACTTGACTAGTGAGGGGAGGGGCGAGAGAGTGTCGCCTGTATAGAGTAAAGAGCTATGGGACTAGTTCCGTGTGTCTGATGAAGTGCTACTCTCTCCATTCCTGACGATGTGTCTCATTACGTGATGCTCCACGCCATATTCCGGGTCAAGTCGTGCTGGAACAGATGCGACGTGTCCCCAACGTCCTCGTGTGATCGACATCCTCGCAGCTTCGGAATCAGCCGGGGAGTTATTGGTACAACGATCCACAGCGGCGAGCTGAATGAAGTAGGAGAGCATGAGAATGTCGGGAATTACGGACAGAAAGAGACACGTTTGTGTAGTGTCCAGCCAGCCCAGCGCTGGGTGAAGTGCTAATGCACTCTTCGTGTCAGAGGAGGAGAAACCCTTTCCGACTAGGCGCAGATCCTATCGCCCATGACAACGCCTGGTTGTGTATGACACCCCCGCCAATTCTCTCGTGGAAGCCCGAATACCTTCTGTCCGCCCCCTCCGCGATCGTTGGACGCACCACAAGGACATTGTACTGGTCGAACTGCGCGCTATTGCCAGACTCGGCCGTCAATTTCCCTTCAAACCCAGTAAACGGCTCCACCTGCCACCTGCGGCACCCCGATGTTGCATCCTCATTGCTGCTCTCGGGGTCGTAGGGAATGTGGGATCCAACGTGGGGATACAGGCCCTGACCCGGCACCTTATCCGAGAGCACGAGAACCTCGACGACGAGCATCGCCCCCGTGGCCTCGGCGGCGGGAAAGGCGTCCCAAAACGTCTCGTCGTGCAGAGAAACATAACCGCACACACGGCCACGACAGTCGCGCAGCATCCACAGCGGGTGCCGAAAGCCCGGGCCGTCGAGCGTCTTGGAGTCCAGCAGCAGGGCACCCGCCAACGTCTTGACCCAGAGCACGTCTTTGACATCCGGCATACGGCGGAACCCAAGATCCTTATAGTGCGTCATCTCTGACGGGCAGTGCTCATGCTCCCATTGGATCAGCCGCTGGACACTCCCGAAGAGGGGATACGGCAAAAACGCCTCGCCGACCCAGCCCGCCCAGCTCCACGACGGCTTGCCGCGGTGCCGCCTTGCGCCGCGTCCGAGGTAAAACAAAATAACCCAGTCAATGAGACCCATGTGCACACCACAACACACCGGGCCGAGCGGGAGTCCCCCGAACAGGGCGCGCTGGGCCTCGAGCACGCCGGCGTAGGCATTGACGGCGTCGTCCTGGTACGTGAGCTTGCGGCGGGTGTACTCGCGCAGCGAGTGGCGGTACTGGCCGAGAAGGTCTGTCCGTTGCATGAACCGGTTGTCCATCTCGTGGAGGAAGAACTGGACCGCCGTCGGGTGCTCGAGCGCCCAGTCCTCGCGCCAGACGGCCTGCCGACACTGGAAGTAGACGGTGCCGTTGAGGAAGACGAGGCATCGGATCGAGAAGCACATCTCTTGGTACCTGAGCGCCAACCGTTCAGACAGGTTTCCGCTTAGTAACACGTACATAGAGAACGAAGGGCACGAATAGCAAGGGCAGGTAGGTTAGGTAAATAGGTACGTACGTCCAGCCCCTCTGTCCGTGAGGCGACCTTGCGAGCGACCACTGGTACCGGTGCCGCACACCCAGGACAAGGCCGTTCCCGTTGCTTTCGATGCGCTGCACAGGCTGCGACACGTCCCTCGGGACTCCGCCGTAGCCGGGCAATCCATAAAAGCTATCGGGCCCAGAGGCTGCCACGATGGTGAGCTCGGCCTTGCTGTACACCAGATGCATCTTGTTGATGGCCGCGGCTTTGTACGTCTCATCGTCTTGGGGTATGCAGATCGAGTCAACCCAGAGGTAGGGGATCCCAAGGTCCCGCGCGAGCGCTATCGCGCCGACGATGGTTTGCGGCAACTGTTCCATGATCTCGGCGTTGATGCTGCCGGGCGCCGCAAGGAGTCTGGGCAAGGCGTCGGCCAGGAGGCGGTAGAAGGGCTTCTGACCCCATACATAACTCAACGCGCAGTACCGGTCCCCCTCGGCCAGCGTTTTGAGCTGCATGCCATGGACGTCGATGGCATACATGGTAAATTCCGCGGCGGGATGTGCCAGGTTCGTGCGGAACGAAGTCTTGCACTCGCCCGTGTGCCACTCGTCGCAACATTGCATCCATGTCCTTAGCAAGCCAACGTCGATTTGACCCTCGCCGTAAACTCGTCCCATCATAATCTCCGGTTCCTCCTGCTCGGGGGCGCTGAAGGGCTCGATCATCTGGTCTGTCTTGAACACCCCAGGGTTACCCTTGCCGTCGGCGTCGGAGGCCGTGAGCTGCACCCGAAGCCTGTATACATGGGGCATGTTTCTGACTTCCTGCAGGTCTTCGTGGGTCGACCAGACAAGGGCCACTTCAGCCATGGCATTGCTGCCCTCCTGGTCGACCGGGGCGCCGTCGTTGCGCAACTTGTGCTCCTCATCTAGGATCCATCCGACCAGCCGGCACAGAGCGCAGGAGAGCTGCCTCTTAAAAACGTCCTTGAATAGTCCCAGGGGCATTGCCTCGCCCTCCTTTTTGTTGTCTGGTTCCGGCGTCGACGTGCTGTTGGTGGTGGTGTGGTTGACATTAAAGGTCGACCGACGGAGGTCCAGTTTGGCGCACACATCGCACAGACGGCCGTCGCCGAGGAAGTCAAAGTCTCGGTTTTCCCGCAGACGAGATGAAATATCCTTGATCTGTGGACTCATCACGGCATCTCCATCGTATGTGACGTAGGGGTGTTGGTCGTCGTCCTCGGGCATACCGTACGCTATTATCTGTTCCATCATTGTGGACCAATGTTTCGCCCGGCTCGTGTGATATCGATCGTGTCTGTTTTACGGTTGGGTCATAGAGACAGTGCTCAGAGGCATAATTCAAGTTGTTTGGCGGGGTAGGAAATATTCCTTCTAAGCACGACTTAACTAAGCCGCTCAGCCGCATTGGCACAAACCCCGCCAAACAAAAGCCTAGGAGTTGGCAGACCATGGGACTACGGGTTGGCATAGCCTTGTGGCGGTGGCTCATCTGCCACCATCCATGTCCAGGCGTTTTTGAGAACGGAGCTTGCTGAGAAACCGGGAAACAACGGATAATACCAGAACTCAAGTTAGACAGTTATCCGACCTTCGAGTCGATGTCGCTGAAGGGTGCGTCGCATCACGAATGACCGCAGAGAGCCTCCTCCGAGGAATCTACGCCTACGGATATGAGTCGCCGTCCGCAGTCCAGTCGCGAGCCATCGTTCAGATCTGCAAAGGCCGCGACACCATCGCCCAGGCGCAATCCGGTACGGGTAAAACTGCCACCTTCTCCTTCAGCATGCTATAGGTTATCGACACGGTGGTACTGGAGACCCAGGCGCTCGTGCTCTCCCCGACCCGCGAAGTTGCGACATAGATCCAGAGCGTGGTGATGGCCTTGGGAGACTACATGGACGTGCAGTGCCACGCCTGCATCGGCGGCACCAACGTGGGCGGAGACATCCGGAAACTCGACTACGGCTAGCACATCGTCTCGGGCACGCCCGGCCGCGTGGCCGACATGATCCGCCGCCGCCACCTGCGGACGCGCCACATCAAGATGCTGGTATTCGACGAGGCCGACGAGCTCCTTAACCAGGGCTTCCGGGAGCAAATCTGCGACGTGTACCGCTACCTGCCGCCCGCCACGTAGGTCGTGGTGGTCTCAGCCACCCTCCCGTACGACGTGCTCGACATGACCACCACGTTCATGACCGGACCCGTCCGCAACCTCGTCAAGCGTGACGAGCTGACGCTCGAGGGCCTGAAGCAGTACTTCATCGCGGTCGAGAAGGAGGACTGGAAGTTCGACACGCTATGCGATCTCTACGACACCCTGACCATCACGTAGGCCGTCATCTTCTGCAACACGCGGCGCAAGGTCGACTGGCTGACGGACAAGATGCGCGAGACCAACTTCACGGTCAGCAGCTTGCACGGCGACATGCCGCAGAAGGAGGCGCGATAGCATCATGCAGGACTTCCGGCAGGGCAACAGCCGCGTGCTGATCTCGACCGACGTGTGGGCCCGCGGCTTCGACGTGCAGCAGGTCAGCTTGGTGATCAATTACGACCTGCCGAGCAACCGGGAGAACTACATCCACCGCATTGGCCGTTCGGGCCGGTTCGGGCGCAAGGGTGTGGCCATCAACTTCGTTACTAGCGAAGATGTGCGCATCTTGCGGAACATTGAGTGTGCGTCTTTCTCTCTATTTGATCTCTCGCCAGTTCTTAGCTAACATCTCGCAGTGTACTACTCGACTCAAATCGTTGAGATGCCAATGAACGCCAAATGGGCCGATGACGGTGGCAATGTGCCGGAGAAGCGAAATCGGTGCGGTTGAATCGAGACCGCGCTGTAGCCAGAACAGCTGCGACATGTCTGGTAAATAGTCAGAAGACTTCATCAGCGGGAAGAACCCTTTCGAAGCCAATGCATCAACGATGGCCTTAGCTTCCGGCTCGCCGGCAGGGTCTGCACCGCGAGTGAAGGTCGGGCCCTTGAAAATATCAAAGATGCAATCTTTGTAGCCCCGTTCCGGTTCGATCCAACCATCGCGGATCATCTTGGCCAGCACCCTATACGAGGGTTGCCCAGAAAAGCCCCGGTCATACCACAGGATTCCATGGAGACGCCAGGCAGCCTTTTCCTGCTCGCTAGCTTCGCTGCGAGGCTCTGCCTTCGGGCCCTGGTAGGGCAATCCGCTGTCGATGAGGCCCTCGAGTAAGGCATGTTCTCGGACTTGAGCACGAACGCGTAGACGAGCACTTCGAGAAGAATTCCGCCACTCAACGCCGAGAGGCCGTCACGCTTCAACATGGCGTCGTCCAGTTGCCTGATCGCGGCGATGGACCGCTCGGTCTGGCACGCATCGACGAGCTTGCCAAAACTCTCCACTGGCGTGAGATGACAAGCATTAGAGAGACTGATTTACCGAGGCATCACTGAGGTGGACAAAAGGGTACTTACGGAGAGAAGACGGAAAATCAAAGATCAGAAAGCTGCGTATGTGCGGGCCTGCTCCGAATCCGAAATGGTGATGAAGTGCTGGGCTACCGGGGCTGACAAGCGTGAGAATGTTGCCAGAGTGAGCGTTGTAAAACTCGTTAGCAACCTCCTGGCTACCATCAGGCAGAAGTTTGGTGGATACTCGCAGGTTGCCGTCCTCGAGCGAGATGGTCTCTATTGCCCATCCCGCGCCCCGAACCTGGAGATCGAAAGTGACGATGTCACGCATCTTACCACTTGTCGGCGTCGTGGGTACCTAGTATGAGTGTAGATACCTTACTTACGCAGGAGGAAACATCACGTTGTTGTTGGGGGTCAGTGCTGAGTTTATGCTTGGGTTGGGCTCCTTGGTTGTTGGCTGCTTCCCTTACCTAGGTGCCCAGGTAGTCACGCAGCCAACCTCCGTTCCCTGTTGTATACCGCGTAATCGAATGACAATGCGACGAATGAGCCGAGGTGGCATCCAAACCGAGCCCCATCTGCAATAGCGTTTAGGTACATAATCAGCCCAGCGACTGAGTCCGCGTCACGATGGACAACTCTGCCAGCAGGCCACATGGAGCCACTGGTGTCAAAACTGTTTAAGAGCCCTTAGCCCTCAAATACTTTGGAGAGCACCAGTGGACAGCCGTGTGGCCGAGATGAGTTGACTGGTTAACCCAGGTGCGTACGAGCTTCTGCTTGAATGGGATAAGCCACGTGGTCTTGATATACCCGACCTCGTCGAGGTACTCAGGGGCGTATTTCTGCTGGAATTGTGCAAGTCGGTTGTCGTACTCCTCTTCTGTTGGCGAACTAATGATCGAGTGCCAGAGCGCATTGAAATCCTTCCAATTCTCGGCTCCTGGAAACGCAGGCTGGCATCGTGCAAGAACCGCCTTGTTCGCATGCCAGATGTAGAGAAGCACTGCATCAGAGGGGAAGATAGCTGAGAGAATCGGGATGCGCGAAAAGGACTGCCGCAACCCGGCCATCTGGCGCAAACTGAATTCGGCTCCAAAAGCCCTCCTTCTTAAGCTGGTCGGCTAGCGCATGAATAGGGCTCTGTCCCTCGCATGCATGTCGTCGTACATCTGCAATTAGGTTATAGATGTCTTGCTGCGTAGCTAGCGAGCCACATTGTCGTACAAGGGTCTGAATCTCCTTTGGCGCAAGACCAGCGTTCGAGAAGTCTGCAAGCTGCGAAGTATCTCCAGAGACTTGTCGGTGGACCGGATGAGCAGAAGGATGCTGGCTTGGCTCGTGGTTGTGTATCGAAAAGCGGGGATCAGGACGGTGCTTGAGAATCCAGGAACTATCAGAGGACTCTTTAGCTAGCACTGAAAAGGGACAACCAGTCGCTCGAGTGGTTGTCCTCCTTCGGCGCTCTATAGTAGTGTCGGTGGTTGAGATGTTCGATCGCACGCGTTGGTGACTCTGACCCCCCCATTTTACACATGGTGACAGGATGGAATGGTTCTGGGATAGCCAAGGCTTTAACTATGATGCTCGTAAAGTGGAGTTTTGCCGAATCAATGCTTTGTCGCCACTGATCTGATGGAATAATTTGCTTGAGATAGAATGGACGGAGTGGCCCCCGGAGCACCTTTTATCTACATCGCCGGGCTCCATCACCACACTCTTGCCGCTCCCAATCCGCAAGGGGTACGGTCACTGATCAGGCTGCAATGGTAAGTCTCGATGAGCCACAGGTATAGGTGCCTAACGCTATATGCGATAGCACACTGGTGAATACAGAGTTGAGGAAACAATGCATGCGGTGGTGTGCGATCTGTAAGCACCATTCCGTGCCCGAGTCGTATGCAGCGGAAGTAAGGCTAACTGCAATAGCCAATTGTATTGACCTCGAATCATTTGGCGGGGACACTTTGCAGCCTAGAAGCCCACTGTTACCGGTGCACTTGGCTATCCAAGGCACGTCCCCGGACCATTGATATCAAGTACAAGTTGGTGATTGAACAGGCGACGAGGAACCAGCTGCGGGTCAGGCACGTCAACGGCATCGACACGCCTGCAGATGGGTTGACGAAGCCATTGCGAAAGGAGAAGCACACCACCGTCATGAAATTGCTGAGCATGGTAGCCAGGAAAGCACCATGGGCCCAGGACCAATCGAATCTTCAAAAATTGGACGCGTATATATACAGATAGGTATGGAGTGGCTGCGTTGACTGGGCGGTGAGTTGTCTGTGGGGGAACGCTGCGGGAGACCACATGACCCCGTGGTCCGCCCCAACTTCCATTTCCCAGACAACCCACCTACCCTGGGTTTCCTCTCCATCCTCCGATCACCACCATACTCCGGGCACCATCAGTTCCTCTGCGTCTGCATCCCTACAAATGCACTATCGCATGACGCATACGTGAACCTAGCAATCGTCCCAGCGAACAATGGTGTTCCAGTTCGGCGACTCAAAGTTGTGCCCTGAGACGAGCGGGCCGCCGCCAGATTCTTGCCATTCGCAGACCTGAGTGATGTACATCGCGCTGTTGGCAATCTGGTCGAAAGTGTTCAGGGTGAACTGATACGTGTTCTAAACGTTACATCTTGTTAGTACACCTTTTGCACTGGTCTAGACATACATCCTCGCTTATAGTAACACTGGAATGAAGCCTTCAAGAGGATAGTATGAAATAAAAGCTTACATCGTTGCACCAATAAATGGCGGAGTTATAAGAGCAGCTAACTCGTCCGCAGGCTCCCGGACCAGGGCCCTCAACCGGTTGACCTTGCACACCGCGAAGGTAGTCAACCCCTTCGCGGATATGCTGGACGCTGGCTACAGTAAACTCGGTGTTACAGCCAGTAACGCCGCGCTTCTGGTGAGACGAGCCCCTGACTGCCTTGGGCGACGGTGTAGGCGTCTTGAGCGTGAAGTTCGGGTTGATCTTCAACGCTTGGGCGTGGAACTCCTGGACAGTACCGTTCAGGAGGACAGTCTGACCGGGGGAGACCTCGATCTTCCATTGGAAAGGCTCGATGCGGTATCCGGGGATAGGGGAGTCAGCACCTGAGGCCTGTAATACAAATTGGTGAGCTATTGAACCCAAGTGAATGGTGCTGCTTGCCCTACTCACCATGGTGGCCAACAGGCCGGCGAAGACTGCGACGAGACGGGCAAGCATTGTATAGTTCTGCTGCAACGAAGGTTCTAGCAATGGCTGACAGACTTGGAAAATGGTAGCGGGTTGGATAATGAGACACAAAATTTCTTGAGCGTCAAGCACCGATGGTGGCTTTATACTTTTAAGCTACATGCATGACAAAGGCTACAAAGACGACCGCGCCCTATCCATGCGTGCGAGTTACGCAACCCGCAACCCGCAACCGCAAACCCCTGGGCTGCTCCCTTGAATGTGCATGCGTCGAGGCTTGAGTGGAAGAGGAAGGTGGTTTTGTCTTGCGAGGGGTTTACTCTGATGGACCGTTCCCGCCCAATGTTGAAGGACCGTTTGTCCTCGATGAACAAGGGGCCGAACGACGCCAGGCGCAATTCCGCATTCGAGTCTCTCTTGCCTCACTGCAGCGCGGAGTGACTGTCCGGCGAAGCATCGGATGTGAGCACCGGCAATGAGTGCAGAGACAGTATTGGCCATCCAGCTAGATTTGACTAACGGGAAGGATGGCATCAGTGTGGCGGAGCAGTGCCTGCGGAGATGCGCCAGCGAAACGGTAAAGTGCGATGCAGACGAGGAGTCTAGAATAGGCGTAAAGTGATGTGCTGGATCCTACAACCTTGAGCATGAACGTTGTAAGGGTAGCCCCGAGACTCAATTTTAGTGTATTCGCTACATGTACGACATGGACTTCGTGAGGCGCTCTAAGCAAGAGGCGGAGACTGTAGAGGATAGAGCCATCAAACAAACACATCTCGAGTCAGCTCAAAACTTCTCTGGAAATTTGGCTTCCTACACATGTGAGAAGGTCAGAGATTACGAGCCTGCTGCCTCCAAGAAAATAGATTTGGGGGCGGGTTGCCTCAAAGCCCCCTTAACCTTGCATAGATGGTTTGAAGCACACACCTGCATAAGGGCATGTATGTCTACCCAGCCTCGCCAGTACCTACCTTAGGTAAGGTAGGCTTGGCCGTAATGCAGGATACGAAAGATTATGTAGTACTAGGGTGCAGGCGGAGCGATGCCACCGTCCTAAGGCAACCTAGTCAGGCAACCATCAAGTGCTACAAGTCTCCTTCAAAACCGCCTGCAGGGTCGAGTAGGTTCAAAGGAACGAGCTGCAACCAGGTTAGGCTGTTTGCTCTAAGTTGGTCTAGGCCGTTCGATCGTCATTTAAGCCCTAGAACTTTTGCCTTCTCGCATTTGGACTTGCAGCCAGCTGCATTCCTTTATCACTTCGGCTATGCAAAAAAGATCCTGCAGCAGGGGCAAGTCAGCTACGATTGTCCAGCTGAGCCCGAGCTGAGGCACTTCAGGCCGCGAGCATGTGACGAATCTCAGAGCCCCTGGCGTCTGCAAGGGACTCCTGTAATTATGCTCGGGGTGGAGCCTGAGGTTCGGTGAAGCCAAATGGTTCACAACAAGTGCACAATCAAGTGTCTTAACAGTAGGTCTAGCGAACTGCTTGTATTGCTTACTGAGGAAGCTATAGTGTGCCCGTAGGCCTAGAGAACGTGGTCTTAAATACATGCTTCCTCCTTTGTGCCTAAGAACGCTAGGAACGTTCACCGTTCCTGTTGTTCCTTGGGCACGGGGGCGGTCCTCGTTGTTCCCTTTCCCTGGGAACAATGCCAAGCCTTTCCGTTCTATTTCATGGGACTGTAAGCCCCTTGCGTTAACGATTGGTTCGGGGCGCGTCCCGCGTGCCCCACCGGGTCGCTGCATGTGGTCAAATCATGACAGAGCAGCTTTGAAAGAGAGGGGCAGAATCAAGCCCGCGATAGCAGACATGCAGTTATGCTCTGCAAGCGGGCAACAGTGGTCACTTCATGTCGCATTCTCGGACGCAACGTTTTGAGTTCCTGGTGAATCTCGGGGTGGTTTTTCCCACTCTGGTCAACAGCAAGTCCTTCTGGAGCACAGTCACGACCAGTACCACGACAAGCACGTCACGTAGGCCTAGCTGCTCAAGTGGAAACACCGGGGTACACTCGGAATACACCAACTTACGGGCGAACGCGCACCTCCGCGTTGGTGAGTGCGTATTCGTGTGGCAAGTGGTTGGGCTCTACCTTCCGGAGACTAGAGTTACTCCCAGTCTGTTCCGTTGGATGTGACGTCTTTGCGTTCAAGGTGCTGTTGTAATTACAACAGTGGCTTTGTTGTGGTTGCTTTCACTTCTCAAGTTCTCAGGTACCATGTAACTCTAACACTGACGTGTCAATGTTGAGGACATTCATTGACTGGGGACGCGAAATTCTCGTTGTCAGTTGCTGGTTGCGAGCTGGACGGAGGATTCACATGGCCCTGTACCGTTGTGTGTTGTGTTGCTGGGAGAAGGTTCCATTTCAGTCCCTCTGGGAAGTCAAGGCGCAGAACTCTGGACTAACTGGGTTGACAGTGCTTAATAGCTTCAAGCTCGAGCTCTCCTTAGGTTGTGCTCTTTTGCGAAGTACTAGACACGTATGAATGGAAAAATAGATGAATGGACAAATAGACAAATGGAAAAGTAGACGACTGGAATTGAGAAGTAGACAGATAAATGGAAAAGATACGTTAGACGAATGGGAAAATAGACGAATCCCAATGGCTTCGTTGACTTGCAGTGGTCACCGCACATCTATCTTGAGGTAAAACATGGTAAGGACATGACTTGAGCTTGAAACTCCTTTAATATTTGAACACTCGGCTCTCTGCTTACAGGACAAAGAAAGTTAGGATCTGCGTTTGAGTGAGGTCTCATACTGCGCGCTGCTTGCGTAACACATGCCAACACTGAGGGTATTCCTGCAACAAGCCGGTCACAAACGGCCAACCTGCCAACCTACCCATCTCGTTCATCTGATTGAGAAGCAAGACTTTGCAGCCCCCATTGCACCCCAAGAGATTTAACGCGTTCTTTTTGTACCTCTTTCGCACTGTATGAATGGGCAAAACCAGCAGCTAGCGACTCGCTGACTGCAAAGGTCGCTTGCTTGCGTAGTTTGCCTCTCTTGATAAATTCGCAAATCGCAACAGCTCCCTCTGTTTCTTCCTTTCCCTCACACAACGTTGACACCTTTTCAACCCGACTTCTTCGACAAAATTTTCAACGACCACCAACCCTCATATTAAGTTACACCGAACGGTATCTGTTTGCCGACCCCCGAGATGGCTGCGCAGACTTCGTCTCGCGGGGCGGCGGCCGCGAAACTGACGCGCGAATCGCTGGAGTACATGATCAACCATGTGTTTCTTCCGCCCAAACTTCCCCAAGAGAACGATATCAGCATTGAGAAGGAGCACGCCCTCATCGGCTCTCTACTGGAGTCAAGCGAAACATTTCTGCAAGAATGCTCGCCATCGCCCTCGGAGTCTCAGCAGCTCCAGGGCGTCGTTCGCATGCTCGAACGACTGCTGAAGGTCAAGCCCGGACATGACGGCAAGTTCAAGGAAGTTGTGTTGCAAGAAACCATTCGGCATTTGGAAGATGGCGGTATGTTGAATCGTTTGTCTCGTTCATCGGCGTTGCATCTTCATGGCCTTCTACCGCGAGACTTGTTCAATTGACGCTCGGGTATCTACCCCAGGCTTTCTCCTGCTCCATCTCCAAGCGCAGAATGCTGGTGTTCTCTTCACCCGACAGAAGGACACCATCTTGGTGGAAGCATTTGAGCTGCTGGCACCCAACGAGAACGTCATGTCTTGCCAAGGTCGTCTTATCCGGCAGTTCCCCGACCGTGCTGTCGCGATGGATCGCGCGACGATGCTCAACCCCAGTTGTCTCGGCCCTGTCGTCAGAGTGCTCTCCCGTCTGGAGCTTCAAGTGTCGCCGGTCGCCCGCCCCAAGTCTTGGAAGGCTGGCCAGTACCATGACGAAACACGCGACACCACCTCTCCTATACTGGTTGTGGACATGCTTCTTGCTACTTTGGCCGGGATTGGCCAAAACGTTGAGCCTCAACGCATAACCAAGAACAGCCGCGAGCAGGTGAACTGGCACCGCGCTCTCAATCCCTTCCATCGGTCGCCGACGTGGCTGCTGCTACGAGTGGCCCTCCGTCTGGTGCTGGAACGAGCCGAATCGCCCAACGTGTGCCCGTCGCTGTACAAATCTCTCATTGGCTTTCATCACAGCCGGCTGCTGGCTGAAGCAGTTGATCTGGGGCTCAGCAGCGATATCCGGTTTGCAATGACAGCAAAGCTGGCTCGGCGGATTCTCAAACTCGAGCCAGTCAATGCTGCACCCTGGTTTCAGAACGTCCAGGAGGTTATCACGATGAATCAAGGCGAGCTCCAGCGTCGGTGGGAGCAGGCACAAGCTTACCTACCTGTCAAGATGCAGACGACTCAGCTTGCAAAGCTACGCTTCGAGACCGATGCCAACCTTCGACTCCACGAGTTGAACGCACATCTCTCCTGGATTGAATCCCGGCTCACGGACATGCAAAATGCTGCCGGATCGGGCGACAAAACGACGTTTTCTAGATGCCGGCGCGGCGATTGGCCCAACCTCTCCGACATGAAAGGGTTGGAGACGTTCACTCTCATCGAGGTTGAATCCTGGATTGGGACGCATCTTGCCGCCCGGGTTGCGTACCGGCTCCAAGTCTTCGGCAAGGACGCCTCAAGCATCGGGGTGGATCTTGAGAAGCTTCAGGGGCTCATAACCCAGTACCACGCCAAGGCCAAGAAGGCTTACACTGGAAATCCGGAAGCGCTTTCTCTTATGTATCTGAACATGATGGACCTCTGGGTTGCTCTTGACCAAATTGCCGGCAAGGCAGTTCCCCTGCTGTTGCAGTATGATCCGGGGTTTACGCCCGGGTTTCTTCAGTCGCTCGTCCTCCCAACCCGCAATGACATGGCTCGCCTTCAGCGCATCGAGCGCTACCTTTCTGGACGGAAGAAAACGGCCACCAACGGCTATCCTTCCGCGTTCTCAGCCGTTGGGAAGCCGGGGTCGTTTGCGGTCCGATATTTCGACTCGTCCAAGGAGCACCGGGACCTCTTGGACACGATTCAGGCTAAGGCCGAGGCCGAGATGGTCGAGAAGATTCAGGAGTGTCGCAAGAAGAAAAAGCAGCACGCCGACTTGACCCGTCAATTGTCCTTAACCGATCACGTCGAGATGAAGGTCAGGAACGCATGGACGTGCAAGCCGGAATGTAAGGCATGTCAGTTGAAGAAACAAATCTCCGCCATGAAAATTTCCACCCTTGACTGGCCTTTGCCTCAGCAGTCTACCCTTGCGAAGGCCGTCGTGTTTGAGGTCCAGGTCCCGAAAGTCGTCGCAACCTGGCGGGACGTGACCACCAAGCTCTTCCTTGACGTGTTTCCGGACCCGGACTTGAAAAAGGAGAAGGAAAAACTCTGGTGGGCAGCTAATCGCACCCGCCTTAAATCACATCTGACCGGGACGAGTCGGATTCAGCCGGCGTCTACGGCGAAGCCGGTTGAGGTCACGCATTACCGGTCTAAAGACATCCCAACGATCAGCGAAGACGAGCCCTGCGTGCGACATCAGTGGTCCGGGTACGACTACTACGATGCAAACACTCTCATTCGCGGCATTGACGTCCTCAAGAATTCCATACTTCTTTCCAATTGTTCGTTCGCAGAACGTCAGGACAACTCCCGTTTGGCTCAGTGGACCCGAACCACCAACCATACCTCTAACGAGGTCGTGGCAGCGCAGTGGGACTGCCCAAAGTCGATGTCACTGGATGAATTCCGCGCATTCGGCCACTTGAGGTCTGACCTGCGCCTGCAGTGGGCGAACCTGCTCTGTCAGCTGCGTGCACCATCGCTGGACTGGAACCGCAAGCACACTTACTTCTTGGTCATGCAGACCTGTCTTGAAGCAGGTCCGCCGAGCACCAACAACTCGGTTTGTCGTGCAGCCCACGACGACCTGCTGAGCGGCGAGTTTGTGAACAGCATCGTCGCGGCGTTGACCGGCGCGTTGGTTCGGTACCGCGAGAACTGGCAGAATGACATTGCGGTCTGTACAATGATTTGTGTGGCGACGCGAATCCTGTCCTTAAGTCCCGGAACTGGCCTTATCGACTCGCTCATGCGGTTCCTCTCACAGGCCAGAAGCGTCACAATCCAGTGGGCAAGGCAGATGCGCCTGAAGAGAACCAGTTGTGAGTGCGACGAGAGCAGGAAGGACCTGGATCAGCGCGTATTGATGGCAGCCCTGACTTGCCTGGCGACTTTCGACATGGAGTCGGAACCTCTGGGGAAAGTCTTGACTTCGGCCGACGACCTTGGCACATTTGTGGAAGCGGCCATCATTGCCCAGGACTTCATGCCGGCGTCAGGCAATGCCTCCGACACCATCTTGACCGTCTTGTCACACAGGTGGAGAACAACCATGCACCGGGCGGTCGAATTCATCAAAGACGAGATCGTTGTGCGCCAGAACCCAGGCTTCCATGCAGCTCTCCGCCGGTTCTGGGCAGATTACTCGCCCTCGTGCGCGCTGTGGACAGCGCTCTCGGGTGATCAGAAACACATCTTGAGTGGACTCATGTCTCCTAAAAACAGCACTCCCATCAGCATCTCTTTTAATGCTCTCGAGGGCCGGCTTCTCGTCAACGGTCATCCGCTGTCTCGCCTGCCCAAGGATTACGAGGACACCCAGGCCTATCGTCAGCTCTTTGGAGCAGAGGTCCTGGAAGTCATGCCGTCGACTCGCCAGGGCATGGAATTCTCTGCCAGCCATGAGCATCATGGCTGGGTGGTGCATTTTGCCAAGGTTGGCTCCGAGTTTGTGGTGCAAGCTCTTCGATCACGCGACGCAGGCTCCCAAGACGACGCGGAGCATGCGGACGTTTTTGAGTTCATCCCGCCTTCGAAGTTGGGAAACGATGTACCCAGCTCCTTCAAGAGGAATTACTCGCATTGGCTCCAGATGTCCACCGGTGTCGTCGAGTTCCGGCCCATCAATGAGCCCTGGGTCGCGTCCTCAAAAAACTGGCGTTTGACTCGAGACGGACTGCGCAATGTCCTTTCCCGGGACGGATGTTACGTGATCGACCCTCACAGCACGACGGCGCAGATTCTCTCCGGATTCTTGCGTCCCATTGAGTTCCCCCACAACCTGGACATTGTCTTGCACTCCAATCAGCGCATGGTAATCATTGAATTGCCGAGGTTTTCCCTCTCGTTCACGCTACGAGAAGGCGAGTCCATCATCCGGTCCAAGCACTATGCCGGCATGCACATCGACGAGAGCCAGATTATTGGGTCTCTGGTCGGGCTGCGGAACAAGCTTGTCTTGAAGCAGGAGGGCGTCCCGGAGTGTTGCACATCCCTGAGAAAGGTGCTAGTGCCTCGAGGGCCGCTCAAGTCCTGCATCGAGGCCGGCCATGTCCGCGTAAGCGTGACATACGACTCTGGCCACCTTGACGTGAAGCACGACGCGTTCACCATCGACACTCTTCTTGGACGCATAAAGACAAGCGGATCACTCTTCAGCAAGCTGTATCTGTGTCGCCTTCACGCCCTTACTTCGCATTGCCTGCCGGACCCGCTCACCGGGAGGACAGGGACGGAGGAAGCCTTGAGAATCCTGCGATCGGCGTCGGTTCGTTCATTCCAGCGGCTAGATGCAGAGTCGTACCGTGAGTTGTGCGAGATCGCAAAACTCTCACCCAAACGGCTCTACTATCCTCCTTACGCCGACCTCGCAGTGATGGAGCAGGTGACCTGGTCAGACAATCTCCCAGTGCTGTCCCAGCACGATGAGTTTTGGCCAGCGGTCGAAACCATTTTGGGCCATGCCCGCGACTGCGAAATCATCTACGAACGTGGTCAATTCGCCGCTACAATATGCGATCTCAATTCCATCGAGGGATCATCTGAGCCGTTGGTGGAGAGAGCAAAGATCAGGAACGCAACTTTCCGGGTCTCGCAATTTGGGGCAGAGCATTACACCACCGAACTCGATATGCCATACACCGGCCGTGCACAGACTCAGTACATGCAGACTTCTGCTGATGGAAAGTTTGCAAGAGTCGTGGCGATGACGAGAATCGTCCTTTCGGGTCGTCAAGAACTTCTGGAAGAAATGTCCGCCAACCATCAAAACGCCATTATGAACGTCATCGGGAAGAAGTTTGACGGAAATCCCGATGCAAACATCACATTCACCATCGACCATTTACGGCCACATCTTGAGTCTCTGGGTGCACTGTGGTGTAGCTTTCATCGCCTGCTTGCCGAGGAAGAAAACAAGTACCGGACTGTCTTCTTTCTCACTGCCCTCGCTTTCGCCGAGGGTGCGAGCTGGGGCATTGTGCAGGCCCTGATGGTGATCGCCAATGCCCCAGACAAGTTCCGCTTGAGCATTGCACCGCCGTCGGAACATAATTTTGATCTCAACGTGAGGATCTCGACAATGCGGTATACTGTGGACGTCATTATCAGGGAGCAGCTACGCCCATTTGACGAATGTCCCGAGGCCGGCTCCCCACGGAAGCAGAATGAGTCAAAACGCGCAGCTTCCCAGCGGCGCACAACGGCGTGGAACGACAAGGTCGCGGAACTGGGTACCAGCTTCAAGGACGCGTTGGAGCAGCAGTGGGCTCGGGAACCTCCAACCTGGAGAGTTGAACCCCCCACAGGCCGCCCTTACAGCACCTACATGCATGTGGGTGCGATCATGCGCGAAGTCCGCAAAGCCTTGGAGCTGGCTCGGAGGACGGCGTTGTTTGAAGAGTACTTGGTTGGACTGTTCCACGAGCTCCGCCAGATCCCCGTCAGCCCTCGCCAAGCGGTGTCGACCACTCGCCTCTCAGAACCCCTGAGCCAAGACAAACAAACTTCCCGTTTCGGAGCAACCTTTATCGAGTGCAACGCGCTGTTTCGCAGGCCAGCTCCCCCGACACAGCGTCCGGCACCGGTGGACTTCAGCCAGTACTGCGAGACGTATGCGCAAACAGTCGAAGAAATTGGTTCATTGAAAGACCTCTTCGATCAGCTCTCAAAGCTCCACGGCGATAAACCGTCCCAGAAGAAGTACATTGAAGAGCTTCGCGACAGCTCAGAGTGCTCTGCCGTTACCCGCTCTCGGCTCAAGGACGAGATTACAGATCACTTGTGTCGTGTCTTTGAGGACTATCTCGAGCAATGCAAGCGAGATTCGGAGGAGATCCGCAGCAAGATCGAAGGAACGTTGAAGGCTCGTTCCCGCGTCGACGCCATCTGCCAAGCGGTCGGTCTGTACCCGCGCATCTCAACAACCGCCCTGCTACAGCGCCTGACTCATGCGTATTGGCCCAATTTGTCCCGTGATTGGCAAGAATGTTTGGTCAATTACGGCCTCTCGCTTGCCTACATTCAGCGCGCGGAGCGTTTGGTCAACGCAAGTCGGTCCCAGAATCAGCGGGCAGATCTCCTCCGGGAGTTGCTCAATGTCGGCTGCCATGACTGCGACGAAGGCAATCCCATGACATTCCCAGAAAATCTCGTCCTCGAGTTGGAGCAAGGGATTCTGATCCGGCCTGTTCAGCAGAGGATTGCCACGAAGATGAGGAATCCTCCTGACGGTAGGAATTCGGTCATGCAGCTGAACATGGGCGAAGGCAAGTCGTCGGTCATTGTCCCCATTGTGTCCGCTGCGCTGGCGGATGGAAACTGCCTAGTACGCGTCGTGGTTGCCAAGCCGCAGTCCAAGCAGATGATGCACACGCTCATTGCCACGCTGGGGGGTCTCATCAACCGCCAGATCTGCTATCTTCCCATTTCGAGAGCAATATCGTTGTCAACCACCGACATCCAAGCCGTGAGAAGGTTGCTTGAGAAGTGCAAGACAGAAGGCGGTGTTCTGCTCGTGCAACCGGAGCATATCCTGTCTTTCAAGCTGATGGCCCTGGAGACAATCTTGGCAGACGACGCGAGGGCAAGATCTGTCAGCCAACAGATCCTCAGCACGTACTGCGAGCTTGATAACTCATCCCGCGACATTGTCGACGAAAGCGATGAGAACTTTAGCGTCAATTTCGAGCTCATCTACACGATTGGCACGCAGCAGCCTATCGACATGAGCCCGGATCGATGGGCACTCATTCAAGAGCTCCTTGACACCGTACTTGAGGTTGCTGAAGGACTAGTCAACAAACCCGGGGCAGTCGACACCAAGGGACTCCTCGTCGACGGCGACCAAAAGAGCGGCCGGTTCCCCACCATCCGTGTTCTGGAGGAAGCAGTCGGCAACCGTCTGGTCGAGGCTGTTGCAAAGCAGGTGTGCAGCGCTGGGCTTCGAGGGTTCCCGGTCCAGCACCAGTCAAAGCAAATGCGGCAGGCGGTGTTGAAATACATTGTGACGTCGGCCTTGACACAGGAGCAAGTTGACATAGTTGAGGGCGCCAGCAACGGCCTGTTCAGCGAGTCAAGCACAAGGCAAGCCATTCTGCTTCTGCGTGGCCTACTCGCTGGCGGAGTGACTCTTTTTTCTCTCGGTAAAAAGCGCTTTCGCGTCAATTATGGCCTTGCCCCTGACCGGAACCCCCCGACAATGCTTGCAGTACCGTATCGCGCCAAGGACTCGCCGTCTCCACGGTCCGAGTTTAGCCACCCCGACGTCGTCATCATGCTAAGTTGCCTAAGCTACTACTATCATGGATTATCGGGCGACGAGCTGCGGACCTGCTTAGAGAAGCTGGAGAAGTCAGACGACGCTGAGCAACAGTATAGCCGATGGGCGTCGGCCTCCCCGGGGATCTCGGCGTCATTGAGCCATTTTTCGGGCATCAACCTAAAGGACAAAAGCCTGTTCACCAAGAGCGTGTTTCCGGCCCTTCGGTACACCAAGCCTGCCATTGACTACTACCTGGCTAACGTCGTGTTCCCAAAGGAAATGCGCGAGTTTCCTTCAAAGCTTTCGGCGTCCGGCTGGGATCTTGGGAAAGTCAAACCTCACCCATTGACTGGGTTTAGCGGAACGACAGACTCCAAGTACGTGCTTCCGCTCTCGGTAACTGCGCTCGACCTTCCCGAGCAACGCCACACCAATTCGGCGGTGATTGCCTGTCTTCTTCGGAACGAAAACACGGTCCTAGAGCTGGGAAGCGGGGAACAGACCCTTTCGGCGTTGACGGTTGACATGCTACTCTCAGCCGTCACCACCTCAGCACAGCCGATGCGCGTGATCCTGGACGTCGGTGCCCAGATCATCGAGCTCAGCAACTTGCAAGTCGCTCAGCGCTGGTTGGACTTGGTCCCCACCCACGAGGCGGACGCCGTCATTTTCTTCAACGACCAGGATGAACTATCCGTACTAACACGCAACGGCATAGTCGACTCCTTTCTAACGTCGCCGTATGCGACTCAGACGGATCGCTGCCTGGTCTACCTGGATCAGGCCCACACCCGGGGCACTGATTTGAAGTTACCCGACTCGTACCGCGCAGCTGTCACGTTGGGGCCTGGCGTCACGAAGGACACTCTCGTCCAAGGTTTGCATTACATTCTATCTCTCAATGTCTGGGTCTCATCCACTGGACATCTTGCTAACCCCATCGTTACGTAGCTTGTATGAGGATGCGGAAACTCGGACATGGCCAGTCGGTCACCTTCTGCGTCTCGCCCGAGATGCGGAAACGGATCCAAAAGTTCGCAAAGATTGAGGACAACCGTCCTCTCGTTGTTCGCGACAATATGGTGTGCGCCATCGTCGAAACATGGGATGACGAGCTGCGGAGCGTTCCCCTGTGGGCAACGCAGGGCATTCGCCACCAGCATCAAGAAGTCGTATGGAATCGAATCGCAGAGACTAGCAGCCTCTGCGTCGCAGATGTCCGCGATTACTTGGAAGACGAGGCCCAGTCCCTGGAGCAGAGGTACCGCCCATCGTCCGGCGCGACGGAGGGCAGCAGGGCCCAGAATCTCAGCTCTCGACTGAACGCCGCCTTGGAGCTGGAGTCGCGGAGCGAACAAGTCGGCCAAATCAGGCACAAATGCGTTGAGATTGGGCTCGCCGAGCTTGACGCCATGGGAAACCTACAGGAAGAGCAGGAGCGCGAGCTGGCCCCCGAAGTCGAGCGCGAGAGGCAAGTCGAGCGCCCGCCGCCCAAAGACCCAGCCGACCACAGCCTCCACCTGCATGTCACACAGTTCGCCCTCTCTGGCGTCCTGGTGGTACGTAGCCCGGCCTTTGTCCCGGCATTCCGCACCCTCGCGAGCACCAGCGCAGCCAAGCTCTTCCCGTTGGCCAAGTTCCCCAGCACGCTCCTCGCCACCGCCGACTTCGCGCGCACCATCAAGCCCGCCCGCAACAACGGGAGCGCGTACACCGACGCCTACCAGCGCCCGGTGCAGTGGTTGCTGACCCACGCCACGCGCAGCGCGCGCCACGGCATGCAAATCGTGCTCATCAGCCCGTACGAAGCGAACGAACTCAAACCCCTGCTCGCCAAATCCACCGCCGGCGTGCACCTGCGCGCCTACCTCCCGCGCACCAACCCGTCCCACCCCTCCTCCGAGCTCCTCGACACCTACACCTTCCCCTTCCCCACAACCGCACCCACCTCCCCTCCCGTACCTGCTCCGCCCGCAGATCTAATCACCCAACTGAGCCTCTTCGCCGGGCAGCTCTACCTCTCCTCCTACCCCTCCTATCTCCACCTATGCCACTACCTGGGGCTGTCGCACACCGAGAACCAGGGCGACGCGGAAATCGCGGCGGACGGGTTTGTGGGGCGCGCCGGGGGCGAGAGGTATGAAGGGTGCGAGTTTGAGCGGAGTGCTGTGGCATTTCTGAATGTGCTGGTCAAGCGCGTCAGGAGGGCTTGTTTGAGTGTGGAGAGGTCGCATGTTGGACGGGTGTTGGCGGGGGAGGTGTTGAGGGGGAGGGACTTTGATGGGTTGTCCACTGGGGGTGGTGGTGGGTGTGGTGAAGAGGGGGACGGGAAGTAGAGTGAGGATGAGGGGAAGGGGAGGGCCGGCGTGGATGGGGTAAGGTGTGTGTAGTGAGTGGTCGATCTGGACGTGGGGATTGTGAAGCGGTAGGGGGACATGTGAATGGCGTTTTGGACCGGAAAAGAGAAAACATCTTGTTGAGGGCGTTGCGAGATGAACGAGAAGGGCATCAGAAGACTCGGGGTGGAAGGAGTTGAGGGAAGCTTGGCTAATGGAATGGGACATTGCGGACATGATGAGTCGAGGGGGAAAGAGGCATTTTGTTTAGACATAGCAGGTTGTGAGTTTACTGAATGCCGGATCTACGAACGTGGCGTGCCTCGTGCGATTTTCTCGATATGTGCACATTGGATCAGCCTTCTCATACGGCCCGTTTTTTTGGTCCCTTGAATCGCGGCGACACTGGGGATAATAAGCCTACGCTGGCTGGTTGGCCACAACAGTTGCACACTGCAATCCAGCTCACGGAGCTGTTCCCCACTCAACCCAAAACATGGAATCAGGATTCGGTCCCGTCGGGTATTTCGGGGTGCCATCGTGGCTCGGGGTCAGCTTTGGCTTGGCCGCGGCACTTGCACGAGCGAGGTTCGCGCTTAAGAAATGCGATGTGAATGGGCTGTGCCGCACGCCTCGGAACCTCGCCAAGCACTAGCCAAAAGAAGAGGTTCTTTAACTCGGCAACGTGATCTCCATCTAGCCTACTACTTGAAAATGAATGAGAATAGACAAGAAACCGTAGAAGAAGGAAGAAAAAAGGGGAACGAGCTATAAGATAATGACCACGAAGAATATAGTGGGTAAACGACGGATGAGACGACGTTGAGTGAATCAATAGAAAAAGTATTCAAGTTTAGGGGGATCCCGTTGAAGTTCGTGCTTTGAGGTACGCACTACTTTGCCCATAATGGTGCTGTGCTCGCATTGCCGCAGCCCTACTCCGCCGCGCTGGGACGCTCTGCGACATGGATGTTAGTTCGCTTGCGGCGACTCCCTGGCTCTAGAAGCTTACAGGGCCTGCTCGGATCGATGGAAAAGAGTTAGGGTGTTGCGGCGTAGTCCCAGTACTGTCTGGTTCATAATTCCATCCCCCGCCATCGCGTGGTACTTCTTTCCGGGCGACGCTGCATCATTGTCTCGTTTCCCAACGACATGCGCTTTGCGCTGACCACAGCAAACATGGAACTGAGGATACACACAATTCTTCTCCCGGCGCTTCTGCTGGCGTCGGGCATCGCCGGCCAGCAAGCCGACCCCAACAAGAAGCCGGGCTTCTTGTACCCGCCAGATGGATCCAACAACATCTACAACATGCTGGACACGATCATGGTCACCTACTACGGCTTCTACGAGAACGCGGACCTCTTCACCTTCTGCCAGCCCGGGGTCGGCAAGCTGAGTGAGTGCACTTCTCAACGACGAGCACAAGAGTGATATGCTGACGCGCAACGGGCAGTCTACCAGCAAAAGGCGCCGGGCTTCAACGCCACTGTCCCGATCCTGCTCAACTTCACGTCGGACACGCCGTGTTGGTTCAACCTGCGGACGAACACGGAAACGGACCTCAACGAGGGCGCGAACAGCGCGACGTTCAACCTCCTCGGCGAAGAGCGCGCCGGGGGCAGGCAGGTGTTTGGGCTGTCGTCCTCGTCGACAACCTCGTCAACATCCTCCGCCACGTCCTCGAGCACAGCGAGCAGCACCGCGACAGCAGGCACCACCGACAACAGCACGAGCGCTTCATCGTCGGGCGGCCTCAGCGCCGGGGCGTCAGCGGGTATCGGCATCGGCGTGGCAATTGGCGTGATCGCGCTCGCGGTGGTGGCATTCGTGCTTTGGCGGCGGCGACGGCGACAGCAAAGCTTTGGTGGAGGAGCACCGGCGGAGATGGACGGCGGCGAATACCACGACTCATTGAGAGGGCGGCAGGAAGCGGCCGCGCATGCGGCGCCAAAACCACCCGTTTACATGTATGGCGGCGAGCTCAATTCGGCGAATGCACCGGTGGAGATTGCATCGAGTCAGCATGGGATGACGCAGGAGCCGGTCGGCGGAATGCATCACGAGATGGCGTAGGGGGACGGGATGGTTCGTTCGGATGGTCGATTCGCAGGCGGGAGGTTGTGTTTGTCGAATGGTAGTCAACTGCATCAGCGCGAAAACAATGGCGTGTTCGACACGAGGAGGGAGAATCTTGGCGCATCCTTCCCACGGCACAATTGAGCTTTCCATCGCGTGATCTTTCCTTCTCGCAGGTCGGGAGATATCGCCGAGCTTTGTTGCGAAACCTCCATGGGCGCACAGAAGCCAATGACTCAGCACTGCCCAGACGCTAAAAGACCCGGAAACGGGCGGTTCCGTGTGGGCAGTTTCTCGCAGTGCAAGCCACTCCGACGGCTTGCTGCAATCTCGCAGGTGGGCCCAAAAAAGTTAGCCGATGGGGGGGGGGGGGGGGGGGGCGCTGTCTGTTCGCCGTTGAAGGGTTGAAGGTGCACTGTCGCGAGCCCGTGAACTTTTTTTGCAAGTCAACCAACAATCGCGCAATCTGCGTTACTGCGTTGGCCCAACCCGCAGCCATGGACGCCGCCCTCGAGATCCTCGACCCGCTGGTCTTTGACAAGGCCTACGCCTATTTTGTGCCTGCGCGGACTGCGCCCTTCGCCAATGCCACCGCCGCATCCGCCTCCGCCCCCTCCGCGTTCGGCGGCTTCAACGACGCCGCTTTGATCGGTGGCGGCTCGTCCGGCTCCGCGTGGGCGCGCGACAACATCGTGCGCCAGTGCATCTCGATTCTGATCGTCACGCAGCTCGGCGCGTCCGCGCTGTACTGGATCTTCAGCGCGCTGTCGTACTACCTGGTCTTCGACCGCCGCCTCGAGTACCACCCGCGCTTCCTCAAGAATCAGATCCGCCAGGAGATGGTCTCGTCCATGAGCGCGATTCCCTTCATCAACATCCTTACTCTGCCCTGGTTCCTGGCCGAGGTGCGCGGCAAGAGTTTGCTGTACCAGAACGTCGACGCGTATGGCTGGAGTTGGATGGCCGTTTCGACGCTGCTGTTCATGGTTTGGAACGACTTCGCCATCTACTGGATTCACCGCCTCGAGCACCACCCCAGCGTATACAAGTACATCCACAAGCCGCACCACAAGTGGATTGGTACGACTTCTGCCTCCTCCTCGCTCACGACTTTACTCCGCGTTTCCATTGTGCTAATTCCGCCCGTCTCGCAGTACCTACACCATGGGCCGCGCTCGCCTTCCACCCGCTCGACGGCTACGTGCAGTCCCTGCCGTACCAGTAAGATCACCCTCCCTCCCACATTCCTGTCCCCCATCCGATCCAAAACTAACTCTTCTGTTCCACGTGCAGCGTCTTCGTCTTCTTCTGCCCCGTGCAAAAGTACCTCTACATGGTGCTCTTCATCCTGGTGCAGATCTGGACCATCTTCATCCACGACGGCGACATGATCACGGGCACCTGGGCCGAGCGCTTTATTAATTCCCCGGCCCACCACACCCTGCACCACATGTACTTCACCGTCAACTACGGCCAGTACTTCACCTGGGCCGACTCCTACTGGGGCTCGCACCGCGCCCCGCAGCCGGAACTGGATCCGCTGCATGAGGCGCTGAGAGTTATGCGGGAGAGGGGGTTGGTGGATGAGAAAGGGGAGCCTGTTCAGGGGGCGGCGGATGAGAAGAAGGAGCAATGAAGGACAGTTGACATTCCGGTTGGCGCAAGTGGGGCATGGGATGGGGAGGAGGACAGCGTGCTTCAGCCAGCCAGCGGGCGAGCAAGCGTTGTTATTCCCGTGGCAAATTGGATCCGCGAGCCAGCGGGATTCCACTTTGCGCCAGCGAGATTGGTCTCTGGAGAAGGATGGAAGTCGGCCGGTGCTGATGTGGCGATGGTCGGCGGTTACGCCGGTAATGACTGACGCCGCGTTTTTCACGAGCACGGCATGTACATAGCATTGAACTTCTGGGCGCCCTCCCCACCTGGCTTTTGGTGCCTGGGAGCGGTGAGGGCGCTTCCGGGCGTAATCGGGGCGAAGTGCTGCGCACGGCAGCCTGGCCCACCCTTACTTAACTAATGGATAGACTTGTAATATGCATAGCAAGTACGATGAGCACCTCCGAGTTTCCTTGATGTGACGTTACCTAATCTTGTTGAGTGATGGGTGCTGAGTTTGTCATCGCAAGGGCTCCAGGTTCACATGGCGCACACCTCCCGTGGAAGCGGACAAACATCACCTCTCCTCTCCAGTGTTCCGGTAGTTGTCCAACAGATCAGCGAGCATGGGTGCCAACTCCTAGGAACTACCGTAGATGGTTTCAGTGTGCCTGACTAAGGCGTCTGACGTTTTGTTTGCTCTCGTCTGGTAGGTCCGCGTACCGTGGTCGAGCTCTGGTCATAGGCTTACATGAATCGAGGGCATCCGAGCGGGCCGATTCCGCACCTTTCAAACCACTGACACTTAGTATCACCAAGCTCACAAAGCAAAGGAGGTACCTTCCTATACGTTCAGCGGACTGTGGGACGAGGGTTTCTCTCCATAGCAGGTTTCCATACGATGGCCCCGAACTGATCGGGTCCTGAGGATGGGCTGGTCTACGGCCTTCAGAAATCAAGTTGGTGTCAGTGGCAGGGACAGAGAGCCAGTGATGATTATGATTCCATTCTTGTCAAGTAAGCAACGTTGTCGAACTGAAGCCACATTGGGTCTTCAGGTTCAGGGACAACTCGCGGTAGCGCCCGAGTTCAGGGACGGGATCTGCTCGAGTGAAATCCTGTGATGTACACATTCCTTCACTTCGCGACCGGCATTGGCAGCTGGAAACATCCGCTGCACAATGGTCGACTCCTAGCTCTAACTGCGACCATAATCAGACTTAAGCCATCGACAAATGTAGCTACTTGGACGGCAGCTCTACATGTTTCCTATCCACCTCGTTATGCACACCCGGGATCGCCGTGCAGCAAACCACGGCTTGGGTTGGAGGAGAAGCATGGGCCTGTGCATTTCTCACTCCAGGGTAACTGTGCGCGAGGCCCTGGGACATGTTCTCTCCTCTGGATAAGTTTCAAAGCTTGGCAACGAGTCTGCGGCTCCGTGGTCGTCGCTGGTGGCGTGTCTGAACCAATGCAGCCTCGTGATAGCTTCGATGAGCAATGACCGCCAAAGTATCCAGCTGCACGGAAGTACTCGGCTTCAGTAGATACCGTAGCTCATGAAACCTCTCAGTCCAGTTTCACCATAGTCGTGGACAGGCCGCGCACGTCCAGTCGTGGATTCGGCCTCTTGAATATCTGCCGTGACTAACACGGGCCAGCGCCATAACCGCGTTCAACCTTCAAGGGATCAAGCAAATGGACCTGACTTGACAAACACGCCGCTCACGGAAGACAACCCCTCAGCAAAAAGCCTCGTAGCTAAGGTGCCCCTGGCTGACCCTCGGACCTACCAAGCTTTCCTGGCTCGAGCTCAACCGCAGACGACGCCAGGCACCACATCGCTGGGAAGGTATTGGACAATGTGATGTGGAAACCATACCAACTCGGTCAATGGGCGTTTTCAGCCAAAGCACCGTGCCAACGTTGAGTGCTTCACGACATGCGGTGAGCGCCCCATGTCCGTGACTTTTGTTTGGAGCCAGGTCGGCACAGGCAGCTACACCACGGGCATCACTGCAGGCATCGTCCATCCTTTCACCATTCTGGCAACCCTCTCGTGCTCGCACCTGCACGGTGAAGCATGACTCAAACGCGAACCAGGTCAAGATGCTCAAAGGCTCGCCCTCTGCGTATCAATAGACCGAATATATGGGCTGGATCTTCCAGGTACCCCGCACTCCAAAGTTCAAGACCCAAGCTGGCGTCGAATCCTTCGAGCCCGATGCAGTAAGGCACACGCACCAGCCAGTGCCTCACGCAGCTGTAGCTGAAGTGCACGGGGCGCGGTCCCACATCAACTGGCCCAAGTGGCCTTCTAGCTCGGCTTCCCTCGCCAATTACGTCCGCCAAGCGTCGACGGACCAGCAAAGTTCCAGGCGCTCGGAACGAACATTGAGGTGGGAAACTCCAGATCCGGAAAGGGTCGAACCGCGCTTTTCCATCCCGACTACTCCGTAGCGTAAGTGCTAACGAGCGCCATGGTCATGGGTGGCAAAACGTCTAATTGCTGTCCATCGAACAATTAAACGAACGAACGCTGATCCCGGAAGATGGAACTGCAAACCTCAGACACAACTATTTCGCGTCAGAGACAGTTGTTGTAGTGTAGAGTTAAGTTCGGGCGATCTCGAAACCGAGGTGCGGATTGCAAAACAGAACTGCTGCACCAGGGCACTCGCTCAGCCACCCAGGTCGGGCGGATCGTCGGTGCGCTTCCCAGCATCTCAACAGCGCTCAGCAGCGCAGAGCCTGCGCACGGGCACTCTGCGACAGCGACGCTACTCGACGCTAACACCAGTTCAACATCTCGATCCGTTCGCCAACCCCTGGGAACGTCTTAGGCCCGACACAATGGTTATCCCTGCTTCTGCACCGGCTCCCCTCTTCCCCAGGTTTCCTCTGCCCAGCGCATGCAGCTCTTGGTGGCGAGCGGGCCGGGCGGCATATCAATATGGCCTGGGTTATATTTGGGAATCTCCTCCCGCCCTTGGAGGAGCGGCAAGCGGGTCGTCTCCCACGCCACGTCGATCTTATATGTCGGTCCATGTCTCCATCGAACGTCTCTGAACGTGTGCACGTCTTGAACAACACACCGCGTTGATGGTATCATGGATCCACACATCGATGTGATCAGCTCACTCTCTGCCGCGCGGGCCAATGTTGGCATCTGGGTCCTGGTCGGCACCTCGGCCGCCTTCCTCATCCTCCGGTTATGGCTACGGCACCGCTCCGCCAAGCTGTGGTGGGATGACCTGGTGTTGAGCGTATCATGGGTACGGATTACCAGAATTCTCAACAATGGACAGCTCGACTGTCTCAGTGGTACACAGCTCCTCGCTAACAAGAACCGCCTACCCAGCTCCTCATGCTCATCGGCGGCGCGCTCATCAGCCGCATCATCGCCGTGGGCGTCGAGACGGACGCCGACAAGCGCCACTTCTTCCGCCTGCAAAACACCTCCGTCATGCTGACCTCGGGCGCCACCAACTGGGCCAAGCTGGCCTTCGCCATCACCCTGATCCGCATCGCCCGCCACCGCGCCCAGCTCGCCTTCCTGTGGTTCATCATCGTCACCGCCAACCTCATCCTCATCCCCGGCGGCGTCTCCACCCTGATCCCGGCTTGCGACGACCCGCGCGCGAAGTACCGGCCGGTGCATAACACGTGCCTGGAGCTGTCGACGCTGCAGTTCATGGGCGGTGCGGTGATGAGTGAGTGCACCTGTCTCGTCTCCTCTCCGCGGTGGTGGGTAAACTGACCGTGTTGGCGTCCGACACAGCCTACGGCGGCGTCATCGACATCCTCCTCGCCCTCCTGTCCTGGTTCGTCGTGCGCAACGTCAAGCTCGAGACCAAGGAAAAGATCGGCCTCACTGTCGCCATGAGCCTCGGCGCCCTGACCGGCGCCACCACCGTCCTCCGCACCTTCCTCCAGCTCACGCCAGACAACCTCCCCGCCGTCGCGAGCCGCGGCCGCGCCCTCTGGGCGAGCGTGTACACGCCTTTCG
>JAMAKO010000069.1:0-141238 GCA_023628555.1 Chaetomiaceae sp. R4402 | reverse complement strand
GATGGATGGCTTACTGTGTGGGTCGGGCTTGGCAAGCCACGTTGTGGAATGACTTTTGGCCGCAGCCTCCGTACCCCGTCAAGGACCATTGCCCTGCTCCGGGCACCTCTGGCCACCGGCCGCACAAGCTAGCCTCTTGGCTTGGTTCTTGAGGCGTCGATCGTGTTTTTGAAGCCTGTGGCGGGATTGTACTCCAAAAACGCCGAAAACAGCGCAAGAAACAAGCGATCAGACGGCACCCCATTCAAACAAACACACAACCCAGTGCCCAATTGGCCAATCGAAGCGCGACTTTAGCCAGAGATCTCGAACACGGGTAACGCGACAGACGCGCCGGGTGCGGGGTGCGTCGGATGCGGTTCCCTTATTAGCGTCCAGATGACGCGGTTGCACCGCACTGCAAGGCAGAGGCAAAGCCAGCCATGGATTGCGCCGATTCAATGGACGAGGAACTTTGGCCGCATCTCCGCAGCGGTTCACCAACAGACTGTTAGCGCCCTCGGGGGAGGCTGGGGTCGCACGGGGCTCTCTACACAGTAGCAATGCGAGAAACCGGCAGGGCTTGCGGGGCACTCATTTCCAGCCCGGGTTGATCTGGACCGGTGCCTCTATTCGAAGTACCGTCTCTGCTCGAAATCGTCGCTTGAAGGTCGGTTTCAAGGTGCTTCACCAGCTCAACCCCTCGGCTTCAAATACGCACGACATCCAAGGCCGCTGGCCGCAGGACACCCCGGATCATGACCCACGACTAGCAAACTGTATGATTGCGTGCGTTTCGGAAAATCCGTCGTTCGAACGCCGGCCCCGTCGCAGGCCGCGACACCACGGGGCCTGCGATGGAGGCTGACTTTCGTTTCGACTGCTTCAACCGGTTAATGGCGGGCCACGATCCTGTACTTATATGGGGCAACCCTGTTCTCATCAGTCGGAAACGCAAGCCCCTCTCGCCGGCTGAGAATCAGAAATTCTGATGCCACAATACAACAAGCCGCGATGATCCGCGTTTGCGCCACGCCAAATGCGGTGCCCGTCAAAGGCAAACAATGACAGGTTCCACATATGGTGCCATGGAGAATCCGCATTCGGCAAAGTCATGCTCGCATCAAGCGAGCTGAGTGTCTGCAGGCGAAGGAAGCAGTCGAATCTTATCCAGTCACCGTCCCTCCGCAAGCAGGCCTCCAGTCCTGCAGCCGCCCAATCCAGACTGTCGGGAACAGAACCAGCTGTCTCCAACGGACAGCGGGCGACTTTTGGACCATGCGAAGCCCTTTCGCCCGGCTGCAAAGCATGGTTCGAAGCTGAAGCAGCCAGCCAATCGTACGCTGCTGCGCGCACTTTACGCGTGTGGGATCGATCGCGTCCCTGCTGCGTCGGCGTCGTTACTTGCGCGGCGCTGTCCTATCATGTCCCTGGCTTTGTGCCTGCTGCTGTTTATCAAAAGCTGTTGCGACATTCAAAACACTATTTCGGGTGGTGGGAACTGTGTCGCTGCCCCGGCCATTGCAAACGGGTATGATTTCCGGGCGGGGGCTTGTCGTATGCGCAAATGGCACCGAGCTGTCAGCGCACGCAGCCAGAACCGAACCCCTAGGCGCATCGTAAGCTCTCCTCTTCGTGAGTCCCGCCTGCACCACCCTCGCACGCACACTTGATTTGCACCTATCTCGTCGCCGCCTCTTCCAGTACGCCCACTAGCATCCGCCATCATGAACGTCATTGTCACCAGATGGGTGGACGGCAGCTTCCCGGGTGCAATCCCCGACCTCCGCGCGCCGTTTCCCCCTCTCACCGATCCGGGGAAAGCACTCGCATGGGGGAGAGGGTCCGCTCGCAATCTCGGCTGGAAGCGCCCTCGGCTCGGCGCCCGTCCGCCAATAGTTCCTGCCTGGAATCGGGGTCCGCTCCAAGTGAAACAGGGTGATTTTTGACGCCGTCAAACGGACGCAGTTCCTGAAGGAATTCTCCAGACGTTGTGTGTGGTGATTATCGCAGAGACCCCTGGTTTCTGAAGGCGCGCGCCCTCCGGTCTCCTCGGAATCGGGATTCCAGCAGCTGAAGGGTGGCTGCATGGCAAATCTCGATATGATTGCGTGATCTGCAGTCCGTGGCTTCGTTGGGTGCTAGCGCCGTCCATCATCCGTATCCCTGGCTTGGCTTCGAGAAGGCCGTGGCTGCGTGGCTAGGGCAACATCGTGATCGTTTTCCGGTTGGCACGCACGACAAGAAAAGAGATGGCAACAGCTAAAGGGTGCGGTGCAGACTGCCCGACCGGCCAATTGGCCTTAAGCAAGAAGGTGGAAAGAATGCGCTGTTTCCAAAACTACATGTGTCGTTGCCTCCCATGGGGCGTTATCACTGTGTCCCTTCATACCATACATCTACGACATGCTGGCAGGATCACCGTTAAGTTGTAAGCCGTCTTCGTTTGTGTTCGTGTTCTGGACGCCGTGGATGGATCCCTTGGCTGTGTACGGAATCGGGAACGAATTGCTCCAGTCTTGCCGATGCCAGGCTGTTGTAAGAATGATAATAGCACAAAACCTCCCGAAGAAACTCTTTAAGAACTTCTTGCTCATAGTAGATAGAACATTCTCCGCATGGTTATTGGTCTCAGAGACAGCTTGTGTCTCGTAAAATTTTGGTCAACGTTGTGAAAACGGCCTACGACGTTGAAGCGTCATCAACCATTTTCCTGCACTTAGGGTATGCGCCTTTCAACTTCCCGCGCAGGCCAAGTAATGGGCCACTTGTAATGAGAATGACTGGTTCTTGATAGACAACTGGGAGATGTGTGATAACATCCAGGTAGGGAGGTAAGTAACCGTCTCAGAACGGTCGACTCATATAGTACGGCTCTTTCTTGTGATTCTTAGGGGATCCAACTTATAAGAACCATCACCCAGGCGAGGGCAGTGAGACCCCCGTGTTGATAGCCGAGGAAGGGAGTCGTAACCAATGTTTAACTGTTTTAGAAGTTCACCGATTCTCCTGAGCTCGGCCAGCAGGGTCATCATTCGCAATACATAATGGTAACGGTGAGGCGTCTTGTAACACCATTCTCACTTGCGTCAGGCGCATACTAATCCAGAACCACTCGTTGTTGCTGGCTCATTCATCTCGTCTGAATCAAGATGAGCCGGATGAGGCGAGTGAACGGCAGTGCGTTAATTTCTTGACAACGAGACCTCCGCGCTATTTAAGCTCCCTGATATAGATGACTTGTCGCTGGGAGACAACAAACCGGCCGTACTTGGCTCGCGGGATAATCATGGTGAGGTGGCCATTCTACTCGAGTAATGAAGGCAAGTTTTGCAACACTATGATACCAAAATTTTTGCGAGTCCCGTCAACTGTGTCTGAAGTTACTCAAGCCGGTAGCTTCGTTATATCTCCCTGCTGTAAGCCCTGTTTACGTAGACAACATTGCTATCTCATGTCCCAAGGCTTACAGTTGTATTTCATTCACACAACCACCGTGCCATTTCAAGGGTTGCACCAACGAACAAGTGTAACAGTAGCTAGCTGCTCAACCGGATGTGCTCCTTCCTCTGTTCTGTATGGCATCGCCCTGCATTCCTCGCAGGAAGTTCGAAGAAAATCCTGTCAACAACGCGGCTGTTAGAGAACCCTTGTTCTCGCTTCTCCGTCATGAAGCACAAGGCCAACGGGAACATCTTTTCACCTCCGTAAGAGCGGGGCATCCGGGACTTTGCCTGGGTGAGGCTCACAACCGCTATTCCGCTCTACAGATGCCTCATCCAGTATCGTTCAACACCCTATCAAACCCAGAACCTCGTGTTTGGGAAATCGGCTCAAGGCCGCATGACTTCGAACAGCTACACAGGTGCCGCAGCCAGGAGAGCAACCGATGCGCCGGAACTCCGGGCTGAAGTCTCGTTAAAGCGGACACGGGAGACCGACCATGAAGACCAAAATGCAACTGTGGGGTAGCGGTACCTAAAATCAGAGGGTAGTGACCCGTGTTCGGTGTGTTGAGTGGAGATTGTTTTGTTCTACTTGTGTGCACAGTGAGTGTATAACGGCGGGACGTCGAGTTGTTTCGAGACTATCAAGAGAGCATGAGGCTTACCGGTTTCACAACCGATGAGAAAATGCAAGGACTGTCGAGACCTCTTCACGACAAAGCATCAGTTTCATTTTTGCTTTGAAGTTGGATTTACAAGCATGAGATGGCCAAGTCATGGTAAAAGGGGATAGAGTGATGTGGGAATGGCGTCAAGCAATGTGGAGCAAAAACATACAACACCAGGGATTCGCTGGTCGTCACCGACCCAACTACTAGTCTGGCGGTTGGTAGCTTATCTAAGGGAGAGCGGACGGGATCCCGAGTTCTCTACCACCTATGGTTGTATGTGATAGTGGGAAGTTCATCTTCACTATTTAAGGTTCGGTACGGGGTTTGATGTAGTCATTGAAGCCGAGAATGTGACTCTGTGACTTGGGAGCGAAGTAGGTCTGTTCTTAGCATGGAAATATGCTTAAAACGGCTACCGTCGAACTGCTGTTGCAGCTGGATCATAAGAACACCTCGAAGATGCCGGGGCTGTAGCTGCCTGCGCAAGCACCTGTTTCCAGGGACTGTGGATCATACAACACAAATTGAAGATAAATAGATTGTATAAATACTCAGGCTCAACCATAAACTGCCCGGAGGACTGGTAGATGACGATTACAGCCGCATTCGGTACCGACATGGCCTCAGCCAGGAGTGCAGTGCAGTTGATTCTGTTCTGCTCTCGACGCCTCACTCTCAGCTGTACACAGGTCTCGTCTCAGCAGGTCCCGTTAAACGCTGGCCCGGTCAACATCGCCCGAACAATGCTACCGACAGTACGTGACGCTTCAGATCGTCCCCTGCCGTCGTTGACCCTCAAACTTGCAGCAGCACGCCACACCCAGCTTGGTCTCATGCATGGCGGTGACGCATGCTGCATTCAGTTACTCACAGCACCTCACCCACAGATGCAGTAGCCGAACTCGCCGAGACTGCAGTTGCGAAACTGGTCGGTTATCGACACGCACGCACGCACAAGGCGAAGATAACATCGCTGGGCAATTTTCAAGACAAGGCAGTGCAGTCCAGGGTACAAGACGACAACAACCTGGGATATCATCTCCCAGGAACCTCTTCTCATTTAGCCGGTGCTGGCATGAGTTACAGAAGTACTGTTCAAAGAAAAGAGTAGTACTCTCATCAGCAATCATGCCAGATGAGGAAGAAGACTCCAGGCTTCCCGATGCAACCTCCACAAAACGCCGGCCCCAAAGATGTTTTCCGCCGGAACATGTCACTGAGCCCAGTATCTCCCAAAAATAAAACAAAAGGAACAAGAAACATAGTAAACGTTCATGTCCACAGCTTGCTCCTCCATGATATTCCAAACAGCGCGGGTATATCCCTAGCAACAACAACGGCAACGACAAAGAAAAGCAATAGTGTGGTGAAGGCAGTACGTGCTGTATGACGAAAGTGATGGATGAGGATGCTGTGTTGCACGAATCAATGTCCCATGTTGTAGCCACCCCACTGACAGCGTCAGTAAGCAGAAGTCGTCCACGGGCTGCGTGGAGACAAGTGCCCAGGGCGGCGACATGAGCATCAGACATCGGCGTGATATGCAGCCGAGCTGCTGGTATGTCGATGTGGTGACGAGTTCACCATGTATGTATATAATCGGAGAGCTCGATGCGCAGGCCTCTCTGACAGATAGAGGGCCTGCACAGGACAACCGCCCATAGACGAGACCTCGGCGCCTAGCCTCGGTGGATAGTGGTTTGCCGTGGCGGTGTTGAGTAGCGGTTGTGGTGCCGGGTTCTTAGGTAGCGTGGGAAACTGGTTTGGCAGACTTCCGTCGTTTCGTTCCGTGGCGTACACTGCAGCGTTCAGCGGCTCAACGCTTGCTGCGATGATGTCCTGGGCTATCGGTCGGCGTGGCCCTGAGGAACAAACCGCTATTGGTTGGCCGCAACAGCCGGTGCCGCGAGGACCTCCGAATAGCATGTGTGTGTGAGCGTCGAAGCCAACCGCGGGCGTGGAAGCAGCCCAGGTGGCTCGACCTAATCCTATCGAGGCGACAACGGGTTGGCCTTGGCACACCCACGGCGGGTTGGAGCGGGGATCCCGTAGCGTATGCCGTGGCATGAGGGTGGCCCGGCTGATTACGATTAGTGAGTCGATAACCGGCCACCGGCCGTAGGCACACTGAACACTCGACGGTCGACTTATGCCGATGGCCGCGATCGTCGAGAGCGATGCTCGAGATGGTCTCAGGATGAGGGGAACCTGGCTGGTTCTCGCTTGCTGCCACCAACAATGACCTCGAGTGTTGGCCGACAAATATGGTGTTTCAAGAAGCGGGTTCCGCGTTCAGGGAAACGGCGGGCCTTGGCCATGAGGCGGGAACAGGTGGTTCCCCATGGAGTTCTCTCCGCGGGCAGCGACCCACTCGGCGTTACCGCTCTGCCGCCCCTGGAGGCCGGCAGTCACGAGCACCTTGGTGTCGTCGCCGGACGACGACGCCGTCCGCCGGCCGCCGGCGCTCCCTACGGCGCCTTCGGGGCTCGGCACGAGCTGGGTGACGGAGTCGGCAATCGAGGCGACGACGTAGCTCCGTAGCTCGTGGTCCTCCTTGGAGTCCTCCTTCTCGAGCCGGAAGCGGTTGTCCTTGTCCATGTTGGCCCGGCGCAGGTGCTTGATCTCCTGCATGATGTACAGCAGGACCTCCTCGGGGCAGCGGTTGCGCTCGTTGTAGTGCTCCATCTTGCGCACGTAGCGCCGCGTCACGTCGGTCGCACCGTCAGTCGAGAATGCGATGCAGTACGACATCTTCTTGCCCCAGCCCTCGGTGTACAGCCGGGGGTTATCCCAGGCCTCTTCGCAGGCGTCGACGTGGATCCATCGCTTATTGTGCTCTGAGTAGACCTCCGTCCACACGTGGTCTTCGGCATTCCACACCCAGCGCACGCGCGAGCCGACTGCCCGGCAGAGCATGCTGAAGCAGTTTGCCCACTCCCCGACCCGCCCACGCCGCGTCTGCAGGAGCCGCCAGACATCGCTGTACCGGGGGAAGCGCTCGTACGCTCTGCAGCCTGCATTGGAGCACCGGTAGAGCTCCACACGCAGCGCACCGCAGGCCTTTTCGTCCGGTGTCGGCTGCGTCATGCCCTGTGCGACAGTCGGCGAGAAGCATACCTGGCACTGGGGGTTGTTGACCCATGTGAAGAATGATCGCTTGAACCACCTATTGAGCGAGAAAACGTGAGCCAGACAATTCGGCTGCGGTGGGTACGGGGAGCGCGTGAGACGTACCTGAGCAGAGCACGGATGACGCAGTCTTGATAGCCCCATTCTGGCGGGCGCCCGTCTCCCATGCTCTCGGCCTGGGCCTGCATCACTTGGGTCTCCTCCTCGGCCTCGCTGTATATCCTGTCCAGCGGAATGACTTGCAAGGCTTCGTCGAGCAGGCCGGGGTTTTCATACTTGGTCGGAGTGGCTGACAAGGAGATGAGCAGGCTCCTGAAACGGGTGGACTCGCGATCGTCAGGTGCTGGGGCTGTCGGGACCTTGGGGAGGTTCCGGGCGGCCGAGTAGGAGGGCGGCGCCTGGGCATCATGGGATGTTGTTGGCCGGTCGGGAAGAGACGTTGAGCCAGCCCGCAGGTCGAGCGACGAGGCGGCGTGCCTCGGTGCTGGCGATCCCTGCCGCGACCGTGTCTGGAGTTCGTTTAATCGCTTTGTCCTCAGAAGTTGCTCGAACTGCACCGTCAAGCCGTGTGCCCACTCGTCGTTGTAATGGGATCCGCCGCCCGGCGGTGGTTCTGTCCGATTTGGATCCATGGCTCCGCAGCGAGAGCCGAGTGAATTGAGGGTGCGCGATGTGTGCGTATATTAGAAGTACTAGGTCTGCGGCTGCCTTGGAGAGAGGTGGCGCAGCTGGCGATGACGCTGTGTTAGTCCAGTCGGACCGCGCCGTCGCAACCTCACCACGGCCGGTTGGGAGGGCGGTCTCCAAATCGGAGGTCGTCGTTGTCGTCGTCTCAATCGGTTGTCTGCAGTCGTCTTCGTGCGCGTCTTCGTAGTGAACGATTGGAATGGCGGGTCTGGCCGCCCCTTTCTCGTTTTGCCGGCGAGGAGGCAGTCGGGAGTCGTCGTCAGGTGGCGCCTAATTGCGAAATGCCGGGTTGCGCAACGTTGCCGTCTAGCGAGCCGATGAGGGCCAAGCGTGTGGCTCCTGGCTCCTCCTCTTTTGCTTTTCTGTCCGCGCAATGGCTTGCCCTGGGACCTCGCTGACGACGAGCAGGCGCCAGGGTCTGTCGAAGGAAGAGGGAGATCGGGTGTGATGTGGAATCGGGGTGTTGGACGACTGGGACAGTCAGTCGTGCCCTCGCAGAGCCCGAGACGGGAGGGAAGGCAGTGCAGAGAAGCAGACACCAAGAGAGGACAGGCGGAGGTGGGCCGCGGAAAGACAGGGGCCCAGTGGTTAAAGCTGAAGATAGGTGGGTGGGGCACCGCGCGGTACAGGGTTTCAGGGAGCCATGCACAGTGTGGTTTTCCAACGCCTGGGCTTGCGGACAAGTCTTCCGAGTCACTCACATGGACGCAATCGCGTTCGACCAGGGCGATCCAGCGGGAGAGAAGCAGAAGCAGAGGCAGGAGCAGCAGCAACGCCTGGACCTGTCGCATGCCGCCCCCGAGGCTTACGTGCACCTTCAATTCTCGACGCCGGCGATCACTCTGCGTCGTGTCGGGGGGCGGACCTCGCCCCAGCACTACCGATTGTACTGTGTACATGTATTTGCCCGGCGGGCTTGGGCACGCACCTATGCGCACACAGCACAAGGAATCGGCGGCCGACGATAGTGGGTGGGCATGGTTGCAGGCAACAGGTCGGGGGTGGACAGGAAAAGCGTCTTGGACAGAACGCGCGTCCTCGCTGGCGCTGGCCAATCAGAGGGATTTCGGGTCCTCCGCCCCAAATGGATCCAGTGGTCTCAACGCAACGCAACGCATCGACGGCCTCCGCCGCAGCAGCAGACCATCGTTGCGCGTGAGATGTACGTGTACGTACTGTGTACTCCGTACCTTACTTTGCAATAGATACGTGCAGCTGCAGATGTTGTCCGTTGTGTCCCACGGGATTGCAGCGCAGACACTAGCAGTTGACCGCGTGCTGAAATAGCAGCGAGCAGCAGCGCATGTCTTATTTGCAATTGTGTCCGCAACGCGAAAGGTTCAAAACGACAAGCCCGCCGCAGGTATTCCGTACAGACCCTCTTTGACGGGGCAGTACGGATACTCTGTAGAATCAACGTTACGTTACCGTCAATCTTCACTACCGGACCGGGTAGCCAGGGTCCGGATGACGAGTCGTGGCTGGGTGCTGTCATTTGCCTATTCGCGTGGCTGATGCTCAGGGACGCACCTCCAGTCGCCAAGTACCTTGCCCAATCGGCGCCCGCACGGATGGGTATCAGGGCGCGACGTCGAGGTTCCTAACGTCCGCTTTGTCCTGATGGTTTTGTCCAGGGCGAGCGGCTACCTCTCTGTATTCCGTATGATTGAAGACACAATTCCAGGAAACGAGGCCATAGGTGGACGGAAGTCTCCCATTGATGGTGACTTTCAGCCTCGCGTGGGTGTGCGTGGCCGCCCTGTCCCGCAGCTGACGAAGCGGGGCTTCGGAAAGTCCAGTCCTGGGTTGCGAAAGCCGCGTCGTTGTCTCGTTGCCACCTCGTACCACATCGGGTTTTGGGCCATCCACAGCGTACAAGCACAGTAAGTCCCTGAGTCTGGGTCGTGTACTTCCGTAATCCGTAACATTAGGTGATACGACGCGCCAGTCCCCGGACTGTGTGTGTTGGTTCGATTCGAGAATCGGTACTGCGTAAACCCTGGCTCGAAATGGAAGGATAAGTTCTACACAGTGATTTATCGATACGTTGCCCAAAACAGCACTGTGTATGGCGTTCGCTGCCGGGGCGATTACGCGGCATTGGGCATTTTTGGACAAGGGGCAGGCTTGGCACACTTCTCCCTTCCCAACGTCCACTGCTGGACGTGCTCTCGTGCTGAGAGCCGCCAAATTTTCCCGGAACCGGGGAACACCACATTGCGTTCTGTGCGCCGCAGTGGAGATAGGCTCGAGGTAGGTAACGTTAACGCTCTCTTCATATGGAGCTTTGGGTTCGAATTGATTGTTTCCGTGTCTTGGCACCATTTCGTCCCGTGCAGCATCGTGACGGGGCCGGATTCCGGCAGATGGAACGATTTTGGGCACGGAGCACTGCGAGCGACTTCCAGCAGGTCAATCAACAGCTGTTCCAGACATCAGTCGCTAAAGTTATACCAGCCAGAAACCCGTCAGCCCGGTCTGGCGCTTTGATTGCCGATCCAGCAGTCTGGCCGGACTACTACTATAAGGTACTCACATGCGCGAGAACGGACGCCTGGACTGGCAGCGTTGACAACAGCAGCATCGCGAACATCCTGTTCCCACCTTCGTCCCTCTGATCCATCATCCCGCACTCTGCCTCGCTGCTTTCTACCGCATTCTACAAATGTCTTGTCATTTACAAAGCACACCGAACACTCTGACCTGCAAACAGACACAGGATTATGTGGAGCACCACCGCGGGCCAGCCAGCGAGCGCTGACCGAGGAGAAAAATCATGTGTCTCGCTGCCCGCTTGCATCTCGTGACCGTCTCAAGCCAGTGGAAGTCAGGAACACGCAACGTGAGGATGCCTGCGACCAAGACCCGAAGGAAGGCGCCTTGACGCGCGTCTCGCCGCTCCACTTCCACCCCAGCTGACTGCAGTTTGTTCTCGCGAACGTGTACTACTCCGAACGCTACAGATTAACCGTGCAGGCTCTCACGGATACAAATCTGCACACTCGCCCCGAGATAACGCAGGTCTTCTGTTGCTGACTTGCCGGTTTTGGGAGGTAAACCCGTTACTTAAAGACCGTCTGCATACGTAGATCCGGGTGTGGCATCTTGCGAACCTCTTCGTCTCGCTTGTGGCTATCCCAGGGTGTGGACATATGCCATACATATGGCGAGTAGCCATTCTCGGCCGGCATAGAAGCAGCCATGAATAGGTACTCCTGAGCAAGCTGCTTACTTCTGGAAAGTCGTTCGTAGAGGGGCGATGGGAAGCGGTCAACTCGGCCGCCCCGTTGTCCCGATTCATGAGACGACAAGAGGCCCCCTTCGTCCACTCCTCCCTCTCCGGCCTTGCCAAGCAGGACTCTTGACAGAAAAAGGCCCGACCACGTCATCTGGCGAGCGCGCGTGGCATGCTAGCAGGACTTGCCAGCATAGGCTATTCGGCTCATGCGGTGGCTGCAGGCGCGCGAGTTCGTTTTCGGTCGCCAGCCGGGTACGAGGCAAGGAGGACGCCAGCGGACCTCCCCCCGGGCGAGCCGGGACGTTCGGCGATGCTCTTGAGCACGCCGGCCTGGAGAGAGTGTGTGTACCGCTCTAGCTGTCTGACAAAGACGAGGATAGTGCATGGTGTTGGATGGGACATGAATACCGTTTCGAGGATCAAGTCTGCAGCGTATGAGTTCAATCCACGAAGGAAGCTTTGCGAGTGCTATTACTCCATGGCCAGGGAGCTTTCCTCAAAATCCTGCATACATTGCCAATACCACATTCCAAGCTGCCCAGCCGGCCCATCATTAGCCTGCTAGCTCGCCCGCTTCGATCTCCTGCCGGCATTTTCACCGTCACGGCAGCCTATCTCTCCCACTCGCCCTCTGCAAAGTAGCGCTCCGGCAAATCATCACCAGACAGCGGCCGCTCGACAAGGGCAACCTCGAGAGGCGGGATGCTCCGGCCCCCAGCGCCATCCCCGTTAACCAAACCGTCATCGGCCCGCCGCACGCCCTCGAGCGGCACGATGCCCAATATTGGCCTGAACTGGTAGGTATGCCACCACCTCGCCCTGGCCGCCGCCGCGCCCTTCTCGGCGACCATCTGCGCGTCGCCATTGGAACCCTGGTTGTCTCGCAGGCGCTGCAGCTCACCGCCTCCAACGTCTTCTTCGTCGTCGTCATAATCGTCGTCGACCCCGCTGCTCGCGCCCCCGACACTCTTCTCGTCCTCGGCGTCGGCCATCTCCACGTCGTCCCACCTCTCCCCATCCGGGCCCGCCGCCGTCCGGACGCGCTGTGGCGCGAGTGAGTGCTTCTCCATCTTACCGCCCGCGCCGTCTTCTTGGCCATTCCGCTTCCGCTTGGTGCCTTGTTTCTGTCCATTTTGGCCCTCGAGAGCGCTCTTCTCTGGGTCAAAATCCTGCGACAGGTCCAACATGAACAGAGAGGACACGCCGTAAATCCAAGCCCGGGGACCCTGCCATACAACGCCCTTAATCTGGTCCCGTGTGTCCTTGAACTGCTCCGGGAGCTTTGTGTATGTGTTCCTCCGCGACCACTCGGAGAGCTCGCCGCGGACGGGGTTGAAGACGAGCAGCTGCTTGAGCGTGGTAACGACCAGCATGTCATAGTCGTCGTCATCACGCGGGCTCTTTGAGAAGGACAGCACCACGGGGGCGGCGTTGAGCCTGGGAAGGAGCGCTGCTTTCGGGTTGCGGACCCATCTTGTCGCGCCGGCCACATCATCCTGCTCCTCGTCTGACGAATCACTCGAGGAACCGCTGTTTGCTTCGTCGTCACCATCCTTGCCACCCGCGCCGTTAGTTCGCTCCCCGGCGACGCGTAATACCCAGGTGTCCATGTATCCCGCTAAGTCGGCAACGCTAAGCATCCGGCTGTCCGGCGAAAAGGCCATTAGGGTAATGTTTCGGTCGTAGGAGCCGAGGCCGCCCAAAGCGAGATGCTTGGCCGTCTGGCGCCGTAGCCTCTGCAGCTTGTTGGGTTGCGAAATGGCGAGGGCCATCCCGTCGAGGGACTCGGTGGTTTGGACACTCGCAACCATGACCCTGCTACCTTCCTCAACCCAAGATACCCATTGCCCATCCGGAGATATGTGGACTTTGGTAGCCCCATGACCCCCCGTGGACATGTCCACTTTTCTAATCTGAAGTTGCTCGGTATCGTTCGCCTTCGCGTCGAGCTGAAACGCCTTGATGTCGGTGGCCGTTGACGCAACAAGAAGACTTCCATCTTCGCTGATTGCGGCTGACGAGATGTATGAGTCCCCTTTCACCATGACCTGTGCAAGGAGTCTTCTGTTCTTGCGCAGGCCGAAACTAGGTTGAGAGTCATCCAGCAGTTGGTGTGCAGGGCTGAGCAGTTCCCAGATTCGAATCTCGTTCTCCCACCAGCTAATGACAAGCCGAGCCTTGGGGGCGCTCAGGAGGGGCGCGTTCTGCGGAAGGTGCGGTAGTGTTCGGTGATACTCCTTTCCTGCCGCGCGCAGAGGTAGAACGACGGGGTTTGCATCAGAGCCTACCACGGTGTCAGTGTCAACCCCACCAGTAGCGACGGTTGGGACCAGTAAACATACCGCCGGAGACCACAACGCTCATATTCTTGCCCTCAAACGAGGCCATCGCCTTGACATCGTGCTGGTGATATCGCCGGTGAAACACCTTTGACCAGCGGCCGGTTTGCCCGGCGATTGGCTCGTAGATGGCGGTCCGCCTGTCCATGCTTCCCGAAACAATCTTCGACCCATTCGCGCTAACAGACAGACACAGAACGTCTTGGGAATGGCTCTGTATCCTCTGCGCTTGTGTGTAGGTCTTGCCATCCCAGATGCACACCTGGCCGGTCGAGTCGCCCGACACGATGTCACCATTGGGGAGACACTTGACAGCCCAGACAATGATGTTCTTGGAGCCTCCCAAGAGGTCGGTGCCGAGCGTCATCTGTCTCAGCAGCGTGCCGTTTCGGATGTCGTACGCGCAGATGGTGCTGTTCGAGCACCCGACAACGACGACATTGTGGGACTGGAAGGCGATGCTGACAAACTTGGTCTTCTTAGATGGGGTTCGTATGAGCGTCTTTTGAAACTTCAAATCGCCGTCCTCAATCGAGTAGAGCACCAGGTTGCCGTCCACGGTGCCGCCAACCAGTCTCCGACTGCCGGGGGCCACCGAGCCCTTGGTTGGGAGGGGCTGCACACCAAGGCACCAGATCTCCCCGTGCTGGCCGCTTGCATGTCTCTTCGCGCTGGCCTTTTCCAGGTCCCACTCGGTAATGGTGGTCGTGTAGCCAATACTGAAGAGGCGCGACCGGCCGTGAATGATCTTGCCGTCGGCCATCTCCTCGTCCGGTTCGGTGACCCAAACCAAGCCATCAACACTCCGGTCCTTGCCGCCGGGGATGACAAGCTCCTGGTGCCACGATCCGTGGATCGGGTTCCAGATCTCGATGTCGCCATTGGCCCTGCCGAGGGCCAACCTGACCTGGATGTTCTTCTGGAGATGCTTCCTGTGCGGCGAGACCGACGGCAGCGACGAGTGCGTAAACGCAACCGCGTTGATGGCCGAGGCAGGATACCGGACGAAACGGCACCGGTGGATGTCCATGGTGCTGGTCTTGTCGGTGGTCGACCCTGCGATGCGCGGCGGAGGGGGGCGGCTTCCTGGACAGCCTGGGGAAGCAAAGTGAGTGGTCGACCCTGCCGACTTTTTTTTTACTGCCGCCGAAACTTTACAAGAAAGGAAGTCGGTCTGCCAATAAGCTATGAACCGTGCACGATAACAAGGTGGGGCGACCAGAGCTCGCTGTGAGCCTGCCTTGACATTGGGCTAACACAGAATTCAGCACTACCTCCAGCGCCCAGTATACAGTAATACACCCCCACCATGCCCCGCGTTCCGTTCATTCACGAGGCGCATCATCGTAACATGTGAGCTGCAGGGTTGTTGACATGTGTCTGAGGTCCTGAAAAGCTCGCATGTGCCGCAACAAGACTCACACTGTCGCTTTTGAACAACGGTTGGAACAGCTGCCAACTAAGCTCCCTTTAGCAGCAACGCTCAGTGATCTCCGAACGCACATGCTCAATTCAATATTTGTTTACCTGCCTACCTATATATTCACCGGCCATTCCAAAACTACCCACGCCTCCCGAGGCACTTCTCGTCTTTCCGACCACTGCAGCTCAGAAAGCAGTTCAGAGTTGTTTACTAATTCGTAACCACCAACCACGCAACTCATCACATCACCTGCCTGTTACACGAGTGTTCGGTCGCATCCTGGATTGAACGGGACTCCCGGACGTAGCCATCCCTGCCAACCATGGACTTCAACAGCTCGTCGCCCTATCCGGAGGGCGTGATCTCGTTCCTCGACACCGATCTGTACAAGCTGACGATGCAATGCGCCGTCCTGAAGTACTACTGGAACGTCCCAGTCACCTACGCCTTCACCAACCGGACGCCGGAGAAGAAGCTCTCGCGCAAGGCTTTTCGATGGCTGGAGGACCAAGCCAGGAAGCTCGGCAACATCTCCCTGTCCGCCGAGGAGCTTCATTATCTCAAAGAGCACTGTCCTTACCTCACACCCGCCTACCTCGACTTCCTCTCCGAGTTCCGCCTCCGCCCGAGAGAGCAGGTCACGCTCAGATTCTTGCCCGTGGCCGACGACACCGGTGCCGAGACCGACATTGGCGACCTGGACGTCAAGATCAACGGCGCATGGGTCGAGACGATTCTCTACGAGATCCCGCTGCTCGCTCTGACGTCCGAGGCCTACTTCAAGTTCATGGAGCCGGACTGGGCATACGAGGGACAGGAGGAGCTCGCGTTCGAGAAGGGCATGCGCCTGCTCGAAGCCGGCTGTGTCTTCTCCGAGTTTGGCACCCGCCGGCGCCGCGACTACCACACCCAGGCCCTGGTGTTTCGGGGTCTCACCAAGGCCAGCAAGGAGGCGCAGAAGCGCGGCTTTGCAGGGAAGCTGTCGGGCACCAGCAACGTCCATCTTGCCATGCGGTTCAACATCCCACCCGTCGGCACGGTCGCGCACGAATGGTTCATGGGCACCGCCGCTATTGTCGGCGACTACCGCCAGGCGACCGAGGAGGCGCTGTGCCGCTGGGTCGGCTGCTTCGGCGAGGGCGTGCTCGGCATCGCGCTGACGGACACGTTCGGCACGCCCGAGTTCCTCAACGCGTTCAGCAAGCCGGTCCGGTACCTGGAGCAGCCCGCGCCGTCCGTGTCCGGGCGAAAGCCGAGCATCGCTGACTCGTTCGTCTCCGCTGCCGCGCTGCCGCAGCAGCAGCAGCAGGGGGGGGGCACGAGGGCGAGGAGCAACGAGACGTACGCCGGCGTCTTCACTGGCGTCCGGCAGGACTCGGGCGACCCGAAGGGCTTCGTCACGCTCATGCGCAACTTCTACAACGGCCAGGGCATCCACGACAAGAAGGTCATTGTTTTCTCCGACTCGCTCAACATCGACCGCTGCCTTGAGTACAAGCAGGTCTCCGAGGAGGCCGGCTTCCAGCCCACATTTGGCGTGGGCACCTTCCTGACGAACGACTTTGTCAGCACCAAGACGGGCAAGAAGTCGACCCCGCTGAACATCGTAATCAAGCTGAGCTCGGCGGCCGGGAACCCGGCGATCAAGATTAGGTACGCTGACTCAACTGACCCGGGTTTTCGATATGTGTATCTTGTGTTCTTTAGCTGACATGTGTGACGAAGTGACAACATTGGGAAGAACACGGGGGATAAGGCGACGGTCGAGAAGGTGAAGCGCGAGCTGGGCTATGTCGAGAAGGCGTGGGAGGGCGGCGATGAGACGGCGAGATGGGGCCGCGAGGAGGACGCCGCCAAATCGTGAGTGGTCTCCAGGAATGTCGTGCGTTGTGGTATTCGTTTTTGTGCTCGACTTGGGCTAGGCCTGCTTGGGTACTAGGTACTCTTTTTTCATTCTCTTCTTTCTTTTGTGTCTAGTGGATATGCATCTCGGGGGCCATTTGTCGGGGATGACTATCAGGCCAGCATGTTACTGGATAGACTGTAGACGACAACGCACGATGGGACTGGCTCTCTTGTTGTCCTTCCCGACGCTTAGACGAGACTTGTAGCAGCTACCGTGGGAATTTCAGCTGTTTGGAAGTCACACAGGTAGTTTCTAACAAAGGAAAGTGAGTTTTGAGTTCCCGGCTGGCTCATGTTTTTTTTGTCGAGTTGTTGGACTCAAGTCGCAGTGATGAAACCCTCCTTGGACTCGCCTCCTCCCCTTCGAGGCAGGTCACGCAGAAGAGTTGAGAGAGAAGCGGTCGTGATTGGTTCTGGCCACTTCAGGTTGCCTCACTCTGGGCGGAATTTGTGCGGCTCGCGTCATACAGAGGTGCAGGAAAGACTCCGAATTCTGCCGCTGTGGTACATCGGTGTATCTGCTGGCTAGCAAACAAGTGCGTCTCTCTATTTGCGTTTTGACGAGGCAAACCGAATGCACACCTGCGGAGATTGAGTCATCAAAGCCGCAATTTCAGTCCAAATTCCACCATGCGCTCTGTGGTTCCTTGTCACTTGTCATTCATCACCCTGAGCTCACCTTGCCATCTCATCTCCCAATCCCTCCCAGCGCAGACCTTACAGTGGTAACATATAGGAAGACAGGGTATGTACTAGTCAAACACCTCCTTGTTTCGCTCAGTTGGAAAGGCACGCAAGCCGCGCGAGGATCGGTTCCAGACTATACTGAGTAGTCTGCCACCCCAGTTCGTTATTAACGTGCTGTAGAGAACCTGTGGTGAGGACGGTAGGTCCGTAGTGTAAGCTGCAGGCGGGTCGCACACACGCACCCACACCAACGAAAAGCAATTCGACGTCCGTCAGCGTCAGAATAGCCTCTCCCCACACACCGTCGCACAGCATGTCATCTCTGGGTGTGCCGAATCCGGCTGGCCAGGGGTGCCAATTCATCTAAATCGTACCAGTTGGGACTGCCGTGTTGTCAGATCCTCATGCGGCCGCCCCGACTGGCGAACTGTGTGCATGCATGGTAGCTGAGGACGAGGCGGGCCAGCTTGCAGACACGACATGAGGTGTTTTTGCTCGCTTGCCGTTGCGCGCAGGCACGGCAGGCTCTTGGTAACCATATGCGTGAAGAGTCAAGCTCGCCAGTGTCCTGAAGTACAGGTAGTGTATCCCATGTGAAATGTTGGACCTTTTCAGCAGGTATCCATATCCGTAGAGCCGTACTCCGTACTCCGTACTGTGCGGTACGTGTAGTTGGAAGTGGGGACCCAGCAGGTTGGTAACCCCCCTGCAAGGGCAACCTCCGGGAACACACAGTTGCCGGCTCGCAGAAGGATTCGTAACATCCGCGGTTGGTCAGATGGAGGGCACCCAAGGTGGTATCGTGCGCCGCCGCGCCGTCTGGTATCCGCGTCCCCGTCAGCGAGGACTCGCGCTAGCCACAGTACCCCAGCTGGTGCCTCACCTGCAAAATCGTCTGGGTTCCCGGCCGGCGCTGGCTGGTGGTTTCAAGCTGCGAGGGGGCTGTGGGCATGCTTAGCTGAAAGAGCTGTACTGCGTACGGAGTACTGTGTAGTCATCGGCCTAGCTTGTTGGACGGATACCGCAGTTGGGTGCGGGCGCATGCAGGTACGGACTTGCTGCCGGGCTGTTGGTCAGCAATTGAATCCGCAAGGAGGAGAGGATGTGGTCCTACCAAAATGGTACTACACTACACTGGAAGAAGCGGTTCCACGGTTAACCAACTGCTGTTGACAGCGTGCAGCTCCGTACTGTGTATAGTACGTACGATCGATCCATCGAAGCTGAGATGGTGTCGCATGAAAGAGCGGTCAGTCCCAGCTCGCAACAACACCATGCGCGCACCAGGAAGCAGCGAAGCGACGCATACCCTTGGGTGGTGTGGTTTGCCGAAGTTTGGGAGGAGCTCCCAACTACTGCGTACGCAGCATGTAACGACATCTCTGTGTTACACAGTACATAGCATGATCGGACGATGTGCGAGCCAGCGTGTTTGTTCGGTGGCCATTCGCCGAGAACCGCGCCGCGCCTTTCCCTTACTCATCTTAGTAAGTGGGACGGCTTCGAAGCCACAAAAGCCCTCGCTCGGATGGAAGCAATTCCGCCAACCGGCTGGGTTCTTAGTCAGGTCCCGGTCCCGGCCCCGGCGCCCTGCTCGGCCGTCGTCCTGCCCACCAGCGGATTGGGAAAGCGGGGCGAACCGAGGCGTCGGGATCCTGGAGCCAACGGCAGCTCGGGCATCAAGTCGTGGCCCGCGCTTGGCGGTGCCAGTGTGGGGACTGGGGAGAGAAGCGCCAGGGCGCGCGAGGCGGAAAGCAGGGCAGCTTCGTCGTCAAGGATACCGTTCCTCTGTTCCTTTCCTCATCCTCGAGCCCTTCTCGAGACGCCGCCATTTCTTGAACCAGTTGCGGTTGGTCTCTCCTGTCCGACTGACTGACACATCTTTCATTGTCTCGGCTCCTGCGATGGGCTATTCAGCAATGCTGTATGGCACGATGGATGTATGGGGCGCAGTGGTTACACCGAGAAGAAATTGTCTCTTGGTCAGGCCCTGCTGCGGTAGACCAAGGCGTGGTCGGACTGTCTGTGTCGGTTGTGGTGCTGAAAAGTAGTGTACTGCGTATTGCTCCTAGTGAGACACTCTGAGACACTGAACCAGGCCGGGCCCCACTGCTGATTAGCCGTCACATGGCTCACCTTTAGTCGTGTACGCCTGGCAACCTCCCCCTCCCCCCCAAGAAGTCTTTGCTCGGAGGTCAGCAGGGCGTAATGTACTATCAATTCCCAATCGTCGAAATTGGTCACTTCTGATTGGGCGCAGCTTGGGGCTGATCTCGACACAGCGACCCGACAGCTCGGAGCCGACATCCAGCTTCGTCAACGTGGTACACACTACTCCATAGCTAGAAACAGTTGATGGCGAGCTACTGCACGCTAGTCCTGTGTGATCCCTGGATAATGTCAGCTGCTATACACACAGCACATTGAAAGGTCAGGAAGCTGTCCCTCGCGGTGTTGCCGTGTGGCTCTCTGCGTCGCTTGAGCTATCAGTTGGGAGGTGGCTACTGCGAATGCATAAGGTACGCAGTACGTGAACATGTAAGCCAGGGTCGGTCGGCCCACGGCGAAATCCAACTGTCTGCAAATCATCAGACTTAGCCCGTCTTGGAGAGGACTTAGTGTACTGTGTACAACAGTTGTCAATTGAGGTGGGCGCCATCCCAAACTGGGTGTCCTGCGCGTGGCTTGTAGCCGCCGCATGTACACGTGTAAGCGGATACCGTTACGGTACGAACGTGAGCCTCGCACGATCGAGGTGCTGAGGAGGGAGGCTGGGTGGTCTCTTCATTTATGGCTAGCGTCATCCGCGTGCCAGCGCAGTGGTTTTGGGCCGAACTAACAACCTTATTAGCGTCAAGCGGTAATTGCGACGGCGCTTTTGCTGACACGGGTGAAGGATCGTCGGCATGGCCCTGAACCAGGCCCTCATGCAGCAGAAACAGCATGTCGGAATTGGCGTGCCGCAACTCGGTGAACTGGGTTTGCAGTAGCGTCCTGGGCAATTCTCGTGGACTGTAGTACTGTGATACATATACAGTACCAGTAGTGTCGTATCTCTGGAGAGTGAGCTACAGAGAAACCATGCGTGACCACTTTGGGCGCTTGATTGGCACTGAACAGACGCTGGGCACGGGCAGATGTGGACGGGATCGGGCGCGGGAGCGGGAGCTACCTTCGCCCGCAAAAGCCCTGTGATGGACCCAGGTTCGGCGACGAACCCGGACCGCCGGGACGGCGCGAAGGGCATGGCGATTTTGGGGCTGGAAGCTGGCAAACACGCGGTGCTGGCAGAGCGTGTCTCGAAAGAAAGCGGCGACCCCCCCAATGCACAGCCCTGGTCGCAGCTCCTTCCCACGCCGGCCAGTTTCGGACGCAGCCTGCTGCAGCCAATGACTGGAACCAGCCTGCTCCTTCCTCGACGGGAGCCCCACACAGCCCACCTCATGCTTCGAATCCCGTCGAACCCTGAACCCTGAAATTTCACACAATTCGCGGGACGGCTCATCCTGGACTGTCTGACGGGACGCGCTGGTGAATTTTTGGCGCCTTCCTCAATGAAGGACCGCCCTGTATTGACGCCGAACGGCAACGACAGTGCCTCAGACTCGTACCACCCTCCAGCTGGCGTATTCCCGTGCCGCGCCCATCGAGACCTTCAAACTGGAATAGCAGGGCGATCGTCGGCAAGCGAGGGTACGGATACAGTGCGCACAATTTCCGAACCTGCCCGCCCCGGGGCCCGTTCGGTCGAGTGACCTCAGAATCCGGTACCTGCGGTTGCGCCGTCGGTACCTTAAGTTCGCAGTTGCCTGCCGCCTTGCGCAGGACATCACTGACTGCCATTTCCCAATTCCTTGCCGGGGCGCTCCTGCCCGTCAACAAACGCACCCCGGCCCTGGGCTGCATCGCTGCGACGTCGACGGGAGGGCTCCTTCTTTAAAGGCGTCCCTAGCCCTTCCTCTCCCCATCCTGGTCCCGCATCAGCACCACCAAACAGGGCGTTGGCCCATGGCCAGCCCGCATCGACACCTCAACGGCAATTTCAACCGCAACCGCAACCGCGCCTGCTTATCGTGTCATAACGCGAGGGCCGGTCACGTCACCGCCACGTCGGATGTCCAGCGTGCGTGTCCTTGGCTCCACCAATCCCTCCATTCGCCTTCGTACCGAAGCCAAAGTGAGTGACCCTTTGCACTGGCCTTCTTTTTATTTTTTGTGCCGGGTTCTTCAGTTATAGTGGGGTTGCCTGCGGCTCCGAGAGATCCTCACAGACCCGACCTCCTTGGTCCTGCGCCAGCTCTGGGCTGCTTTGTCCCCGTCCATTGCTTGCTTTATTATTCCGCCCCTCCTTCCCTTCCTCCTTCCCGCCAAACAGACAGCCCCCTGGCACCGTTAGTCGTCGTCAACGCCTGCGACCTGAACTCCGCGTCCAGCCGCCACGGATGACACGACCCGTTCGCAGCGCTGTCGATGGCAAATAGCTGCGGTTCCTTGTGGCTGCCTTCTGCTTTCTTCTCGCCGTTTCGCTGGGTGGGCACAACAACACAGGGGCCTCGCATTCCAAGTTCTGATCCCACAAGCCCATGTTTCTGCCCGCACTGGACTCTCGAGCCTGACGGGGCTGCTCTTGTACTTGTGGCTCATTCTTACCAGCCAGACACCGCTCAGCCGTTGTCCATGAACGTCCCGCCGCCATCTACCCTGCCGGCGTTGTTGAGCACAGTGGCTGCGGAACGGGAGACCCAATCGTGCGTCTTCCGTTTGCCCAGTCATGGAGTCCCAGCCATTCAGGACCCTCATGTAAGTATGACCCGGCGTGAATCGCTGCGGGCCCGCAGCGGCGAAGATAAACAACATCTGGCTGACCGTTTCCGCGTAGTCCCAGTGGAGCTGCACACGCGAATCGAACCTACCCAGAGGTGTATCTCGAAAACGGTCGGTGGTATGGCACCTTTAAGCAGGGGAGTTACCTACTCCCCATTGACGAGGTAAACATCCATCCCCCTTTGCAACTGCCGCTCGGCTGCCCTGTAGTCCTTTTGCTGGGAGAGCTAACCGTCTTCGAAGAACGAGTTGGAACGGCTAGACGTCTTTCACAAGATCTTCCTCGTTGCGCGCAAGGATGTACTTCACAGCGCCCCCCTTCATAACAAAGAAAACCCACGGATCCTAGACCTGGGCTGTGGCACAGGTATCTGGGGCATCGACATGGCAGAGTATGTTCCCCCATGACCGTTACCAAAGTGACCGTGTTACTGACCCAATGTCGTCGAGCAGTAAATATCCCGGCGGAATGCATGTGGGCCTTGATCTGAACTTCGTCCAGCCTGAATTGTCAGTCCCGTCGCTCTCGCGCATGCTAGTGCTCGCGCTGATTCTACAGCAGTATCCCGGCCAACATGCGGTTCCTGCAAAAGGATATCGAGGACAGGTGGCAGGACCTTGAGCCGGGCTCTTGGGACCTTATCCACATGCGCGCCCTCAATGGCAGCATCGGTAATTGGCCTCAACTATACGCGGAGATTTTCGGGTGAGTATACTCTCGTCGTTCGCGGAACACCCCAAAATGGGCATCTCTTAACCCCTTTTGCAGGCATCTCAAGCCCCATTACGGACATATCGAGCAGGTCGAGATCGACTGGAATCCCCGCTGCGACGACGGTACCCTTGCGCGGGACGCCTTGGTTGTGAAATGGGCGAACGAGCTCTTCGATGTCATGGATCGATTTGGCCGCCCATTGCGCATGGACAGCAACCTTACCAAGCAGCGCCTTGCAGACGTCGGCTTTGTCGACATCAAGGAAGAGGTCATCCAGCTTCCCCTTAACGGCTGGCCTGTGGACGCGTTTGCCCGAGACCTTGGCCGGTGGTTCAACCTTGGGATACGCCAAGCCCATCAACCACTGAGTCTGGCGCCGCTGTGTCGAGGCAATGGTCGTACCCCGGCTGAGATCATGGAAATGACCGAGAAGGTCAAGGCCGAGGTCTACAGCAACAGTGTGCATGCATACTGTACCTTGTGAGTTTCTGCACCGCTGCGGGTTCCCGCTTTCCGGAGCGCATGTTGCACTCAGCACAAGGTTTGCTGACCGAATTCCAGGCATGTCTTCACAGCCAGAAAGCCACGGTGAGTCTGGCTCGTTTCTGCTGTCACCACTTGGGCTTGTGGCATCGCCACGCACAGTAGCCCCCGGCCCCCCTCCCCTGCCGGTGATCAGACAGCCAGCCCTGTCCGCCCGTCGGTTACGTGCCAGCGCCAGTTGCGGGGCAAAGCGATAGGACTTCCGTTTTTGCGCTGCACTGTTTGCTGGCTCATTGACGATATGCACCCCGGAAGCGACAGGGCGGACGATTATGCGGCCCACAGCACACTCAACCCGGCTTCTCCCCGAACGCCAAGAGCTCGACCCCGTCAAGCCTGAATGAGGAGCTGCAGTCACCAGGCACTGGAGGGCGAGATGAATTGAGCTTCGGCTTGCACCTTACCCAGAATGCCTTTGCTTGGCCTCTTACAAGGCCCGGACCGGGCTGTGTCAGAGGCTTCCATTTCCGGTTGATCGCGTTTCTGCGAGTCAAAGGCCGAGTCGCCCGCCTTTTCTCGGTTCCCTTCGAAATCGCGAGAGCTCGAGGAACGCCAGGGCAAAGATCGGGTTGTCAACTCCGCATCGGGACGCTGTCGGCATATCAAACTCGGCAGGACCCAGCCATGGACCATGTCATTAACCACCATCCTCAGGGGGATGCTCAGCAGTGGGCTGCAGGTGGCGATGGCCAACGTGCAGGTCGGGTCCCGCAAGGGCGGCCTGGCGTCGTTACCTGCTCTGACCTGCGCGTTAGAGTCCAAAGCAAACGCCTCGGTCAGTCACTGCGGAAGCCACGACAACACATTCACCCTCAGGCCCTTTGCAGGTACCGGGGTCGCCCACACCCACCAGCATCCTCCCAAGAGACATTCACACGGACTTGACGGTCACATCTGCGGCGTTGGTTGACTGGTGGCTCCGTTCGTGTTGTGCCTGGACCCAGGGGTTGTGATGTGGCCGGCAAGTCCGTGTGCAGATGGCCTGCGGCTGGTTGGGATTAACTGCGCATGCCATCACCGCATCCGGAAGGTCTATGCACCCTGCTCCATCACAGATATCCCGTCTGTGGAACAACCCGGCTGCTGAAGCTGCGGGTTGCAACGTCTCACACTGGGTTCTGCATCCCAACCCCGCTTCTCTGTATATAGATCCAAAAACTGTCACAGGCCGCTGTCTTTGCCCAGCCTCATACAACAACATGGACCGCTCGGTCGGCTGTCAACACGTCAATAATAAAAGTCAATCGCTTCGAGAACTGGAATCTGAGTGATGGACAGGACCATCATGGAGCCCTGCTATCAGCCTCGTCCCATGAATACCGTCTACTCCAGACGATGACCTGTGTCCTGGTTGGCTCTCGGCTACAGCTCGCTTGCTAACGTCCATACGCCTGTCAGTGCTTCCCGGCCACATAGACATCTAGCGTTAGTATCGAGTGTTAAGGCAACTAATCACGGGAAATCAGAGGCCCGGCGGAAGAAGATGGACAGCGAGAGCCCATCTCTGTCGGGCGAGTGAACCGCAGGAAAGCTGATTACCTGAAGAGGGACTCGGTGCCAATGCATATACCCGCCGGCACATCATGGAGGAGGGCCGAGACAACCACCCGAGACTGGAGATGAAAGCAATCTTAAGTGGGCGGTGGTACTCGGAAGAGAGGGAAAGGGCATTCGCGTGCGCACAATAGTCACCGTTCGTACCGCCTGTGCTGACCTCACTCCTTGTAAGACGGATACACGGTAATCCCACTGACGGCGCAAACAGCACACAGTGCACAACCAGTGCTGGAACCATTGGATAGGAAGAGGCACAAGAAGACGAGGCGGGCTGGACCTGCACAGCGCCATCACGATCGCGGTGGATGGCCTCTGCCCTATAGGGTGTCACCATGGAAACGGCATGCGCGCCCAGCTGCGGCATTGCGCATGGTCCTCGGAACCGGAACCCACCACAAGCACGACACATGAGCCAGAGACTACTGCAACCCACCGGCCAGAACCGGCGGCCACCGAGCAGTGTGCCCCTAAAAGGGTAAAGTGAGACCTGCGGGCTGTGCCAACTGCAGATGCATCTCCAGGACCAGAATGCGACGTTGAGGATATGACGGGGAGGAAGGGATGTAGGGGGGAAGGGTGGAAAAGGGGTCGCCCTTGCGGGGAATCCTCGACAGTGACAAGAGCAGCTCAGTCACGCCATGGTGTCTATAGGGGGGTGAAGGGTCAAATACAGGAAGAGGTCAAACCACTTCATGATACTGCTTGTTTTATTTGTCCTGGTGACAGGACGTCACCCAGTCCTGTCTCTCCCGCTTGAACCCCCCCCTCGCCGCCCTCTTCCAAATCACTCCTCTCCCAGTTCCCCATTCGCTCCATGGCCCGGCACCCCGCAAGCCAGGTCGCTTCCTGCCATCGATCTGTACCGGCATGTTCGCGGGGCCCCCGAAAAGCCCCAGAGATCGCAAGCCACAATCACAGCGTCACCGGCTGCGCTCCCCTGCACCACCCTTTCGGGATCCGACCCAGATCGCCCCCTCGGCTGATTGGCGGATATGTAGCCCATCCTGCAGGCTGCAAGGGTGGCGTCAAGACCGGTAAAGGGGGGAGAGATGGCAGGAAAACCAGCACAGACAGGCAAGTTGGCTGAAAGAGACACTGAGAGCAGAGAACGCAGTGTGATGGCAGCCATGATTGGCAAAAGCAGACATCGGGTAATTTGCTTTGATTGGTCTCATGCAGTAGACTTTAGTGGTACAGGACGACAAATGAAAAAGAAACACTAGGCTCCTCGGCTGCCGCAAGGCAGGGAGCAAATGTACAGGGAAGATGGGTAAGGGAGATGTACCTTTCTGACCTCTCTTTCAGTGTTTTGACGTGCTCTCCCGTCTCCCCCAGGCTGCCTACCGCCCTGAGTGCAAGGGCGCATGGAGCCCAACCCGTTCGGAGTTGCTCTTAGCTAGCCACTAGTCCAGGGGACGACCACAACCCTCTCCCGATCCAGAGCCACGCATGATAGCACCGAGCAAATATCGGCGAATCCAACGCGAGCGACACTCCCTCAATGCGCCACCAAGTCTATGCCCATGAAGAACACCGCATCTTCTACTCGTTGGCCATCTCATACACCTCCCGCCTCCCTCGTCGCTGTCGGTTTTCCCGATATGCGACGAAGAAAGAGAGGGGTTTGCCTGCCACACAGACGCCGGAAGTAAAGGAAACCACCCCCCAGATCCAACACCACCACGTCCGCCTGACGCGGGAAGAGAGTCACGCATTGGCTCAGTGGTGAGCAGCGTGCGCCTCCCCGTGGTAGCCAATCAGCTTGAACCGGCCGATCATCTCGCCGATGGTGAAGAAGCCGAGGCACTCGGCCAGGAGCACGCCGCCGGCCACCACTTGTGTCCTCGAAATGTTCCGGACCTGCTGCGGGTTGAGGGACTGCACGAGGCTCGAGAGGAGGGCGCCGGGGTGCTGCAGCTGCTTCCATAGGTTTTGGAAGTAGCTCTGGAAAGTCGAGACGGAACTGCAGCGCCGAAAACGAGAAACGACTTGTCAGCAACAACCCCCAGTGCGACAGCCAGCCGGGCAAACAAACAAACAAACAACCAAGCATTCCCGCCCCTCCCATATGCCTCCCTTCGGATGTGGCGTGGGAGAGAAGAGGGGTAGTTGCGGATGGGACGGGACGGAACTTACGGCGGGGACATGTTCTGGCCCTTGACAACCAGCTTGGCCATCTCCAAGCCGACCTTGGAGTAGTAGACGACGAGAGGAGTCTGGCCTGCAAGGGGGAGGAAACGACAGTCAGCCATTGGAGCCACGAGAGCCAGCTAGCAACACCATCGCCAGCACCAGCACCACCTCCTCCACCAAGGCCCTGCAACACCGAACGACGCAGCGTGCACGACTCATCACAACCCCACCACCGCAACACAGCCGCCATCCAGCTCCGAGACAAACCAGAAGAAAGAAGAAGAGGGGTAATTCGGGGGTGTGTAGCTTACGCTCCAAAAAGGCAACCAAACGCCCCGCGGGCCCGCCGACGCGGCCCAGCGCGCCCGACACCCCCTTGGCGGCGTTGGCGATGGCCGGGCCAGCGGCCGAGGTGACGCGCGACAGGCCCTGCGACGCCTTGCTGGCGGCCTCGGAGGCGGTCGACGAGGCCTTCTCGGCGGCCTGTTTCGTCGCTGTCGTGGCCGTGTTCGTCGTCGTCGACTCGAAGCGGGCGGCCGAGGCGGCCATGCGGCGGCCCGCCGCGAGGCCCGATCGCCTCATCGCCAGGGCGAAGGTCATTGTGGCTGGTTGTGTGTGGATGTGTGTGTGTGTGTGTCTCGCGGGGTTATTTTGGAAATCGGCGCGGGTGGAACGGCCGAATTCGCGAGGTGATGGTCGTGGCGGGTGTGTGGGTGGGAGAGAGCGAGTGTGGTGCGGGCGGCCGGGAAGGATGGGAACGATATCGCGCAATGGAGGTTGGCAAACTTGGACGGGGATTGGAGCCGGAGATCGAGAAAAAATTGGAACTGAGCTCGGAAGATCTCGAAAGGGCGTTTGGCTGGGCTGCCCGCTGCCAGGTCCTCCCATTCGGCAAGGCCCGGCCAATCAGAAGGCCGAATTGGGAGCTGGGTAAAAGCTCAGACGGACCTGAAGCTCCCCTGTAGCGGCGGACGTCCCCTGTAAGTTGCTGAAATCGAGACTTGCCAGCCTGAAAGAACACCGATCTATCGACATCAAATTCCCGTCAACTGCACGTAAGACAACCTAAAATCACTTCAAGCGTGGAACTCCAGGCATACATTGGATGCTACGCCTCTCATCAAGTTGCGAATGCACCTTTTCTCCTACAGGGATATGTCGTATTCAAACACTGGCTTGATGTCAAGAAGAAGCGGCGCAACAATCATGGACGGTGTCGCAAGGAGCCCCTTCCAAATCATGGAGAAAAATGGCGATTTTGTTCCATCAACGCCAGATTTATCGAATTCGCTACATCTATATGGATCGCTGAAAATGCGGAAGGGGATGGTAAAAGGATGAAAAATACAGGTCTAACGCGAGCTCCTCAATCCAAGCTCTGAATCTGCACCTTGATGGCGCCCGTCGTCGGGTCTGAGGCGGTATCGAAGGCCTTGATGGCGTCCTCGAGTCCGAAGCGGTGGGTGACGAGGCGCTTGAGGTCGACGACGCCGTTCTGGACCAGGCGGATGGCGCGCGGCCAGGTGTTGCAGTAGCGGTACTGGAACTGCAGGTCGACCTCGCGCACGCTGGCGCGCATGAAGGGGATCTGGATCTCGTTCCTGCCGACGCCGATGACGAAGACCTTGCCGCCGAACTTGACCGCCCAGATGGCGGCCGCGATGCTGCTCTCGACGCCCGTGCACTCGAGCGCCACCGCCGGCTCGACACCGCCGAAGCTTGCCACGATGGCCTTGGCCGAGTCCTCGGCCGACAGGCGCTCCACCTTGTGCGTGACCACCTCCGGGCAGATCTCCTTGGCGAACTTGAGCCGGCCCTCGTCGATGTCGGTGATGACCAGCGGGCAGGCGCCGGCGGCCTTGGCGCAGAGCATGGTGATCAGGCCGATGGGCCCGGCGCCGCAGACGAGCACGGGGTCGCCCAGCCGCACCTCGGCCCGGTGCAGCCCGGCGAGCGCGACCGAGAGCGGCTCGAGCATGGCGCCGTCCTCGTACGACATGTCCCCGATCTTGTGGCACCACACGGCCGGGTGGTTGACGTAGCGCCGCAGCAGGCCGGGCACGGGCGGCGTGGACAGGAAGTCGACGGCCTCGCAGCCGTTGTACCGGCCCGTCAGGCACGGCTCGCACGCGTTGCAGATGACCTGCGGCTCGACGGCAACTCGGTCGCCCACCTTGAGGTTCTTGACACTCGGGTGCACGGCGATGATCTCGCCGGCCGACTCGTGGCCGAGGATGTGGTCGCACCCGACGATCATCGGGCCGATGCAGCCGTGCTTCCAGAAGTGGACATCGGACCTGTGAGGAGAAGGAAGGCTTTGTGAGCTTACCGAGTCTGAATGCCGGTGCTGGGACTTTTCTGTTTCTTCTTTTCTTGTGGTGCAGAATTGGGGAATTTTTTGGCTCTTTACCCGCAGATACCCGTGCTCCTGATGGCAACGGTGACTTGCCCATCCTTGAGCTCCCCGCCGTTCTGCACGCTCTCCAGCGACGGCGTGGCCTCGCTCACCCAGAGATCGTGCTTGGGGTTGGTGAAGACGCCGATGTTCGGCTTGGACGCTCTTATTGTGCCGTTCATGCTGGGCGAGTCTGTATGTCTGTCTGTCTGTCTGTCTGTATATGTCGAGGAGGCGGGAGGGAGTGGAAAGACCGAGAAGAGAGACTTGGTGTTTTTTTTTCTTCGGGGCGGACGGCGAAGTTGCGACTTGGAGTTACGGCCTTTCAACCATCGGGTGAAGGCGGGGTAGCGGGGGAGAGGTCGCGTCTTATACACGTGTTCCTCTGGGCTACTTCTAGGTTCCGCTCCGTCTGGCCGGGCGCACAGGGTTTCCCGGATACATCCAGCGCCCATAGCCGCCGGCGGCTGTCCCGGGCGCTGCCCCTGGAGCCCTGGATAAGTGCTTTTGTTGCGCGCCAGACCCACCCGGTGCGGCGGTGATACGAATGCGCGGTGGTCTCTGAAGAATCTCTCAATTCTGATGGGCACGGCAACAGCGCCCGTTCCACCGGCGATGAATTGGAGACAGAGACGGCCTCGGCCCCCCAATCCCCTCCCCGGTGGAACGCAAGCCATGGGTTTGATAGGTGGCCAGCATCTCTTCAAGTCAGCTGGCATTTTTCCCGCAGCCCACCGCCCGCCGCCCGCCGCGCGAGGCTCGAGGCACGGCGGATTGCTGGGCCCTATTTCGCCGATGGTGTCGTGCGCCAGCGCTGCGTCCCGCGGCATCCCCGCCGACTCGGCGGCGGCAAGACCGAACCCCGGACGAGCGTTGAACGCGGGTCCCCTCCCCCACGCTTTTACCCGCGCCAATCACCGCCGCCTTGGGTCACTCCACGCTCGGTCGTTGCTGGGACCAGGCCGCAAGCCGGCGCGGCACAAGATCCCGCCTGTGGCCTTTCTGCTTGTTTTGCTACCCCACGCCCCGTCTCGAACCAGAACCTCGTCGCCGACCCAGGTTGCCGGGCTGGCGAGCCTGGCCAGTCGAGCCAGTTAAGTACTGGCAGACCCACCGCGCCGTTCTCAGCTCGCTGCTGGGTAGCGATGACTTTCTGCCTTCCATTTCAACCGTCTCCTTGTGGCTTCCCGAGACCTAATCCCGTGCGATGCCGTCCCAAGCACGTCGCGGGATGTGGACGGCACATCCCGAACCCTCCAACTCCCATGTAGTCGGCGCGGTTAAGAGATTCAAGTTCGTTCGCTGAGGCTGCTAGCACTTGGCGGAATCTCACAGGTCAACCACACACGTTATACCGCCGCAGTCGTCCGGCCTAGTGGTGCATGGCCGTCATGCCGTCCCGAGATGTGCTGGGAGCTAGACCATGTCTCGCTACCGAAACGATCTCTCTAAGTGTCACATTGGTTGATGCCAGCCGAATATCGCTGCGGGAAAGAGAGGCGCTCGTGCGCTTGGCCAGGACAGTACACGGATGTCGGAGCGGTGGTGAGGCGACAGGAACCGGCTGTGATGGCCGCAGATGGCCACGGCGTCGATCGGGCCCGAGCACCATCTCTACTCAACAGTTCGCTGCACTGCTCCGTGAAGTAACCTGCGTCTGAAATGGCAAAGCCTCGATGGGATGCTGATGGTTGGTCATGCGAGACTCTGCCGCTTGACCGCGTTGGTTCAGAAACCGCTTGCACCTCACGGTTTGATGCGAGAGGTCCGCCTGGCCGACTCGGAAACCACGTGAATCAGGACAGAGCGGCATAGTGTAGCAGGGCTGTAGCTCGAGATGTCTGCTTCAGCGGAAGAGCATGGTTCCTCGGAATCCGTGGCGGTATTGGAGGGATACTCGATCGTGGATGATGGCATTAGGGTTAGGTAGGGGACAACACAAAGCAGCATGAATAGTGGGAAGAGGCACCTTCAGCACGATTTTCCATTGCATCCAACTTGGAAGCTGAAGATGACACAACCGTGAAGTTGCGCAAAAGAAGACAAGAGAAAGAGAGCCAGGAGCCGCAAGGCTTATTTATAACATATACACTGGCAACCTGAACCCGTCTCGCAACAAACCTGCAATTGAGCGAAACCCCGAATCAGCTACTGTGTAAGTTCAGCTCAAGAGTTCATACAGTACGTGCAGTATTGTAGTTTCCAGGCTTTTCACCCCTGTCGCGCCAGGTCGCAACGCACGGATCATTCCGCTTCTGCCTGCCCTTCAGCCACGGCAATGACGTTGTCAAGTCAAGACCCCGGTCGCGCCTGGAAACAGTTGCCCACCTCGTTCCCACAACACCACGTCACACCTATCGTGTGCCTCCATCAGCTCCCTTGCTAGCCCTGCCTCCTCTGCCCTACTTGAACCTGCACTTCAGACCACATCCATCTCTTTCTCGTTCCTGCGCGGAACAAACTCACAACCATCACCAAGACAGAAAAACGAGAAGCTTGCGAGCTAGAACAGCAGCCAAGATGACGCTCTACTACACATTGGTACGACTCTCTATCTCGCGGTCGAGCTGCCGCCGCTCGCAGTCCGACTACGGAAATCCCTGAGCCGGACTGACCAATCTTTTAGGTCTTTATGCTCCTCGTAGCAGAAATGACCCTCTTCATGCTCCTGATCTTGCCGCTGCCCTTTACGATGCGCAGAAGGGTGTTCACGTACGTCTCCCTTCCCCACACTCCCGCCCTGGCCGCGACCGTACACAGCTGACGGTGTTTCTCTACCAGCTTCATTTCCGAAAATCCAATCGTGGCAAAAGTTCAATACTGGTTGAAGATCACCTTTGTCTTCATCTTGATCCTCTTCATCGACAGCGTCAATCGCGTCTACCGGGTCCAAGTCGAGCTGGCCGCGGCCGCCGAGAACACGGGCACCTCTGCGTACGTCCCTCTGCTCTTTATCGAGTTATTCCCCGGTGGGGAAAGTTGAGCACACATAAATGTATGGGAAACAGCAAGCTTGCTAACGACACAAGCAGGCCCGCCATCATGGGTCACGAGCGGCTCGAGGTGCAGGCGCGCAAGTTCTACTCGCAGCGCAACATGTACCTGTGCGGCTTCACGCTGTTCCTCTCGCTGATTCTCAACCGGACCTACATCATGATTCTTGAGGTGCTGCGGGTGGAGGAGAAGCTCAAGCAGTACGAGGGCACCGACAAGAACACTAAGCAGGCCGAGAAGCTGGCCATGGCCGGCGACGCCGGCGAGATCGCGCGTCTCCGCCGCGAGGTCGAGCTGCGCGACCAGGACATTGCTACTCTTAAGAAGCAGGCCGCCGGGCTGCACAAGGAGTACGACGATTTGGCCGAGAAGTACGGCCGCACCCAGCAGCAGGATGGGATCTCCAAGAAGGACAAATAGGAAGCTGGCCTCTGGCACGGCCTCGACGCGCTGGGAGTAGCCACCTCCTCGGCTGAGAAGAAGGCGACGGAGGAGGGGAAGAGTATGCCGAGGCAGCGAAAGTCGCCGTCGGTGGACATTTGGTCGCCCTGAGATGGTGGGTGATTGAGGTGGAGAAGAGGCGTGGGCGGCGTCCGCGTGGTCGTTCACGGGTGAACGCAAAAGAGGGGTGCAAAATATCGGAGGCGGAAGGTGGCAGGACGCAAGGTCACGATCACCGTTTCAGTGAGGATATTTGGCGTGTGCGTTTGTTTATGAGTTAATCGATCAACTAGCTTGGGACATGGCATGGACGATGCGCTTCTGTCAGTTATTGTATCTATAGGTCTATCCAATCTAACAAGTTCCGAACCGGCCTCCAAGCGGGTGTGAATGTACCGCGCTGCTAATCTATCCTCCTTCCGTTGATAAAACCTTGCAAGAGAGACTCCATGACTACAGCCGTCCCGCCCACAAAACCAAGCAAGTAACCCCCACCCAGTTCACCCGTCTCCCTTGTCCTACGCCAGCCAAGTATCCTACAGCATATCATACAAATCAGGAAACAAAATCCCGTTCGCCATAGCCAGCACCTCCCGCTCGGCATCCGAATCCGCCTCTTCCTCGTCCCAGGGGAGCAGGCCCATGGCGCGGAGGCCATCGTCGCCGCCCGCGTCGCCGACCTCCCGCACGCCCGCCCGGCCCGCGAGCTCGCTCTCGCCGCGGGACCCAGCGCCACTACCGTCGAAGAAATCCGGCCCGGGAAGGCCGAGGAGAAAGGCCTTCCGCTGCCGCGCCAGATATAGCGCGTTGGTTTGGGTGAGGGGGCATGCGGGGAGGTACATGTATGAGATTGGAGATGAGAGGGGGTTTGTGCTTGTTGAGGCGTTCGAAGAGAATGTGGAGAGCGGGGGGGAGGCGGAAGAGGAGGTGGAGGAAATGGTGTGAATCAAGTCAGGGTGCCAGACTAGGTAGTCGCCTGGTTCGAGCTGCGGGACGGGTATGAGGCTGCGCGGGAGATCAAGGTGCGGGTGCAAAGCCGGGTTGATTTCTTGGGCGTAGCTGGGGATGGCACCGTGGAGAATGCTGTTTTGAGCGGTGGTGAAGGTCCATGTTTTGTTGCTGTTGGTCGGGGCGTTTGGGTCCGGCTGTGGTGGTGTCGCGGTGGTTGATGACGAGAAAAACGGGCGCAGGAGGAAGTAGGCGGTTGCGTGGCGTGGGAGAGGGCAGACTTGCACAGAGCCTGGGCCGGAGGGTATGGTATCTAGCGCAAGCCAGCCTTGGAACATGCGAAAGATAGAACAGGCGCCAGCCTTGTGATAGAGGTCGGCTGTCACGCCCAAGCGGGTGCTGCTCTGTGGGAAGCGTCAGTACAAGATCGGCACAAGCGGGACAAGGTGGGTCTGATTTGGCGTACCTCCCATGGATCGAAGTCCTCCCACCGCCCGCGGAATACATCATGGTATGTCCCAGCCCGCCCGTACCCGTCGGGCTCCCACCGCTCGACACTTCCGCCATCGACGCGAGCGTAAACGGCGCTTCCGGTGTGGTTCCCTTCCCGTGCCTTCAACCGATCCGCATATGTGATGGGAAAACCGGTGGTAACTCTAGCACTGGGGTCTCTCGACTTCCAGACGCTCATTACAAATCTCTGAGCGGCCAGGAGGTGTGGATGGGCTCTGGCTTTGACCTGAGCGTCACTCCAGAACACGTCCTGCGGTTGAGGGCTGTTCGCGGAGGCGGGTCTAGTTCCTGAACTTTGATTGATGTACTGTTCTGTCTCCCGGCGCCAGGCGACTGCAGTCTCTTTTGGGACCACGTTTCGAATGATGCCAACGCCTCTGTTTCGGAGGTCATCTAGGAACCGGTCCGCCTGCTGGGAATTCGACGTGTCGGTGAAGCTGATGACAGGAACAACCTGTGACCCCAGTGACGAGACAAAATTTACCTCTCCTGGGAGATCTCGTAAGAGACGTTGCCATGAGATGGTGAGAGCTGATTCCTTGCCAGATGTCAAGTTCTCTTTGAGGGCGGTGAATCTCGGTGTGAGGTGGATGGGCTCGGGACCGACGAACGAGTGCATCTCATCCAGTTCCGTTGCACAGGATAAAGGGTTTATCATTCTCGTCAAGATAGGGAGAGGCCCAACAGAGATGGCCATAATGAGTAAGAGCAGAAATCAACATGGCACATATGGAAGTTGGCGCCAGGGGGGTGCGGTGACCAGCTGAATGTCCGTCGCGTGAAGATGCAGACGGGCCAGAACAGGAGCACTGCGATAGCTGCTGGGCCTTCACGGGATATACTCAACGATGAATGTCCTGTCATGATGGAGAAGAGGCCAGCAACACCAGCCAGAAAAGCGTGCATGTCGCAAATGGACGCGCTTCATGCTCTGTGTAAGTGCGTGTAAGTGGTGTGGCCCCTGCCAGGAGTAGCTGGCAGGGGGATGCTGTTCGCAGTCGCGGGCCGCCCAGCCGGCCAAGGAAACTCGCGGAGAAATTGTCGCGACGGTCACAAATAGGAGAATTTTTGCGGCGCTCCCATGGTGAAGGTACATCGCAGAATACATTGGGTTTAGCTGCCGATGCTTCGCTTGCATGATCTCTGCAGGGCTGAGTATGAGCCGCTGTTGCGGCCCCGAGCAACGGGCCATGCGATGGTGGACTGTTTCGTGGCCCTTCGGGAACCCCGTGTCGCATCAAAGGCAAGTTTTACCTGGTTCGGCAGGACCTCGTTTTTTATGCTTGTTTCCCCCGTTTTGAGCGTCGAAGACCGCCGACGGGCGTTTCCACGCCGTCACTCGATGCCTTTCTTTTCGGTGTAATTTTTGTTGGCTGCGACTTGGGAGCCACGACGGCCGGAGCTCCGGTTGGCGGGTCGGCCGCAGTTGCCGATGGGGGCTCAGCCGGTTGTCTCATCAACACATAGGCGACACGCTCAACGTCGACAGCGTGTACACCGAGCCGCTTCGTCAAGGCTTGCGCACGTTCATGGAGATCTGCGTACTCCTTCTGGTTGTACTTGATGGGTGCTTTCGCACCGTGGGAGCAGAGCCAGTGGAATGCCTCATCGGAGAAGAATATGATGCGCTCGGCATCGTGGACTGCCAAGAGCAAGGATGCGGTGGCCGGGCCGATACCTTTTAGTTTGGTGAGGACGTCAAGCGCGCCGGTTACGTCGGACTTAGCCCGATAATGCTGCAAGGCGTCCTGGATGGTGCTCTTGACGAGGGCTGGATCGTTGGATGATACGAGCTTCATCAATGTGGGCCTGAACTTTCCATGCCGCCTACCCAGTCGGTGTGAAATCAGTCAGCGGCGCATGCCGTACATAAGTCTGAGGCATGCACGTGTACCGAACTGGCGCGGCGCAATGGATGCAGAAGCAGTCTTCCGCGGTGGGTTTCCGATCTGCCTAGGGGGCCAGGGCATGACGTCCGCAGAAAGGGAGAGAGGAACAGAAACATACAGTTTCCACTCGACCAGGGTTTTGACGTCGTCAAGACCCATGGCCACGCCCGGGTTTCCGGAGCCAAACATGGCGGGAGCCGTCTCATACCGATACTGATCCAGGGAGAGCAGCATTTTCTGGCCGGGTTTGGCTACAGCAGTGGAGCATCAGAAGCCGGCGCGGCGGGAAGGCCAGGCGGCCAGGCGAAGGCTGCGTGCCTACCTCCTTTGGACTCGGAGATAGCCGTGATGCAGGCAGGATATCTCCCGAGCAGGTCGTGAAACTCGCTGTCGGATATGCCATCCGGCGACGGGGTGGCTGTGCTGGCCATTGCGGCTCACGATGGGTGCCGGGCCGGGGTCGCACCGCAGGAGGAGTCGGCAGGGTCGACGGCTGGCGCGGTGGAATAGGTACACAGTACGCGTCGGGTTGAGGGTGGAGGAGCAGCTCCACGCAGTCCACCAGGGCGCGCAATGCGACGGTGCGACGGGGGTTGATATGCCGGGAGATCGTTCCGCAGATACGCTGCTCTTCATGCGACGAGACTCGGCGCTTCTTTCGGGAGAGACGCGCGACTCGCAGGAGAGGGTGACGCAAGCGCGGGACTCACAAATTCTCCCTCATGTGCGGCCGTCCGCCGTGTTTAGGGAAGCGATGGAAAACGCTTTGGGTAATTGCGCCGCCGCAGGGCAAATCACTCAGCGGTCAATCGGCAAAGCGGGAGTGAAGGATGGCATGCGGCAATGCGGGCCCTTGGAGTGCATGCAGCAGGGCACTCACTGGCAGGGTATTGTAGCCGCCAACTGCCTAATTCAGTACAAGTATCTCGTACTCCGTACACAGTACACGTCACGGTACTTGTATGATGTTGCATGGCTTCTTCTTTTTTTTTTGTTTTGGAGATACTACGCTAAAGGTACCTCAGTCGCGGAGGGATGCTCCCGCTGCGACATCATGAGATGGAAAAGAAAACAATTCAGAGGTATTGCGTGCACTTGCTTGCCGAAAGTTGAAAACTCGAAGGAGACCAGGCACTGCTGCCTCCAGTATTAAACATTGCGGTCCAGCCGAGCTGCGGCACGTGCACGGCTTTAACTGGCCTGCCTGGCGCATCCAGACCACCACCGCCCAGTGGGGTCAACAGGAGCCGCTCCTGCGACAGGAGAAAACTTCCCGGAGCCTCTTTTTTAGCCGCTGGCAGAAAAAACGACATACACAGTATCTAGCCTTGCACTTCGCTACGATACCTGACGGAAAAGTAACGAGAGAACTCCAGAAAACTCTGCCTGCGACATCATGGGCGGCGGCAACGTAAGTTTTCACACAGTCTCCGCCGACTTCCCGACTCTCCGGGCAACCGAGATATGCGGTGGCCCCAGCCGACCGGGCGCCGATCTGAGGAGCACCAAGTCGCTGACCGTGACACCGCCTGCCAGGGAGCCAAGGCAGCGCAGAAGCGCGCCCGAAACGACAAGAAGGCCGGCCCGAAGGCAGCCTCGCAGCTGAAGGCGGTATGTGCCCCGACACCCCCATCTACCGGCATTGCGACGTTGGGACATCTGATCTGACTTGGCCGTCCTACGCACAGAATGTCGCTGCCATGAACATCGTCTGCGCCCAGTGCAAGCAGACCTTCCTGTCGACGTCCCGCGAACCTCAGTCAGCATTCCTCCCTTTGCACCACCGGAGAGCAAGCTTCGCCCGACTAACGTCTCCATTTCTCCCCGGTCTAGGCTTACACTTCACGCCGTCAACAAGCACAACGCGACACTGCCGCAGTGCTTCCCCGAGTTCAAGGCTGCGGAGGCTAAATAAATGAAGAGGCCAGCCCCTGCTACCGCGGGTTCACGACCAGACATGAGCGATACGAAGAACGGGCGGAACATGCGAGAAACACCGCGGCGTTATTAGTTTGACTTTCTAATTGCATTTCCTACCCCCATATCCCACCCCTTTTCGGCATGCGGGGGGCCCAGCGATGGAGTTTGAGGTTTAGGATAATATTAGACGGTGCGACACCGAGTATGGCCATGAACTGCAGTCATACATGCTGCAACTGAACTGATTGCTGGCTGGCTGGCTTGCTTGCTTGCTTGCTGCTATGTTTGTTGAAGGCCCGCTAGAAGAAAAGGAGAATAACCGTCACAGAACCGCTTGAGTTGGATCTCCCTAGTGCGCCTCGACCACCTTCGCGCTCGCCGCGGGCAGTTCACCATCATCATCACCATCCCCTGCGCCCAGAACACCCTGCCCCTTGTCCTCCTCTTGCCTCTTCAGCCTCGCCTGCTCCTCCCGCACACTCGCCAGAATATCCGGATACCACCGCTCGCCAACATCGGGGTGGCTCTTGACGCGGTTCCGCAGCGTGGCCTCGCCCAGCGTGCGGGCCGCCCCTCCCCTGCGGAACGTGAACTCGACGTCATCCAACCTGCGGCCCCCGTTGCCGTTGCCGTTGCCGTTCCGCTCCAGCACCGCCCTCCTCTCGTCCCGCACGTGCTCGGGCACTTCCCCCACGCCGACACTCTCGAGGTCGTCGAACGCCGCGTCGCCGCTTACGCCCTGGAAGAAGGGGATCGAGAAGCGCGCGCCGGCGCCCGCCACGGGGGAGAGCACGCGGTGCGTCGTGCTGACGCACACGCCGCCCGTCAGGGCCTCGAGGCCCTGGCCGATGGCCACGACGAGCGTGTTGGGGATGGGCGGGCAGTCGACCCAGGCGCCACGTATGTTTTGGACCTGCAGGCCGCGGTGCGGGGAGGCTTGGAGGAGGTACGAGGTGAGCACTGTTTGGGTGTGGGTTGGTTGGTCAACCTGGCTAGTCAGGGATGGATGGGTGACAGGACGGGAAAGGGGAGGGAAAAGGGGAGGGCGGCGTAGGACGAACTGCTATCCTTGTGCGGCCCGACGCCCTGGTTTCCGGCTTTCCCCTCGGCTCCGAGCTCGCCGACGTCTGGGTACTTGACAATCTTGAGCTTGTGCTGCTGGTCGGGGTCGAAGTACTTGTTGAAGGCGCCGCTCGGCAGGCCGATGGCCTCGGCGATGAGGCTGGTGAAGGAGATGGAGATGGCGCCCATGCGCTTCATGTACTCGGTGAAGATGGGGCGGAAGTTGGGCAGCACTCCTGGCGACGGCCACTGGTTCGGCGCCAGCAGGTTGTAATACCGGGGCGCGTCCGGGCTTGGCAGCGGATGCTCCGTCGAGAGGTCGATCTGCTCTCGGTGGTCGATTGCGCCGGCCGTGACTTCGGCGGAGAGGCGTGAGTAGCCCAAGAATGAGGACGCGTTCTTCATCTCAATTTTGAGCCTGAGGGGGGTGAGTTAACAAGCGCCACTCTGCAACAATCACAAGACAAGTACACTGTATCAGCCGTACTTCTCCTCGGCTGGAATGTCAAAGAAGGCTTTGCCCCCCTTGATCACCTGCTGAAAGAACTCGTCCGAAATTCCCACATTCTTGAGGTAGAGAAACCCAACCTCCATCAAGGCATGTCGCAGGTCCACCAGAAACCCGGGTTTTGTGGCCGGATCGTTGGCTAAGGCAAGATCCAAGATCGGGATCGAAGTGAAGGACATGTTGTGGGTGGTCGTAGCCGCAGTGTGCCGAGGGAGGAATGCACGTCCAGATCTACAGGAGAGATGAGCTTGAGCTGAGGCGAGGATGTCAACTCTTGGGAGACAACAATTGCATGTATCAAACACTGCGCAAAAAGGGGATCTTGACGGGTCTTTCAACGCTTTCCTGATGAGGAGGGGAGCACCTGGGACCATTCCCTTTCTTCGCGCCCTTCCGCTTCCGCGAGCGCAGCTTCGACGAACTACATCCCCGGGGCCCACCCGCTTGTGTAGGACTAGCACAGTACGGTCACAGTGGGCAGTGGCAGCACCAAGAAAGGCCGGACTGCCGCTGTGCCAGTCGTTAAGCCGGGTCCGGGAGCTGGAATCCAGAACTCGCCCGTGTCTAGCGCAGTAACATGATAGAGTCCATCAACTGATTCACAACGATCGATACTCAGTTGTTGCCGGCCTGGTGGTAAATCTGCCTTTTGAGACACCGCGCATTGTACGTTGTAAGTAAGCGAGAAACCCTGGCAGTGCCCGGCTGGCACCGGACCACTGCGTGATTGATAGGCAGTGCATTTGCACTGTGTTAATCACGTCAATTGGCATCATCGGCCTGTGAGAGATTTGTACTTTCCACTTTGGCCGTAATGCACTGCGTTGAAGTGGTACCGGTGTGCTACTATCTCAATACTCCTTCATAGTCATTCATTGCCAGTAGGCATCTCGCTCAAAGTTTTGCGAGTCAGGCTGAACCCGAGCAGGAAGGCAGAGGAAGTAGGGAGGTAAAGTATCCTGTGTTACCATTATCACACCCGACTCGTAGTAACTGTGCCAGCAACTTCTTGGCCACTGAGTTGGCCTCTCAGCTGCCACTTATTCAGTGCTGCTTCTCCATGGTCATGAGTTGCGGTTAGAGTTACATATCGGTATAAGAGGTGAAATCAGTGACATATTCTGAATGATCACGTCTGACTGTTTGGCTTTTCACCTCGATGTCCACACACCTGCATGAATAGCCCAACATCAGTTGCCTCCTGTTCCCCGGCACCATCGCTCATTTGTCGACAGCATGCCTGGCTGCTTGGTACGTTTTCATCGTTCATCTGACCAGTTCACAGAGATGGGAGGAGAAGACTAATTTGTAGCTGTGTGCCCCTCCACAGATAGTTTTGACAACCTCGGACATAAGAAGCTTGAGTTGGGCCGCGCCGGTACTCTTATCAGTGTTGCAGTGTGCTATGCAAGCCGCTGTTGGTTCGGGTTGAGCAAGTTCGTTGATGATGGCGAGCTCTTCATGCGCGATTGCGCCGCACTCGCTGTGGAAGCACCGTGTAAACAAAGTGCTAGCGCTGTCCGACATGCACCTGGCGTCCGATAACGGCAGTTCCATTGGCCTACCATGAAGAAGACGGAATAGTCGTAACCAACCGGCACAACGTTGAGTTGCAGCCGGTCAAAGCGCGGGATTAGCGAGTACTTGGTAGTAGATGCCCGAGGACTGCAGGAGACAGCACCGCTGGAGACTGTCTGTACAGGACACCGAGAACCAAGAGCTCAACCATCCCGTACAAAGCCCCTGTCGTCCTGTCTTCTTGAGAAGACCAGAACAACCAGAACATTTGGTGAAACTAGCCCACCTTGTGTGATCCGTGCCCTGATTACGTCGACCGCCCTCGTTTGTTGAGGGGTTGCAAGTTGCAACATGTCCTCCACCCCCCGTGTTGTTGAGCTCGCCGCAGCAATCACTACTGCGGTGACCAAGCTGCAGAAGATTCTGAGGGCGCAGAACGCCCCCTTCCCCTCGTTCGATGAAGATGCCTCGGACTCGCTACCCCTGGAGGCGTCCGCTGCCCGTGACGCCATCCTTGATGCCACGGCCGAGCTCCACGATCTTCTCATGGAGCCAATGGCTCTAATTCACTCTCATGGTGGTGTGCGTGTTTTGCCTCCCCACCCCGGTTGCCTCGCAAACGACCCGATCAGCCAAAGCAGCTTCAGAAGGCTAATGGCGTACCTCTCAGCACAACAACTCGCTGTGCCAGCAGGCCATTGTGCGCTACAACCTCGCTGCCTTGGTTCCGGCCGGCGGCCAGGTGTCGTTTGCCGACCTTGCCAAGCAGACGCCGCTGGACGAGCTGATGATCAGCCGTCTTGTGCGGCACGCGATCACCATGCGTATCTTCAGAGAGCCCAAGCCGGGCTACGTCGCGCACACGAAGGCGTCCCGAAGCCTTGCCAACCCCATGCTGAGGGACTGGCTACGAGCAGGGACCGAAGAGATCTGGCCTTCTGATACCAAGGCGAGTGGTCCCGGCGGGTATTTGGTGTGTCTGTCTCTGTGTATCTGTCGCACTGACTCGCATACCACTCCACTTACAGGTGTTGGATGCGCTGGAAAAATACCCCGGCTCCCAAGAGCCGAACGAAACAGTAGGTGGTTGCGAACCTGCTCTGTCTTGCTTCGGGAACCGTCTTCCTAATTTCTTGATCTCCCTCCGACAGGGATTTTGCCTGGCAAACAACACCACAGACTCCATCTATGCCGTGCTTGCCAGCAACCCCGAGCGGGCTAGTAGGTTTGGACATGCCATGATGGCCTACGGCTCCAAGCCGGAGCACTCTCCGGCCTTCATCACCGGCCATTACGATTGGGCTGGCCTGGGCCAGGCAGAGGTTGTTCATGTCGGTGGCAACCAAGGTCATTTTGCCGTGGCGCTGGCGTCCAAATTCAGCAATCTCAGCCTTGTCGTCCAGGACATGGCGCAGTTGCTTGGCACTGAGGCTTCGCTGCCCAGGTAAGTGACTCGGATGATGCTCTCATTCATCCCTTCTGGTTCATGAACGCCATCCCGTGGCCGGAGAGTCTTGATAATGCCCACAATCTTGCTCACCGACGTGCCAGTGAGCTCAAGGGCCGCGTGACGTTCGAGGCGCACGAGCTATTCGCCCCGCAAACGGCTCCAGTCGATGCCATTTATTTCCGCTGGACCCTCCGCAACTGGGCCGACAAGTACGCCCTCATGGCGCTCAAGGCCCAAGTGCCCGGCCTCAAGCCGGGAAGCAGAGTCATCATCGAGGACGTGATCCTGTCTGAGCCGGGAACGGGACCGCTCTGGAAGGAGAAGACCGCCCGGTAAGACCAGCCAGCCCACACAAGCTTGGCGACATCCCCGTGCCATCCCCTCCAGGTCTCTGTGCTGACGATATGTTCAGATCCAACGACCTGAGCCTGGCTGCCACGTTCAACTCGCGCGACCGCACTGTTGCGGACTGGAAGGCTCTGCTCCAGGCGGCTGACCCGGGGTTTGTGTTCAAGAGCGTTGTTGAGCCCCAGGGCGCCGCTCTGGGCATTCTAGAGTTTGTTTACCAAGGTTAGATGCCCTGGGCAGGTAGTGGTTGGAAGGAAGAAAGAGAGATTCACATGCGAACATGCGTACTGGACCAAGTCAGACGCAGGGTCTTGGTCCAGTAGCAAGAGCTGCAGACATCATGCGTGAACACGTCTTGACATCGATGGTTGCTCAACTGCGGAGGTGGCCAAAGTAGACGCTCAATGATGGCCTCCTGTGAGGAGGGTTGTAGAAAGGTTTGTGCCGCAAGCCTGGCCATAATGCCCGCGCCTGTCCTGAGAATTCCAAGACACTTTTGAGTCGCAGCTTCAGACATACACTCAGTTGATTCTAAACATTGATGTATTGCAATGAAAATGGTATCTAGGAGGCAGTAGAGTGTGCAACTTGCTCGTCAAGTACGTCAGTCGACAAAGAGCATGAGTTCAGGGCATCTCCGAGGGGTGGGCCCAAGGAGGGCAGGGCTCAATATGGGGAGTGCCGGGGAATGCCGACGAAGCACCAACAGCGGTAACGCGTATGCGGCTCGAGCAAGGCTACATGAGCGTGAAGACAGCGGCCAGGATCCATGTAACTGACGGAGTGGATTTCGTCGACGCCAAAGCCTGCCTCTTCCAACACCCGCTATGGCTCCGCTGAGCGGCCAGCTCAGTTGTGTCGTATGTTCGCCTGATACTTGGGAACAAGAGGTCAAGCCGAATATCCCTCGTTATTAGCGCGTGAGTCGGCAAGCCCAGGCATGCATCAGGCTTGACCAAGACCCAGAGGCGACCCATCGGACATCACAGTAGGCGTAGAACTCAGGGGCATCTTCACCAGCGTAACAAGGTCTCGTGAGCAACCCAACAGCAGCCCTATCGAGCTTATCATATTATGGCCAGATCAGCTCGTTCTAGGCGGTGAGTGGCTTGGTGGCGAACAAGCCGGCCACTTGGTAAAATATATCTTCGATCGGGGGCATCGCGAAAGCGGGCGCAGCATTGAAGATCTCGGCCAAGCGCTGAGGCGCCACCACAGCAGCATGAGTGTCGTCGTCATCATCGTCGCCATCTCCCATTTCCACATCTTGGTCCTCAATTTGCATCTCCTCGTCGCTCAACTCGCCCGCCTCGAGCAGGAGCTGTGCCGAGGCCGGGTCTTCCTCTTCAGCAAAACTATCCTCCACACCAAGATCAGCCAAAGGCTGGAGCAGCGGTGCCTGCTCAGCGCCTTCCATCACGGCCCAAATCTGGGCCGCAGAGTCGACCACGATAAACCCGGATGAAGAAAGGGTGGCGCAGAGCGAAGTAATCAGCTGCGGGAATGTCTGAACCAGCTGAGGTTCGTCCTCCTCGACGCAAAAGACGACCAGTTCTGAACGCGCGCCCCTTTGCATCTTGTCTTGACGCGAATCCGGAACAGGCGCGGCAAGTGCAAAACTCCTTGACTCGTAGTTGACTGCGAGCTGAGTGAGCCGCTTGGCCGCCTCTGATGTCTCCTTTAGCGAGTAGCTGTAGAGCAACTCGTCCGACACGATGTCATACACCACCAGATCCTCTGAAAGCATGATCAGACAGGAAGACAGGCACTTGATTGCGCGGACTTCACCCTTGAACATGTCCGAGACAACATCACGAATCGCGCCTGTTTGCGTGTCGATGGCAACGACAAGAGCCGCTGATGGAGGGCCAAAGGCAGCGAAAAGAACAGACCCATCCTCGGAAAACGAGAGGGCGCCGCTCCAATCGGCGGTCTTCAGGACCTCGGTGGAGTCGTCTTCCTGTTCGTAGATGGGAAGAGAAACGGCCCTGGAGCAAATCCAGCTCCGCAAGGGTTCGCCGCGGGGCCCGGTGGCCGCCAATCCGTCCCTCTTGCGCAGTCTCGGGGTCCAGAACCGTACAACCCCGTCATGGCCAATGGTGGCGAACCTGGATGAGGTCGGATCACTGGCAAGGTCGAATATGGCCTCCGTCTGATCCGTGTAATGAGCGTCGTTGATGCGAGTGACGAGCTCGAAGGGACGACCGTCTACCCCAACCTCCCAAAATTTGAGGTAAATCTCACGCCTCTCCCGGCAGACCTCGCTAGGTGTTTTTGATCCTGTCAACAAGGCGCTTGCATCACGCTCGGGCGGTTGCCACTCGTCCACTGAAGCGAGCCACTTGCCATCTCGAGAGAAAGCCATCTTGGTGGTGGTTGGGTCTGTTATAGGCACGCCCTCACTGGTGATATTGGCGTCGGTGGGATTCGTGCGTGCAATGGCGTGCTTGGAAACACCATGGAAAGAGGAGATGTCAAACACTTGAAGAAAAGGCGTAGAGCACGCCCCTCCCCCAACCGATGCCTGTTGTCCGTTACCGACGCAAACAAACATCTGTGACGGGCTCTGAGGATTGACAGCCGCAACCAAAGGATTGGTGATTTCATCAACAGGTCGCCACACTCGGCGAACCATTGAGTCTTTCGATGGTCGGTCGCCCAAGACGAGGGATTGTATTCCCGAGGTGTACATTGTGGGTTTCATTTCCGCCGTCGACATGATCATCGTCGAGTTGTCGTCCAGATGTATTGCGTATGAGGAGCCTTGAGGTGAGACGACGATGTTCTCAATAGATGCGGAAAGGTGAGGCAGGAAATCCTGTCTCCCGGTGTCGACCTGCCAGAGAACGAGAACAGTCTCGTATCCTCCAGAGATGAGGTAATTGCCTGCGATTTGTCAGTAATGGCGTCCTTCCAGCCACGCGAACGCGCAGGAGGCATAATCCACTCACCATCCTCCGACCATTTAACGCTGTGAACCGCTCTACGGTGCCAGTGCAGTTTTTTCGGTTGGATGAGGCCTGCCGCCAGAGAACCAGCTCCTTCTCCGGGGAGATTGGGCAGCAAGTCATGATATACATAGATGGCGCCCCGGGCACAGCCGACGGCAAGGTCGACGCTCTGTAACTCCACAGCCCCTTTCTTGGTTGCACGGACGGAAGGTCGAATGTCCAGGCAGCTGATTATATCCGGAACATCAAAGCAATGGAAGCGGTACGCCAAATCATCCAGCGAGCCCAACTTCTTCGCCCTGAGCATACCAATGTGCATCGTTCCTTTTGCCGCGGCAACCACTAATCTCCCGCCGGCAACCGATCGCAGCAGTTGCGGGCTTTCGTCGTATGTGTGCAGCAGTTTGCCGCCCCCGCTCGACAGGGCCTTGGCATTGTACGCGACTATTTGCGCGGAGCTCCGCGTGAGCCTCTCCAACACCAGCAGCACATCCTCCGGTCTGCCTCCAATCTCAACCGCGTCCACGACCAGGTCCAGAACCTTCTTGGTCTCCACCGCGAACGGAGTGTCAGCGCCTGCGCCGGTCGTCCAGTTGATGTGCCAAATGCGACCATCGGAACATGCGATCCAGAGGTAGTCGGAATCTGTCCTGGATAACGTCGACGAGACAAGATGTGTTGAAGCTAATGTCGTCGCACTGCCTGTCCTTGCGACGGCAAGGGGGATTCTGCGAACAAGGAGGGAGCTGTCGGTCGAATACACTTGGATTGAGGTGTTGTATGTGACAATCAGGTACCTAGGCGTGTGTCAGTCGTACTCGGCTGGCTCCGTAGCGGGTTCTCCTCATGATCCGCAACTCACCGTTCGTCCGGCGAGAAAATCGGGTCGATATCGAGCATCCTCCCACCCATGGGCTTCGACACCTTCCATGATGCTAGCTTCTCCCGAGAAGAACCGGGGGGATGGTGCAAAATCGCACTTGTGGGCCCAGGATGGCCGTTGACTTGTCGCATAGTCGTCTTGTCACCCGTGGCGTCCTCCAGAGTACCGGTGTCTTCAAGCTGCGCTTTTGACCTCCGGCGGTGCTTCTTTTGCGCCGGGGGAAGCTCGTCTCTAGGTCCACGTTTCCTCTTCAAGGACGCTGTATCACCGTTTGTGTCCATGCTGGAGGTCATTTCGGATGTCTCAGAGGTTGGCCGTAGTGGGAAAGCTAGCGCAGCAGCGCTATGAGCTCAGCAATGCGATGCGATGCAGAACAGGTCGCCTTATAAGAGCCCCGACTCCAATTGCAGGCAAAAGAAATTTTGGAGGAGTATCCGTCCCTCAAAAAGTTACAGTGGGGCCAGCAGTCGCTTATCAACGATACGCACGGACCAAGGCACCCGTCTGTGACAAAGATCTGAGGCTCTATCATAGTAGATGCATCTCGCGAAGATCACCGGTTTCGAACGTTCTCCTTCCACAGTACATTGCGCCTTTACAGCAGCAGACGGCAAGCCGTGCCATCAGCCCCGTATCTACCCGCCACGCAGAACATTCACTGTATACGCAAGACTTGACAGAGGCCGTCAACATGATCATCCCGATTCGCTGCTTCTCGTGTGGCAAGGTGGGTGGCTTGCGCGCCGACATCGTCCGTTCAGCCGCCAACTAATCTGCTTTCCCAGGTGACGGGCGACTTGTGGGAGAAGTTCGTGAAGCTGATTGAGGAGGAAGGGCTCACCGACGGGTAGGCGCCAGCAATCCGTGCACCCCCGCGTCCGTACACTCTGTGCTGATCCCCGTCGATAGCGATGCCCTGGACCAGCTAGGCTGCAAGCGATACTGCTGCCGGCGCATGGTCATGACACACGTTGACCTCATTGAGAAACTTCTCAAGTATGTTTGCGTTTGCCTCCCTGCTTACGGAGTAGTTGTTCGAAGACAAGACAAGAGATTTGCTCACGCGCCTTCGTTGACAGATACACGCCGGATGGCCGCAACTACAAGAAGATTGACATGCAAGCGCGCAACCAGGACGACCACTGAGGATGACGATTTCGTCTTTTTTGGCGTGCATATTTGGGCGTTTGGAGAGACCGGTCTTGCATCTCAAGGGGTGCACTCGATTTTACTCCACAGGGAATTCTTGTTCTGGCTGGGAAGGCGTTCTTGAACTCGGGTTGCGGACGGCGTCAGTGTTTGCCTTTTGATGCAAGCACGCCGGTGGACAAAGATGGACTTGAATGCCCATGGGCTCTCAAACAGTGGCACTAAATGGATGCAACCAGAAAGCAACTCGGTCGATGAGCGGTAACCTCGACATGGTGGCCGGGCGAGCCGGGGCCAAAATCTCAATATGGATTTGTTGGTCTTGGTCCGACGCCATCGTCCCACGAGGCAGCTGCACCTTGTCCTGCAAGAAGGCATGTGCCTGCCATCATGTGAATGGCGCAAGCGACTCGGCACGGTTGGGGGTTCTCGGCTTCGGACAAGGGCGGCTTGAGGCTCAACAGCCGGTGTACCACTGGATACCGCACCGGGCTGGGACGAAGCACTCGATGCAACGGAGGTGGGACCGGCAGAGGCATTGATGCCTAATATGAGGTGGTACATGCTGAATGGAACATAAATCTTCCTCGTGGATCGTTCAAGCTTTCAATCTGTGTCACCCACACGACGCTCTCAATGCGGCTCGATGGATGTCCTTCCGCGCCGTTGGTCGAGCAGTCCTCCGCATCCTGCTCCTGGCTTCCAGAAGCAACCGGTGCGGCGCAGTCAAAGTTCCCTCTTATTTCTGGCGACCGGGCATGCCGGGGTCTGTGCGGATCCAGAATCCTGGGTCAGGTGGCGGTGAGAGTGCGCGATTAGCCGACGTATTGTTTTCGTCGCTCATATTTGATGTTGGCTCACCGGATTCTGGCGGCGAAGAGACGTGAACCAACAGGCCCTGCACGACACCAAGTATCCAACACTACAACACCACCTCATGAACGAACCCGAAGCGGCCCTGTGGCAGCGCTTATTCTAGCGCGCATTAGCAAGCGGGGCGACGCCGAGACACAATGCCCATGCCCATGCCCATGCGGGTTGAGACGACTCCGGATTGAGGATAACATCTTAGTGTATTCCGTACACAGTACTGCGTACGTGTGGCTGTTTGTTGCCCTTCGCAGCCGCGCCATGCAATCCAGATGGTTTGTTGTGGACGGACGCGTGGATGTTGCTCGTACATCAAGCTGTCAAGCTGCACAGCACACAGTACCGGTTTGCCAGACATACCCCGATACAACACGGTGCTCGCTTGAAGAAACGTCAGGCTCCTCAAGACGGCGCTTGTGTGGTTGAGGGAGCGCTCCAGACCTCGAACCGTCCGTGGCGGGCCGTGCCAGACCTTCGGTTTCCGACCCGTCCCCCACCGGGGCCACCACCAGGGACAACACCTCTTCGTGGTTGGCACTTTGGAGACACGGGCACAAACAGGTCAACTATCCGTACTACGGGTTGCTTTTCGCCGTCATGACAAAGTTACGTGACTGGGCGCGGCTACAACAGACACAGAAACACCCAATCTGACTGCGGAACGAACACTGTGATGACAGCAATACATGTTATGGTACAGTTTGGCATCGGGATTTTCATTGAAGCCCGTCCGCCCCTTTAGCACTTCATCAAGCTTTGCCAATGATGCTCTGTCTCGGATGTGCGGAGTTGCCTTGTAGGCCGATTGCCTGGACTAGCAATACGTACCCAGCTATTCCAGCAGTTTTCAGACGGGAGGTCGTCGATCGATGCCGACATACTCAGTACAAGTAAGAACATCAAACTCCGGGCGGGGCCGTAAGCTGCCGTGGTACGGATGCGGAGGTTCTGAGCCTGCACTCTCGCCAGCGCTTTCATCAGGTTGCTTGCGATTGGGCGGAACGGGCAGCAACGAAAGAAACAAGAACGCCCAGCCAGGGTGTCGCCCAGCAGGCTGGGACAGAAGGCTGCAAATCGAGAGAGCCAATTGGCCGGTCGGCTGCCCCTCCTCCCCCCAGGAAGCTTGCAGCATGGGGGGCACCCCTGTCAAGCCGAGGCCGTCGACTCGCTGGCAAAGCGAGCCACACTCCCACAGCAACTGCTTAAGCGCCGGGGTCGTCGCCATGCAGTTCATCGGCAGAGAGGGGGCTTTCTCGCCCACTACCTACTGGCCCGAGAATCTCAAGACGCGCAGCACCTGCCTGCCCTGCACTTGCCGTTGCTACTCCCCCTCGCCGCCTTTTTGCGGATGCGGAAAACGGAATCACGCGCAAGAGATGGAACTGAAGCACACACGAGGCTCCCACGCTACGATCTCCATACTTCTACACACACTACTCCTGTGAGGGTCGTGTCCTTCATTGAGAGGCCACCCCGAGGCGTACCACACAACCCAGCATTGTGTGACACCTACCTACCTCCCCTTCATGTGCATATTAGTGGCGACCACGAAGGATTGCGCTTGTCGTCTGTCGATAATTTACCTGCCGCGCCGTGCAGCTGCTGCGGGTCTTGTTGGGCGGTGTCGTTATCCATACTTTGGTAATATCCCCTGTCGGGCAAAGCGCCCAGGGCCCTTGGCGAGGGTGACTTCTTTCTGCCACGCCCCGGTCCAGTGTCCCGCGTGGGTGCTGCCCGCTGCTTGCTCTGCCTCGCCTGGGCCTTTAACTAAGCGCAGCGGCGTTTCTCTCGTCGACCACTGACGCGCAACGTCGAATTCCTTCGCTCCAAAACCCACGAGCGCGGGACTCCACCGCACCACCCCAGCCGACAAACCAGCGCGCTGCCATCCGCACTTGTTGGCTGCCGCTTGCTGCATCGAGCCAGCAAGTCTAGCTCTGACAGCTGTGCTGTGCTGCGCTGCGCTGCGCTGTTCTCCGCTGGTGCTGCCGCCGCGCGCTGCCTTGTTCCCCCGCAGGCGGAGACGACGCTGCTTGGCTCGCGCAGGTCGACGCTCGACAACTACCTCGATAGACGCCATCTATCTCCTACCTACCGTGTTCGGCGTCCGGCATCTGGCATCCACTTCTTGGCTAGTCCCACTCGGGCTGGAAGTCGCCCGTTCGCGATCCATCGTGCTGCAGGACAAGCGCTCTCGGCCGTTTGCCGTTGTGCATGTCCGATTAGTGCCTGAACCTCTCTCCAGCTTGTTCAGATATTCCCGTTCACGGCCACCATATCCTTCCTTCCTTCGCACTACGGCTAGCTCCATCACCACCGCGGCCTACACCCCGCAACGGCACGGAACAAGGCGAGTCGCCAGAGACAGGCTCCGGAGCCACGAGCAATTCCTCTATCCGACCCCGGCGACCACTCGGCCTACGCGAGTGTTTGGAGCTGCTGGACCACCAGACGTGCTAGCTGCCGCCTCCCTGCCGACGTCGCCGTTGTCGCCCCTTCCGAAGCAGGCCCTTCTAGATCTTACCTTGCTTTGCCGAGCAGACCGCCAACAACTCCACAGCTTGGGTAGCCGACCGCGCGTCTGTAGCAGCTTTGAGCGCAATGGCTCTGGAGGCTCCCTTGAGATCGTCAACGGGAAGCCTCACCGCGAGCTACTCGCCCCACGCAGACATGTCGCTACCCACGGGGCCAGAGTCCCCCGCCCTGCCTCTCCAGTACATCGCGTATGAGTCCCTTTCTAAACCCAGACGCACATTGGCCGTTTCTGATCGTTGCATTGCCTTGTCTGCAGCTCGTCCTCTGCCGATTCGCAATCACTGCGACCCAATTCGTTCACGAGGCCAAGCTCGGCACATCTCATGAGCCCCAGCAGCGACATTGTCGGTCCTTCTCCCGTCACATCAAACGGAACCGAAACCACCGAGATCGAGGATGAGGCGGCGGAAAACGCTGCGGCGGAAAACGGCAACCTGCGGCATTCGGTGTGTCCATGCCGGCCTGGATCATGTGCCTCGTGGCCTGTTGGCTAACCAGCTCGCAGCTTATGATGCTCAGAACAAACATTCCGGACCATATCCGACGGCCTCTAAGCGAAGAGGTTGTCTCGGTAATTCATGCACCCCCGAACTTCCAAACCTGGGTACGAGCAATGGCACGGATTATTCCCCGACACCCACATATCTTTGCTAACCAGGCATCCTGCCAGCAGTCAAGCGATGCCGTCTCCAGATCCGCCGTTACCTCGGTGAGCGGCGCCAGCATAGAGGGTACCGACGCGAGTAGCCCTCCGCCCAGCGAGCCATCAACAATCGTAAGCTTGTTTTTCCCAGTCAACCCTAAATGCCACCCTTCCGGGCCAGTCACACTGACACATCCGGTCCACAAGACGTCCCCGGGCCAGGTGCCTCCCACAGTCAACACCAAGGTCAAACCGGTGACCTTTGGTGTGGATGCCCCCACACCCCAGGCGCAGAAACTGGAAGACGTCCTCGCCAGCGACGCCTCCAAGTTGCGATCCAGCACGGCCAGCAGTTTAGAGCGTAAGTCCTTGGTGGTACACTGTATTTACGGAAAGAGGCCCCCTCTGACACACGCCTTGCAGTGATTCCGGAGAGCCATGAAGCGGACGCGGATGATGATTTCGACGATGCCGACCCATTTGCGAACCCATCACTGGGCCAAGACAGCGAGGTCAAAGCGCTCAAGGCCGCCTTGGAAGAGTGTTGGACGTTGTGCAATACGCTCGCCAACCTGAGCTCGATCCACCGAGAGCGCGTCTTCAACAGCTCAGGGACGCCAGACGCGCACGAGAAAGCATGGAAAAGCTGTTGGAAGCTGTGCAAGCGGCTCTACCAGAGCCGAGACGACATTTCTGAGTCGTATGGCGTCCGCACAAACCTGGACTTGTGCCGTGACTTTTGCCAGGCACTCTTCGATGTGCGATTGAAGAAGGACGAGACGGCCGACTCTATTCTCAGAGTCAGTTTCGAGCTCAACAACCAGTATGGATCCTTCCTTTCCCCCAGCCCAGTCCACAGGTCGGCGGGTTTGTCTAACAGGATGCTGCAGTCTCTACAGCGCGCAAGACAGCCGATCGCTGCCCGAGGCCTTCAGGGAGCGGACATTGGATTTCTACATCACGCTATGCCACCGGCTGATGAAACAGCGCAGCGACCTAGCCGAAGAAACCGACTCGCTCTTGCGAGCCTGTTGGTCATTAGCCGAGATGCTTTTCAGCTTGCGACAAAATCGGCGAGACGGCAAGGCGCCGGACGAGGAGCTTCTCGGCTCCGCCGTGCAGGCGTGCTGGGAGCTCTGCGACATTTTCCGCGAGGGTTGGACGCAGATTCGGCCAGATCGCGGCACCCCACGGCCGAACCAGATCAACTTCTTCGCCGCTGGCCCGCCGTACGGCCTGCAAGCGATAGGCAGCCATCAGTCCGACGTGGCCCGCTCCAACGCCGGCAGCCGTGCATCACTCCACTCAAAGCGCGAGAGCCTCCGCAGTCTGGCTGATATCGATCGGCCGCGGCCGCACCCCGTCGTGCCCGAGACACCCGTTACCGAGTTTGAGGATACTCCCGTTTCTCCCGACGCCAGCCCCCAGATGCCCAACATTCTCGTTCTCGGGACGTCGACCGACTCGCGCAGCGATCGCGGCGGTCGTTGGTCGAGCAACGCCTCGAATCTGTCGGGCTACAGCCAGAGCAGCCAGCATACTTCGAGCACGGCCACCACGGCCACTACCGTTGAGGACATCAACATCACCCGCATCAAGGCCCTCATCGTGAAGGCCGCCATGAACATCGGTTTCAACCGGGACACAGCACCGGCAAACGGCGTAGGCGGTGCGGCCTTGCTACAAACCTTTGTCAAAAGCCTGCCGACTGGCTCGTTTGGCTCGCTGCCGAGCCACGCGACGCTGCTGCAGAACTACAAGAACCTGGTTCTCAGCGACACGTCGTTTCGCCCCACATCCAGCCTACCCGTCCGCGGAAAGCGGTTCAGTGCCGCCGAAATCGCCAAGAGCGTTGCCTGGATGACGGTCCGGTCAGGCCAATACAGCTTCCTAAGGGACCTGTTCAGGCTGGTCTTTGGCATCCAACCAGAGGATGCCGAGACAAGGAAGAATATGTCCATCACCACTTGATGAGGGCGGGGCGGCATGACATACCGTACTCAGCCCAATACTCTTGATCGGCGTAGGATTTCGGACTGTGACCGGCCCAGCAAGCTGGGATGCTGCTCCTTGCCTCACCCTCAACCACTTCAGCATCAAACGGCCGGTTTCTGGTTCTGCTCGTCACACCTGTGTTTGAGGCAGACCTTGCAATGGCCTTGCCTGTACGCCTGCGCGCGCACCTTCCACTTTCCTCACGCGCCTCAACCTCGGTGGCGAAACAACCGGGCGGTCATTTTGAAAGACGGCAGCGCCGTCGATAAAAGAAAATGTCAAATAACCCCCACCTTTTTCTCATCCAAGCCCTCGGTCTCTCGTATTGAGCCTCAGGCATTCTGGATCTGGAGATGGCCCTGTCCTCCCTCGCATCGGTGCAACCCCCCTTGTTTGCCCTGCAACCGGAACAACTCAAAGCCAGATCGTTACCTCCACTACCACGCACCTCAACCATCCGACCTGTCGAATCATTATCCTGCAATTCTGTTAGATACCCCATCCTGTTTGTTTGTCCGCGAGGTGTATCCTCGGTCTATCTCTCGTTCATATACAATGGCGCCGGTGAGGATCTGGGTTAACAGGGCTGCCTTTCTCTTGGAGATATATCCGGCGGTTGTGGGGAGGAGACTTATGAAAGCCTTATTAAATCCAGACCGACTTTTCCCTTTCCTTCTCACCGGGCTCTGTCGTTTCTGTCGACGCTCGGCTTACCGTGCACGTTGGACTCGTGGGTATCTAGCGTGGAGAAGGGGAGGTGTCCTGTGCCTTGGGCAACGGAGCAAAGTAAGCCGCAACGGAAGTGGGGAGACTGGTGAGAACGGGATGGTTGTGTTATCCCCATACACCCGCGTCCGTTTCGTCATTCGAGGCGGTCGGCGGCATGTTCATTTACAAAATACCCCGCTGAGTGACTTTTCGAGTTCATCAGCACCGAAGATTGAATTCATGCTACCTAGCCTCGCTGTTTGCGTTGCATTATACAATACACCACACACACTTCCGCTATGATAAACACCATCTAACAGTCTCCAGCTCGGCCAGGCCCGGTTCTCGGACCACATCAGTTATTCACAAGATGCCATTATTTCACGCCATTTTCCAATCCTGCTACCAGTCACTGATTCTCCTCCTTCCAACCCCCCCCCCCCCCTCCCACCCTAACACCCCTTCTCATCGCCCAGGATACGCACCAGCTGGTCTCCGTCACTGACATCGCGACATCCCGCCAAGTTCAAACCACCATTCCAGGCCAGCCGCCGCTGCTGAGCTCAGACCCAGCAGTTCTGACTCTGTTGGCGCCGGCTCGCTGCCGGCACCCATCATAATATTCGGCTGAGCCGCCGCGCTCGGTGTCGTCGGCGCCCACTGCTCCTAATACACGGTGCCCTCGCCGGCGGTCGTGCTGGCGAACCCCGCCGCGGGGCTGGGTGGAACGGGAGAGACGCCGGCGAATCCCTCCGCTGGGTTGAACTGAACGGGAGAGGCGTGCGGCGGGGAGATGCTGGTATGCGGCACCGCCGGGTGCGCCGCCCACGGCGGAAGAGGCGGGACTCTTCTGGCCACTGGCGCTGCAAAGTCACTACGTGCGACCGCCTGCTTTGGGTAGGTATGGCGCGGGGAGGGCGTCAGGGCGGCTGGGACGGCGTGCCGTGCCGGCTGCGGCGTCAGTGAGCGGAGCATGGGTGCTCCGTTCGACAGGCTGTTGACGAGGCTGGGTGGCATGCAGCGGGTGATTATGGGTGTTCCCAGGTCCGGTAGGGACGGGTCCTGGGGGCTGGAGTTAAAAGGCTGAGCGGTCGGGCGCGGAGGAGTCTCGTAGAAGGTCGGAGCTGGAGGGGCCTGTTGGTGGCCTGGTAAGGATGGGCGTTGGAAGGTCGGATACGGTGAGAATTGGGGCGGGGAGATTTGAGGGGACGAGGAACGGAGCGGAGGAGCTTGTTGCTGAGGAGCTGGATGCTGCGGAGCTTGTTGTCCAGCAACATCTGTCGAGGAGAGGTTGTGGTTGGGAGCCCCCAAGTCGGCGGGCTGTGCTGGCGTAGAGGAGGCGGCCGGCGCGCGACGGCGCGGTTGTTGTGGGGTGTACTTGGGAAGCACCCCCTCTGGTGGTGCTGGTTGCAGGAGGCGTCTCTGTCGACATGTCATGTGTTCTGGCCTCATCATCATAGTTTGTTCAACCTCAGCCCTCACGACATCGGACCCTGCAAGGCGCATGCGATCGTGGCACTCGAGGAGGTCGGGGAGGCAGTAGAAGTGAATGCCGCCGTCACGGTCGTGCCGATGGCGAACTCGAATCGGACAGTAGTCGTGTCTGGTGGCGTATCCAATACCGTTATTCTCCTCTGTCCAGCAGTATGTCATTGGAGCCAGCACGAGTAGTCGAGGACCCCGTGCCGTTTGACGCCCATGGCGAAGTTCACCCGTCAGCTCCTCCGGCTCTTGGCGGTCGCCGTCCCCCATCTCTCCGTCGCTCGAACTGCCCCCAGTGTAACGGCTCTTCTTTCGGGACAGGCTTGATATGTCACCGGATATGCGTTGAAACAGGAGGGGTAGGCTTCGTGACTAGGAATGTTGGGCTGGCGGCGCCACGTGAGCTGCGACGAGTCCCCGCGTCGGGAGCTGTTGAGCAAACCAGTAGGGTGTGTCCTCGAAGGCCAAGTCTTCGGATTCAACGTCCAGTGTCAAAGCAACCGCATTGCCGACCTGCCAAGTCGAGGTAGGTAGGCACGATGCATACCTGCCCTGTTGGAAGGTCCGATCGGTAGTAGGGGTGAAGGCGTGAGGCAGCCGCTTCACGCTTTTGAGCTGCAATCAAGGGGCTGAGACCAGTATAGTGGAAGACGCAAGCTTGCGTTAGCCGGGTCAGCACTGTAGGTTGCGACTCTCATTGGAACATGGGTATCTATCTCTGCTCTATGCCTGAAGATCTCTACCTCTAAGACTTCACATCTGAATCTATGTCTATGGTCTATCTGTAGGCACATGCAACACACTCAAGACCATTCGCTATGCAAGCCAATCCAAACTCCACATCCTCAATCCCCAGGACTACGCCCCAAGACCCCAACAACTCAACAAGCTTCCAAAGCTGGAATCTTGCCCTTTACCATGCCACCGTAGGCTCAGAAGCGTATTCGTTAAGCCCGCCCAAACACGCCCCACCAGAACCCGACGGCCTGCGTCTCGTCATGCCCGAGCTCGTCTCCCCAATCGTCCTGGCCATGCACGATGCTCTCTTCCAGACAAACGAGCGGGCTAGGCAGCGCCGCAAGCTCCTCTCTCAGAAGCCCGAGGAGCCGCTCAGTCGTTCCGTCTCTCTGCGGGACCATGACGAGTAGGCGGGCGTTTGTGTTGAGAGCGAGCTGCTCATCAATAGCGCTGGCCAGAAGCGCAGGATGGTTGTCGTCGTATAGTGGATCAGCCACGATGACGAGCTATTCTCGTGATCAGCATGCAAACAAGCCACACGGGCGTCCTGTGAGCAAATCACGACTAACCTGGTAGCGGTCCGGAACCCGGAACCTCGGGTCTGAGTCGTCCTCAAGCCCGCCCCAAGTCAATGACGCAGCCTCCGCCCTCCCGCCTCGCGCCTCCACGACTTCTCTGTTGAGGTCGGTGTTATGGGCTAGGTTGGCGACGATGGTGGGCAGATCCGTGAGGACAACGCTCGTCTTCCAGATGCAGGCGGCCGCCAGCCCCAGCAACCCCGTGCCGGATCCCAACTCAAGGACTTCCTCGGGCGTCGACATCGCACCAGGGAGGAACAGGTGCGCCAGGGGCCCCGCAGCAATCTCGTGCAGGAGCTGCGCAAGGGCATAGGAAGAACCCCACGTCTTGTGCCCGAGGGAGTCTCCGGTCAGCGGCGGCTCCCGAATCTCCAGGCTGAAGGACCCGTCAGCCGCACTCTGGAAGTCCCAGGTACGGGTCATCTCGCCCATCGCTGCCCGCCAAGGTCAACCTCCTATCCCTCCCGGGGCTGTTCGCGTTGCCACACGGCCTGGTCCAGCGGCGTTAACGTACCTGTCCGACCACACCGCTCCGACATGCGCTTGCTTGCCTCGTCCCAGACGTTCTCTTGCTCGTCACTGTCGAGCCATGCCAGGCTGCTCTTGATAATGCCGGACAGAAACTGCAGAACTTCGTGACGGTCGTGGGCCGAGGCGGCCTGCTGGTCAGGGACATACTCGCCGGGCGGGACCGAAACGCGCGGGTTCCAGGCGCGAGGCTTGACACGGAGCTTCTCTAAAGAGGCGAGGAGCACCTTATAGGCAGGCTTCTGCCATAGCATCGGAAGCTGATCTTGGGACGGAGGAAGCAGGTCGGGATGTTTCATATCGGCGGGAGGGAGGGACAACAGGAGACAACAGGGAGTGGTATCTGCGAAGCCAAGGAAAGAGAGAAAAGAGAGAAATTAAAGCTCAGATTGATCCTCGAGACATGTGCAAACACCAATATCAACCGCTGGACTAAGAGAGCATGAACAAGAAGAGTACTTGGTAGAGCTGGTCACGACGGGGGATTAGTCTCACGGTTCGAGAACACTTCCCAACTCCCTGTCGAACAGGGGATAGGCCGGCGCCAGCATGCTGCCGGGCCATAATCAGGCGGTCTAGCCTCTCTTTCCTTCCCCCGGCCAGCCTCCACGGCAACGGGCGGAACGGGAGGTGCCAGGCTGGCGGCGGTGACCCACCGAGGCGGCCATTCCATTTTTTTTTTGCTCCTGTTGTGATGCGGCGGATTGAAGTGGAGTGGGGGTCAATCCTTCAGAACTGACCTCTCTTGGGTGGGGCATTAAGCTCGCTCTGATTGGCCAAATACGTCGCAGGGCTCTGAGCCGCACTGTTTTTTGCCGATGACTTTAAACAAAACCGCTTTGGAGCCGCATCACTTCTGCTTCTTCTTCTTCTTTCTTCTTCCTCGTGGAGCCTCGTCCTCTTCAACGCTGCGTTTCTATGCTACACACGGAGAGCACCCTGCGCAAGCAGCGCTTTCACACTCTACTGGCATATGAGAAATTCGGAGAATCGGCTTCACTCTATGGCTCGTCCGTCCGGCCGCGCGTGCTCTCCTTCGGGGGCGCGCGTGTCTCGACGGGTCGCGGGCTCTGCCGGTGACGGCTTGGCGCGACACCGCGCCTGTAATTGGCATCAGAAAAGCAGGGCCCGGGAACTAGCCTCCGTTTGTCCTCCGGGGCGCGCTGGTTGGTTTCCCGTGGTTTATCCTCTGGGAGAGCCGTTACGAAGCTTGTGGGCAAACACTTGAGTGCAATACGCAGCGTGCGGCCCCTGTTTTCTCCCCTGGGAGGGAACGGGTGCCGCACAATTCGATTCCGATTATCCTGTTGAGGACGAGGCTTCACCATCTTTTTTCTTCTCAGGTAAGAAGCATCTTTTGCGTTGGCGGAAAGTGGGATACTGCTAACGATGAGTTCTCGCCGCCATCAATCCCGCGAGCAATTCCGATGGAGATGGCCCTATCAACCATATCCCTCGCCCGCGCTGAACCCGTTCGGAAGCTGTTGAACGAATTACGCGGCACCCCTCCGCTTCATCGACTGTTGTGTGTTCGACTTGACCGGATCACCTGGGATTCGGTTTTTTTCTTCTGCTTCCCGCTTTGGAGTCATCTGACTCGCTGGAGACGCCATGTCCTGCTCAGTTATCGCTCCCTCGTCTGCGGGGTATCTCGACGGAGATAAGTCATTGAGCCTGCGGCCACATACTTGGCATGAGTCGACATCCAGATCCACGGTTGCCTCATCCCGTTCAGAGAGGTCGGGCTGCTTCCTAGGCTCATTCACCATTCGCCCGCAAACGAAACACTCACTGGCCACTCTGTCGGCAAAATCGACCGTCGTGTCCGAGTTCTGGAGGCCTCTCTTCGCCGTGCGCATTTGCCCGTCGGTCCCGTATTCGCCGTCTCACGCCTTCTTGAGGCTCTAGGTGTTTCTCATGGCTTGCCTAATCGACACTCTGCTGGCCAACATCTGCGCGGTGTTGATGAAGTGTCCCTTTGCGCAGTTGTCGCGAATCGTTATCACACCGTGACATGTTGAGCACGTAGTTCGCGGTCTGGGCCCGCAGCGGCCACGCCTCGCCCTCGAAGCGCTGCGCCAGCGCCTGGCCTGCTCGTTCCCACCATCTGTGTTGTCGTTGTCAGACAGGATGTGACTGCCGGAGGGAATCCCCACTCATGACACCTCCGTGGCAGAAGAGCGCTCCGACGAGGTAGTGGTGTATCCACCAGTTGGGAAGGGAAAGGCTGTAGCCGCGAGGGTTCCTGGAAGCTTCTTCCGGACCGTAGTAAGGCTCGCATTCGGTTGGGACTTGATGTATGCCTGAAGAATATGGAGTTGAAGAAGCACCGGGCATACGTAGGTATGCTCGAGGTACTATGGTATATGGGACTTCCAAATTGTGCTCTAGGTCGGCCTCCCTGTCTTTAGTGGTATTGTGGCTGGCAATGCTTGTTGGATGTATGTATAGCAGCTCTTCAGCAGCTGTTCAGCGTCCGTCTCTTTCTGCTCCCCTTTCCCATATTTGCGACCTTGTATTTTGGTCACTTTTCGCTTTTTCCTCTTCTTCTCCTCCTTCTCTCTTGATTCTATGCTCCTTTTTCTATTGTCCGTCAAGTACTCACCCCTTCCATCTCAGTCACCATCCTTGTCTTGGAGAGCTCTGGAGGCACATGGCTATTCCGTTTGTCTTGTTCCCTCTGTTTGGGCCCCTCCCGTGTTCTACTATCGCCCATCCCCAGCGGCGGCGAAACTCTCCAGCAGCCATGCTTACGGTCCGGCAAGACCTACCCCCACCCGTGTCAGGCACCAGCTTAACTTGCGGCCGTGTCGGCGTTTCTCCGGCCGTCTTCGGCGGTGTGGCTTGCGTAGTTTTGGCATCTCACTAAGCGAGCAAACAAGGCGCGTCAAGCCTCTGCTCCTTGGTAGGTACTGTGTGTGCACTTGGAAAATAGAGAACCAGGGTGCTCTGCGCATTGGGGGGCAGTCTTCTCGACCAACTTGAGGACGCGAGAGCGGGCGAGAGAGAGGCGCAAGACCGATGTCTCTCTCAGCACGCATGCGAAGGCGTAGGTGTGACGAGTTCAAAATGCAGTGGAACCTACCGAAAACTGTACTATGTATCGTATCGTAGTAATGGTTGGGAGCGATTTGACCCAACGTTGCCCGCACCCAAGACGGCGGCTCTCTGCGCTTCTGTGCATGGCGTCTTTCACTGCAGCTTATCACAAAAAATGGCCCACCAAGAAAAGGCAGAGTCAAGGTGGTCAGGCGCCCGCCCGCAACGTTTGCTCTGAAAAACCAGCAACCCCGCGCAGCCTCGTTTCCTGTCGAGCCTGGCGTGCCTGGCTGACCTCGTGAGGTGTCTGGGGAACATCGTCTTCGCCTCTGCGCCCCTCCAGGCGACTTCACCATGTACTTTGTTTATAACAGGGCGAGCTGCTCGGTCAGGCACAGGCACAAGGCACCGGCCATTCGTGACGCGGCTGGCCGATTTGGCCGTGCTGTTTCACCATCACACCCACAAGCCCACAATAGGAAGTGGAGGCAGGCCCGATTGGGTGTTTGTGTGCGGCACACACTCGTCTCATGCTGTGCTTTGCACCGGCCAGGCCCGGGCTCGTTTCGCCCGCCCCAGCACAGGAACAAGCCAACCCAACTTAACACAGTACACAGTAGGTACTGTACTAGGCCAAGAAGAGCAGGGCCGAGAAAGGAGGGCAGCCTGCTTGTGTCACCGCGTCGGGCAGCGAAGGTACATGGTCCACACAGCATGAAGGACTTTTGTACGAGAGCAACCGTCATCCCCAGCTGTCACAGGTACTGCGTAGTAAGGCGTCAGAGGGTGCTGCATCGCATCTCGTCACTTGCGGCGACGACGTGCATGTCATGTGCTGGCACGACTGAAAGAGGGCGACGCTAGTTACTGCACCGCGGAGAGACGGGAGTGCTGCACACAGGTCGGCCTCGGTCAAGGCCATGCCGGCCCCGCGTCTTACCGACGGGAGCTATTGAACTCGGTGAAGGGGAAGAATACATCTGTTGATGGGAAAGGCTTGGGCCGACGCGAAACATCTCTCGCTATTCCGCAATCGCATGTGGATGGCAAAAACAAGAAAAAAAAGCGAGTAAAGAAGTCGGGAAAAAGAGCAAATGTCAGAGAGCCTCTACTGTGTGTGTAAAGTATCCGGTTCCAGGTCGATTCAAAGAGATTGGCTCTCTGGTCCTGGTGAGTTTCACCTCGTCGTCCCATTGCTGCGCCAGCGGGTGATTTGCCAACTGCTGGAACGAACGGTGGGGTTCGTCCAGGCCCCGGGACAAGAACGGTCTGGCCCGTGCACCCGCAGCCCATTCCGTCTTTCCTTTTCTGGCCTGGCGTCAGGCCTGGAACGGGAAAATGGTGGCTTGCTGCACTCCAGCATGGCACGCACGCACGCCCAGAGCGGGAAGCCCCCTCCATCTCTCCAGGTACGGAGGACTCGGCTCAGAGTGTTGTGCATCTGACAAAAGAGGGAAGCAGGCTCGCAGGGCCTCATGTTGGGTGTGACTAGGCGGGCGGCTGCCTTTCAAATCCGGGGTAAATATACCGATCCATATCGCAGTAATGAGGAATGACTTGGCCGGACGAATCAGCTCTTACTGCCGTGCCTGGCTTCCACCAAGTACTGTAACGCGCAGCGATGGAAGCGCTGTGGTTGTGCGGGCGAGGGGCGGGCGTTGATGATGATGGCACGGAACAGGACGTGACAAGGGGCGGCGAGTTGGCAACGGGCAGGATGCGACCTCGCCAGCTGCCGTTCCCCGGAATGATGGAGCACGGGACGGGAAGCGCGGCCCTCCACTGGGCTCGCTCGCTCGCTAGGCATTCAGAAGGGGCACTCGGGAGCCGGATGTCCCAGTCGAGAGCCAGTGCATTTGTGAAGGGAGGAGGAGGACGCAGCACGTGCGAGGGGACGGGCCAAAAACGTCGCAGCGCGTTGATTACGGAGGTGCGAGTGTTCCACGTCTCTCGAGGAAGCTCGGTCTGGTTGGATTGGTAATAGGTAAAACTGCTTTGCAAGCTTTGCAAGCCTCACCGTGAAGAAGAGCGGGTCTACAAGTGATGAGGTGTGCACGCGCAGACTGGGGAGCAGCCGATTCGGCTTACAGTCACTTCCAGGTTACTTGCATTTTAGTATCGACGAGATCTTGCGTTTTCGGCTACCTGTCCCTGCTCCCTGTACACAGTATCTCACCTTCCCACGGCCACGGTACACGGCCCCACTGCTCGCGAGGCACAATATGTAGATGAGTTGTCGGTGACGGCTCAATGGTCCAATGTGCCTAGACGGGCCAAGCTGCTCCGGCTTCGATAAACAGAGTATATTGCGGATGCTGCCGACTTACGTACTAGTCGATTATTCCCGGAGGAGTGTAGCCACGCGGAGATGTTGCTGTCTAGTAAGTTGAGAAAAACGGATGCAGGCTATTTTAAGTGACTCGAGTGGGCAGAGGGGTTGGTACGAGGACAGCGATGCTGGCTTGAGCTTTGGTCTGTAACAATCCAGTTGTTGGTATGGACGAATTATGGGGACCGTATAGGTGGCGACGGCTATCGCAGTTTACGGGCTGTACCACAAAAACAGCTGGAGCGAGCCGCCGATGCAGAACCGGAGCCGGTAGTAGTCCTCTCTGGTTCAGCCTTGAGCTGTCAGGTTCCTTTTAGTTTTGTTCTCTCACGGTGCCAGAATGGCAATATCGGGGTAATGGTTTGACGGACACAACCGAGGAAGACTGCTCTCTTGACAGTAACGTTGTTTGCCCCCCTCCCCCACCATTGGATGCGGGGGTTCCAGTAGCGGCATGCACGCGCACCTCTGCAGCATCATCAGCGCACCTAACGCATCTGCGCGAAAAAAATAATAAAGGTACTCGGTGCTCCCACGCAGTACGCAGTAGCCAAGCGAAAAGTGAGTGGGTGGACCAGAAGCGAGTCGGCCCTAGCCGAGGAGACAAACGAAGCCACGACGAGAACGTCTTCTGAGTTCCGGTGGGAATTGCAGAAGGGTGATCTCAATGCGTTTGATTCTTGGACAGCTTCGAGGACAGGAATGCTGAAAGCGGGGGTCAACCCGGCGACCACGCCACGGGATTGGACAATCGGTTGCACTTGGCGGATTCTGGATGCCGGTTCCCGTTCCTTCATCAGCTCCCAGCTCCCAGCTTCCAGCGGAACTAGAGCCGGACCAGCCCGGGTCCATGTGTCGGGAAAAGGAACGGTGCAAGAAGTTGTGAGACATGCAGGCAGCAGAACCTGGATTTGGGCGGGCGGGCGGCACCAATGGGTGTTCGACCGAGAACTCCTGGGCGAAGACGGGGCGAGCTGAAGTCAGCGCAACAGGTAAGGCACCGCGATCATGTTGGGAGTGGGGTATCATTGCCCAGCAACTCCAAGGAAAGTACAGTACCAGAGTACCTACTGTACTCCGTACCTGGGGACCTGACTTCTACGCGGCCTGGCCATGGATGCCCGCACTCAGGTCAAGGCAAGACAAGACAAGACAAGCGACAGACGGCCTTGGTTTGCCGAGCAAAGTGCACTGTGGCACTGTCATGTCATGGATGGCTCACTACTGTGTACTGCGTAGGCAGAGCCAGCCCCAACCACACCATTCCACAGTCCCATACGCGCGTGTGTGCAGGCTCTGCCGTCCTGGAGACGGGACCGTCTGGAGAACGCGTTTTGCATCGAAGCTTGGGCCTGGATGCGGCCGAATCCACGCCTGTCGGGTGCCCATCATCAGCCCATGCAGTCGGCCTACTTTCACTGACTGTGTGCACACTGCCACGTCGAGCATGTCGAGGTACGAATACCAGTACCCTGGCTGTGGTTGCGGAAGGAAGCTGTCCATGAGTAAGCCGGCCATTACATCGGGTTCGCCGCCGCTGCCAGTTGCAGTTTAAGCTCTTGCGCGCGCGGCCCACTCACATCCCTCCCACATGCTGTGTCACTGCCCTTCGGCCCACGAAGGCACGGCGTGCGCTGTCATTCGGTGCGACCTCTTGCGACGCAGCTGGTTTCTGCGGTTTCTGCGCCGCGCGAGAGCATGGTGATCACTTGGTTTCGGTCAGGCTCGGTGGCCGCCCAGCTGTGCCTCGTCTTGAGTCAGGCAGGCCCAACAGAGAGAGACCAGCAGCAGCCTGGGCCAGTCTTGCAATAGATCCGTACCTGGACGTTTGTTGGGGGCCCAGAGTCTGGCGTGAGACCGCGCTGAATTGTTTCAGGAGCTGAGGCAGGAATGATGCCCTCCTTCTCTCGCGTCCATCGTCGGGAGGCCGGCCGACGCGGGGCAGGTCACAGTGTGCTCGGTGCCCCGGTCCGTGTCTTACTGTGGTACTCGAGGCAGGAGACGGCCATGCAGAAGATACAACTCCGGGATGCTTATGCCCTGGTAACGCGTGGTCGGCTCCTTCGGCGCAACCGGGGTATTGGTTAGGACCGGCATCACGTACATACCAGTACTCGCAGTATACGTAGTGAAATAGGTAAGACATGCCCGCGGTTCACCTGGGGCGTGGCCGGCCCGGTGCGGTGGAATTCCGGCAACAAGCCGCGCAAGCGCAACACCGACGATGGGATGGGATTCCGCGAAGATAAATGCAGTGTCTGGCCTGTCCGGTTGAGAACAGGATACGCACCCATTGCGGTGTCGGAAGTTTACTGTAGATGCAGCAGTTTGCCAATGAAGGAACAGACTGCTGCGGTGAACCAGCCGAGGATCATCTGCAATGAGCCATGGGCACCTTACGGTGGAGTTTGGTCATCCGCAGCACCCGAGAAATCGACTCACATGATATGTACACTATCCCTCTCAGCACGTCGAATTGGGTTCCGTCAAAGCACCGTTGAACCAGCGCAGGTTGCCTGGGGGACTCTCCGGTCCTCATTTTTTTGCAATACAATACAATGAGGACGACGGGGTTGGGTTGGAAACGGAACCGAAGCGGACGGGGCCGAGCCACTCCCCCTCCATGCGCTAATCCGTTAATCCTAAGGGGAGTGGAGTGCCACGCTTAGATCAGGGTCCCACCACCGCTGAGGAAGGTACGCAGGTTGGTAGGACCTTACTTACCTAAATCACCAAAACTGGAGGTGGCGGAAGGAATCGTCAAAGTCGGGGAAGCAGAGTCGTCGCGATCTCCTTTCACGCTTTTGCACGGCGGTCTTGGGAGACATTACAAGTACGGCCCATTTCGTGCCTTTATTAGCAAAGTGAGACCAGTCGCCCTGACGACCCTGGCTCCGTCATTGGAATTCCGTACCCGGCCGAAACCCAACGAACCCAAACCAGAAGCTCCACACTGCTCGAGAAGCGAAGGTCATAATATCCACCCAAGCGTGTCCGCCTGCGCAGCGTGTGATGTCTTCTCACTGTCACCTCTACTCCAATGCTGCTGGAAGTGTGCACACGGACATGCTGTGTACGAGTACAGTACTTAGATAGTATGTCATATTGATGGCTCCATCTGGGTTTCGTCGGCCTTTGCTGGCGAAGCCTGGCGATCGCGGTCCGCATCGGATACATGCACAATGCTGCTCACCCGCAATCCCTGCTCCCTGTCGGGCGAGCGAAGCCGCTTCCAAGGTGCCCTGAAGCAACGCCGTGGACTGTGTGTAGTACTTGTACCTGGAGGTCACTGCAGCGGGGACCCACCTGGCTGGCCCACGAGTCAACGCCCCGTTCCTGCCCTGCGTCCTTTCATCGGACCATGGACGCACCGCCAACAAGGGCCGGTGGGGCGCGGCCAGGCCTCGCTGGAGTGACGGCAGAGGTACAAGCACCGCCCAATGCGAGCCACGCCAAAGGACCAGCCTGTGGGGATCTAACGTTACTGGGTCGTGCAACCCACCCGCTCCGCCCTGTCCCATCCCGTCTCTGGCTGGCTGGCTGGTCACCCTCGATGCCTCTCTTGGGTGCATGGCCCATTCTCTTGCTTCTCCTCTCTCGCCGCCTGGCTTTGCTTCTGCTCCCCTCCTGTGCCTGTACTCCTCGTTTCGTTCCGCTTGTGCTCCCGTGGGACCGTCTCTCGTTACCATCTCATCATTGCTCCTTGCCACTGACCTCGTGCCTTCGTCAGCGCTGTGCTCTGTTACTCGGTATCACCTTGCTCGTTGTACCTTGCCCTCCCCCCTAGTGCGCAACTAAAAAGCGACCTGCCCCCAGCAGCTGCACCTGCACCGGCGAACCACCCACCTGCACCACGCTCGACCGTTCCGTTCTCTGCTAGACGCCTCGAACATACCGACCCTTTTACCGAACCGAGTGAGCAAGAAAGAGGAGATTGTGAGGTCCAAGAGGATAGAAGCAGCACATGGTCTGCCGAGGCCGCCTCGTGTGTTCCGCTTGGCTGGAGCTCAGAAGCAGCCGTCAGTCGGTCCGTGACGGCTTGTTCGTGCCAGTTGGGGGCAACCATCGAGCATCTTGACTGCTTCATACCCCGTGGAAAACAACTCCTCCTTTGCTTCCTAGCTCATCCGGCCTCGGGGCCCCCCATCTACGACCCGCCTGCACATCAACCTTCTTCCAAGGCGTACGCTGTCCACCGACCGCCCGAATCTTCCTTCCGACACGGCGCCTCTCGCAGACACACATACCCGACACTCGACTGGATATAAAGAAAGCTTCGGTTGGGACACGCAGAGTGCGAGGCGAAGGGGGCAGCCGTACGCGGATCCCTGGGGACGCGCGGGGAGGAGAGCGGGAAGCAGCAGCCCTGCTTATGCGTGAGGTAGCGTCACAATGGTGCTCAACATCTCGGATGGCGGTGTTTTGCTGGAGAGCTCGGCCAAGGCCACGGCCGAGCTCCCAGCGCAGGCATTTGCCCTCACGCTGAGCGGGAGTGTCATTGAGGACATGATTGCTTGCATTCAGAGCGGAGGGGATATTCGGTTGGCATTGGGAAGCAGTCCGGTGAGTATTGAAGCGCCTGCCTTCTCTGTTGTCTGCTATTGTCTCCCATAATAGCGCGGGATGCCATGGTTGCGCATTGTGTAGTGGGAATGTCCACCGCATTGCTTTTCTTCTCTCAACATCCCCAATGCTAGCAAAACCCTCTGACCGTTTTGGCAATAGAAATTTATGTTCGACGACCACGAGATACGGATACCTAAAGCATCTGACCCGTCGGGCTACGATCTCTTCCAAACCGGCTCGGGCAACCCCTCGAGCGCCACCAGATTGCCGAACCCAACCATGTCCATCTTTCGAGTTCCAAAGTACAAGGCCAAGCCCAAGGCTCCCAAAGCACCGGGCCTCGGCCCAAAGGGAGAAGCGGGGACCAAGAAAGCCCTTGCTCGAGCACTGGCACAACCTTCTACGACCGCCTCGCGGCCTACTGCTGCATCCCCGAGGGATTCCGACTCGCAATCGAGAACGGACCTCGCCACCGCGCAGCTTGAACGGTCGCTCGACAAGCTTGCGGCTAACAAGCGGGACAAGTCGTATGGATCTCAGCTTGCATCTGCTGGGGGAACCGGGACTAATGAGGACACTAGTACGACGGTCGTTACCGGCTTACCCAGTTCCAAGGGAGCCAAAGTGAAGCCGACTGGAAAGAGACTGCTCGAACCGCAAGCAGCTGCCTCGCCTCGATCATTGCCGCCCAGCCCGGCGCTGACCGCTAGCGGCTCTCCGTCCTTCGCATCGTCTGGTGGCACGGCCCAGGAACGGTTGAAGCAGCAGAGGTTTCCTATCCTGCACGAACTCGCCGTGCAGGAGCTCTCTCGCGAGGAGCTATTGGCAAAATGGCGCGAGGGAACGGAGGAAGAATTCGACGCTGCGCTGGGAAAAGTGGCTGACCTCGACAAGGACTCCCAAAAGTGGGCGTTGAAGAAGATGTTTTGGAAGGAACTGGACGTCTTCGAGTACAATTACGCCGACAAGGAGCAACGCCAAAGGGCCATCAGCAACGCCATCAAGCAGTACGACCGTAGCCGGTTGGGCACGTCGGATGCCCTCTGGCAGAAGCTCCTTCCCAAGTCGGACCGCGGGAAAGGGATTTGTCTGAGCAGATTGCAAGCGGCAATCGCCAAGGGACCACCACCGCAGGCGCCGAAACCAAAAGTTGACGCGGCGAACGCCAGCGGCGCGGAGTCAGACTCGGGAAGCATGGCTTCGAGGAAGGGGAAAGGCGGCGAGTCAATGTCACGGTCCAGCTCCCAGGCGTCGACGGGGAAGAAGAAGTTGTCAGCATCCGAAGCCCAGGCGAAGCGGATGCTGTCGACGTCGAAGAAGCCCACTGCGGCGGTGACGGACTTGAAGCCACCTTTGAAGCCTTTGCCTGCCAAACCCGCCGCGAAAGGGGCCAGCACGAAAGGCGGGCGGGTTTTGTCTAAAGAATTCGTCTCAGACTCAAGCTCCTCCGGTGATGAGGTGCCCCTTTCAACGTCCATCGGAAAAGCGAAGGCCGGGGGTTCCTCAGCTTCCAAGCCCACACCGCGGGTCAGAGAGAAGCCAAGGCCGGCGGAGAAGACGAAAGAGGTGGCGCTTGCGAAACCAAAAGCTGCCGCCGCGGCAAAGGCTTTGCTGAAAGAGGACAGGAAGGAAAAAGAGAGGCCAATGGAGAAAGAAATGGACACGATCCGAGCGCAGGTCATCGCAAAGCCTGCCAAACCACCCACCAAGCGGCTGCGGGAGCCCGACGACGACGACAGCTCCAGCTCCGGCACTCCTCTCAGCAAGCGCGTCAAGCCTCCCCTCAAGCCGCTCCCCGCCCCAAGCACCTCCGGCAGAGCACGGACTGCGTCAGACGCCAGCCACAACAGCCGCGGACCAGGCCCGGGAGCGGCCGCATCCAAACCGAAGACCGCGTCTCCGGTCAAGTCGTCTCCTCTCGCCGCGTCGCCACCCACCAACGCATCCGACATGGAGCCGGACCGCCACGTACAGACCAAGGTACGCGAACGTGAACGCGAACGTGAACGGGAAGTCACCGCTGTCCGGAACAGCAACACCACTGTCACCAGCAACAGCAGCAGTCACAGCAGTCACAGTCACACGGACAGCGGCGCCAGCAGCACCATTGCAAAGACCACTACCACCACGGCGAGGAAGCGGCCGCCCCCTACGGCCGAGCCGCCGCTGGCCTCGGGAATGGAGAGGAACGGCCACGGCCACGGCAGCAGGCCGGCGGTGAAGCGGCCGCGGCCGTCGCCGGAGACGATCGAGATGGCGGCGCGCTTCAAGCAGTTCTATGCGCGGTACGAGCAGCTCCACCACGACGTCTCGCGCCTCGACAACCCGGACCCGGGGAAGGTGACGGATCTGTTGGATATGCACGAGCGGCTGAGCCGGATGAAGACGGAGATCTATGCGGCGGTGGAGGCCTGTTGATATGGATCGTCTGCCGTGGCAGATAGCCGGAGATTTGGATGGTTTTTGCAGAGTTTTGCAGATCATGCGTGGTCTGTTTGACCTGACGGATTCAGAGACGCGATGCTGTTTTCTCTTTGGAGGCTGCGTATTGATGGATGACAAGGCCTCGCAGCTCGGTCAACACATTTCAAGGGGGGAGTGTGTGGGGATTTATGGTTGCCTCGGAGGGGCGGAGCGAAAGAAAGCTTGCATTGCATAACAGAACAGGCCGAAGGGAGGAGGCCTGGGTTCCATGGCTGATCCGGTTGCATTCGTCATATTCCAGGGTACGGTTTTTGTCATCGAGCAGGGGCAGGCAGCAATATTCATCGCCTGGGGAAAGCCCTCGCATATATCCGGCGTTTTGGGAGCGGTGGTTTTCGGGGAGTTTGGGTTCATCAGCGAATTGCAACGCAACGCTCCCTTAGAGGTGCATGTTGCTTGATGCCAGGGACGGACAGGACGGCGGAGGGGCGTACGGCGCTGCCTCTCTGGAGCCCATAGGATACCTAACATAGGATAGCTATGAAAATGCTGAATCGAATGGCTCAAATTCTACGTTTGTTTGGTTCCGTCTGCCGTCCCATCCGTTGAGACGAGTTGGACTAACCACCTCACTACTACGGATGTCGTTTGCCTTCACCACAGGAGCACAGGAGTCGGCCACGTGCGGACGAAGCGGAGTGTCTCAGCCGCAGGCGTGTGCCGGACAGCGTGGCCGGGACGCCGCACGCTCCCGCTGCGGGCTGCGCATGCACGGGTAGGACCGGGAGATGTACACAGCAATAAGCATGATTGTGCCGCCATGGCACGTCATCCTGCACCGGCGACGGCTGGACTTGAAAAATGGGAGCCGTAGAACGGCAGTTTGCGCTTGGGGGTTTACAGTTCCTGCGCCAAATGGGGAGGGAGAGGAATCGCGGCGAACAATGAAGCCGGAAAGACACTTCGAAGCGCACAGGAAGTATTGTGTTTCTGGACGCTGCTCCTCATTACGACACCATCGTGACGTGCAAAGCCATCGGGGGCTATACGACTCGTTTCTGTGGTAAGCGAAACATGCTCCGTCCATCCCGTAAACTCCTGTTGTTCTTCTCTCTTTCCGATGCGTCGTTTCCGCCGCGCCATGGATATTCTGGTTGGTTGCTCTGTTCGACTAGCCCAGGTCACCCACTGTGGCACAATCCTCCGTCCGTATTCGTTCAAAGTGCTCGCTAGCTGACAGGTCCACAATGCAGTGGTAGAAGCTGGATCGTGGCTTCATAACTTCGACAGAAAACGGAGGAGGCCGCTTCCCTACTGGGTCTTGAATAGCAGGATAGCGCAGTGGCCGAGGTAGAAATAGATGAAGTGCTTCGTCTCTGGCCGGTAGCGTGTTATTGTTAGCTCACGGCGTGAGTGAGAGACGCTGGTTTCCGTACCGTGAGTTACAAAGCTGCCAAAGTTGCGGCCCACGATGCAATGCCAAGTCGGACCCTTCCTTTCATCAAACTGGGTTGTGTGATTCATGGGTCAGTCAATGCTTGCTGCACATCTCTATCCTGGTGGGTGTCGTACCGTTCTCTTGATGTGTTGAGCAATATCCTGCCAGCAAGAGCTCGGTCAGCTTGCCTGATGCCGCCGAGACGGGACGAACGCGTGCCGGCCGGTTTAGGAGCGTGCAGGAATACGGACCTTCTCGATGGTAAACCTTGCCATCGCATCTTGGGCTGGAGGGCACGACAAGTCAGCCGTCGCTGTCCGGGACAAGTCGGACTGTGCTAGCCTCCGGTGTAGTTTTTACGCACCCACTTCGACTGCCTCTTGTTGCATGTCCTCGGTCTAGGAGCCGGAAGGGTTGGTGTCAGCCTCGGGGGGCGCCGAAATCGGATGGATGCATTGAACTCGGAGGTACCGTCATACCATATCAGCGCTCTTGATCTGGGCTGTTTGAAAGCACATGGTGCAGGTATTAGCAAGTTGACCTGAAACGAAGGCACAAAGGCAGCACAAGGCGAACTCACCTTCAAGCTTCTCCACCCGCTGCACGGGGGAGGCGCTCTCAGCGGGCTTCACTTCCTCGCCCGGCATGGTGTTCCGTGGGGGGTGGGTAATCTGCACAACAATCAGCACCGAGGCGCGGTCTACCAACGCAGGCAACGGCTGGCCCGGTGAGCGATGTTTGCACGGAGGAGGGGGGCCCAACTGGCCAGGATGGGGTTGGGCTCTCCGCAGGCGGTGCAGCTCGCGGCAGGTGCCAACTCGCTGCGTCACAGCTTCCGAATCTGGGGCCCAACGTACAGGCAAACAATGTCTACCGTAAATAAAGCGAATTGACCGAGAGCGATGCTGCAAGCCCGAGCGTGCAATTGCAGAGAATCCGGGAGTCGGCTGTTGCTGCTGAAGACGCGGAGAGCGGAACACGGTGGAGATGGGAATGTAGCAGAAACGACGACGGCGAAAGCCTACGGGTCTCCAAAGCAACCTAACCGAGCGGTGTTTGGATAGGTCGCTGGTGTCAGTCGTACAAAAAGTCAGCACGGCAGGGCAGTTTAGAAGAGCTCAAAGTGTCAACGATTGGCGCCGCAGCCGCAGCCTTGCTTTTCTGCTTCCCTGGGAGCCTGGCCCTGCGCGGGGGGAGGGGGGCGGGGCGCAGACAACCTGGAACCCGACTGAACGGTCGAGCTAAAGAACAACAGGTGCTGTGTTCAGGTACTTGGCCATGCCTGCAGCTTCTGTAGGTTCAGGTGTACAGAAACCTTCACAGAAGCACAGCCCGTAACACAGATGGGAGTACTCCGTAAGCGGTGTGTTCCCTGGCGAGTGGGGCTGGGCTGCCTGTCTCCTCGATAAGATAGCAGGCCCCAATGTGAGCGTGGGGACTTGAATTTTCCCAGAAAAAGATGCGACCTCAGGTTCTTTTTCCACCTCCATCGACCCCAACGCCAGCAAACACACAACTTCACAGCGTAATGACCCGGCGATAGTCCCAGCTTGCTTGCTCACTGCTGCAGGCAGACACAGATGCAAGAGAGAGAGAGAGAGAGAGAGAGAGAGAAAAGCAGCACCACAGCCATCATGGAGTCGTCACGCGTGTTCGTCAAAAACCTGCCACCGACCATTTCTGAGGCCGAGTTTCGCAAACACTTCTCGGCCCAGGGGCGCGAAGTCACTGATGTCAAGCTCATTCCCCACCGCCGCATTGGCTTTGTTGGTTACAAGTCGCACGATGATGCGACAAGGGCCGTCAAGTACTTCAACAAATCCTTTATTCGCATGTCCCGGATCGCCGTCGACCTCGCCAAGCCGGTAAGTGCCCCTGTCTCCCTGCACCAACCTCGCCAGGGCTGCTTCTAATCATAGGTGCAAGATTGCAGACTCAGCACCGAGACCAACTTCAAGGGCAATTTCCAGTGATGGCGCTGCCAAGGCCCCTCTTCCTGGCGCTGGTGCGCGTGAGGTAGAGCCAGCCGAGGAGAACTTCAAGAAGCGCAAGCGGGAGGATCTCGACGAGGCCGACCCAAAGCTGCAAGAGTATCTTGAGGTCATGGGACATCGGACCAAGAAGTCCAAAGATCAGGATGCGCCCAACGGCGGTTTGGAGCCAGAACTGACGTCTGAGGCCAACCATGCTGTTGTTGAAGCCGGCGAGAGTGACGACGAGTACGAGGAGATTCCCGCAAACCGCTCAAAACAGCCAACACAGGAACCAACTTCTCAGCACAACTCGATACCCGCCCCCACAACCTATGGTGAAGGCCCAGTGGCAGCCTCAGGCGCAGAACCTGCCCATGCAGCTCCGCACGTGTCCGCAAATGCCACAGATGACGACTGGCTCCGGTCAAGAACAAGTCGTCTGCTCGATCTCGTGGATCCAGATGATCCGGGATTTACCGCCCGGGCACCTCAACCCGTAACTTCGGGCGCGCCCACGGCTGAGCCACAGGAGTCACCAGGTGCCAACGGTGCTGCGGGTGCTGATCGCTTGCGTAAAGTATCACCTGGCCATGCTCTGGCTGGAAATGATGAAGACGTCGCCGAGCTCGTTAAGAAAACAGCCAGGCTCTTCCTGCGAAATCTCAGCTATACCGTCACGGAAGAGGATATCAGAGAATATTTTGGGAAGTTTGGGACTCTTGAAGAGGTAAGCACGCTTGAGCCGATCGTACCCTCTGGAATTCTTGCCCTTCATGATGAACCCCTGATAGGGACAGCTTATGCCGCTGGCATATGATGAGACCTTGGGCTCAGTATTTTAGTAGATGCTTCGAGATTCTGATGAATAGGGCCGATCACTGTTATTTTGTTCTGCTTCGGTGTCACTAGACTCTCGCTAACCGCATGTCAGGTGAATCTCCCGCTGGACAAACGTGGCCAAGGCAAGGGTTTTGCCATGGTTCGGTATGAAAAATCCGCCGCAGCAGTGGCGGCATTCCAAACCGATGGCTCTATTTTCCAGGGCCGTATCATCCACATCCTCCCTGCCGCCGCCAAGCGGGAGAACAAGCTTGACGAATTCGCAATCTCCAACCTACCCCTCAAAAAGCAGCAGCTCCTCAAGAAAAAGGCCGAGGCCGCATCCAGCTCATTCAACTGGAATTCGCTCTTCATGAGCCAAGACGCCGTGAACACAGCTGTCGCAGAACGCCTCGGTGTGTCAAAACACGAGCTGTTGGACCCCACCGACGCGTCTGCCGCGGTGAAACAGGCGGTTGCGGAGACCACAGTGATTCAGGAAGCCAAGGCTTACTTTGCCACGCATGGGGTGAACATCGAGGCGTTCAAATCCCAACAACGAGGTGACACCTCAATCCTGGTGAAGAACATTCGAGGTGCATCCATCGAAGAGGTGAGGGCCCTCTTTGAGGAACACGGTTCTGTCTTGAGAGTCTTGATGCCGCCAAGCGGCACCACTGCCATTGTCCAGTTCTCGCAGCCAGCAGCCTGTCGGGCGGCCTTTGCCAAAAAGGCCTACTCCCGATTCAAGGACTCGGTTCTATTTCTCGAGAAAGGCCCGAAAGGGCTATTCGTAGACCACGCGGTGGCAGTGGAGAATCGCCCTGCTGGGGTTCAGAAGCTGTCTGTTGCCGAGTTGCTGGAACGCGATGATGCCGAGGATCAGCTCCACACGAGTTCTCTATTCGTCCGGAACCTCAATTTCTCCACCACCACCGAGGCGTTGACCAACGCCTTTCGACCCCTAGATGGGTTCGTAAGTGCCAAAGTCAAGACCAAAACCGACCCCAAGAGGCCGGGCCAGGTGCTTAGCATGGGTTTCGGGTTTTGTTCATTCAGGACCAAGGAGCAGGCTCTCACGGCTCTCAAGGTCATGGACGGCCACGTGCTCGACGGGCACAAACTCCTGGTCAAGGCCTCGCACAGGGGTCACGACGCCGCCGAGGAGCGCAGGCGCGAAGACCTCGCCAAGAAGGCGGCGGCGCAGCGAACAAAGATCGTGATCAAGAACCTGCCTTTCGAGGCTTCTAAAAAAGACGTCCGCACCCTGTTCAGCGCTTATGGCAAACTGGTTGCGCTTCGCCTCCCCAAGAAGTTCAACCACACATCGCGCGGCTTCGCCTTTGCCGAGTTTGCAACGGCGAAGGAGGCGTTGAACGCTCTCACGGCGCTGAAGGATACCCACCTTCTGGGGCGCCGGCTGGTGCTCGACTTTGCAGAGGCCGACGAGGTCGACCCTGAGGAGCAGATCAAGGCCATGGAGAAGAAGATCCGGGGCCAGGTGAACAAGGTCACGCTGCAACAGCTGACAGGGGAAGGGAGGAGAAGGGTTAATATTGGCGATAACGATGAAGACGAGGCATGACAGCCAGCGTGTAGAATTGATCTGTCGAATAGGTCTCGGATTCGAGACATCCCTCCCAAGAGATGATTCGGTGGCCACACCGCCCTTGCCAAGGAGGCGTATGTCTCCCTCCCTCCCTGCGGTGCCTTTTGCAGAACCCCACCTTCGCCCTTGTTGACGATTGTTTGACCAGCCTCGCCCGCTGTCCCCGTTGCGCCCTATCAATTCCTGCATGGGGCCAGGTTAATTTCGTTCCGCGTGCCGGCGATGCCCTTCCACCCCCAAAGAACAGCGCCGCGGCTCCGAGACGCTCCGCGCCAACCGACGAGGTTGTGGAGGCTCTCTCTATGGGGGCCGCCTCCACGGAGTGAATGCCCTTGCGTTCCAGTTGGCGCCTTTTGGTTGGAATACCTCCTGAAGGGGTTCGGCCAACCAACCCTGTTTGCCCTCAACGCAGTTTTCCGCCGCCGCCCTGGGAAAGAGTGTGTTGCAACAGTCGGGTATCCCTATACCGGGATGGGGGACAGTTGATCCTGGCCTCGTGCGCTTCTCGACGGCGCTCCGAACTATGGCCTACTTATGTTGTGCTCCCTTCCCCTGCAGGGGGCTCCCGTGCCCCGGGCGTATTTTATATCTACCCTCTGGCTCGCATCCTGGCCGACAGTCATTCCTTTCGAGAATTCCTTCTCAGTTCTTGCCTTCTTCAGCGTTCCTGAGTCGAGTGTTTGCCGTCCTGGAAACATTGTGAGACTGCGAAGCCTATCTGGCAGCAGTAGCAATGAAGCTGTCAAGCAGGCTCCCCATCCATCCGCCGCAGTGCTATTCTCCGTCCCCGGACCACGGGCTCGACGGCCGCCGTGGAGTGTCGGCTTCAAGACAGCCACTCCAGGAGTCGACGGGCAACATCCAGCACCCACATCCGCACGCCCACCACATGGCCTGGTATGGCCAGCCATGGGAAGCCCTCTCCTCGATACCGGTGTCGATACCGGCGCCACCGGTCCTACGGACACAGTCGCTCGGTCCCGAGTACGGCGCGGCAGCGTACGCCAGATCCCAGCAGCAGCAGCAGCAGCAGCAGCACCACCATCACCACCACCACCACCACCACCGACCCGACGTCCACCTACAAGGCCGGCGGAGGGGACATGGGACCAACCCGTTGATGCCCCTGCTGACCCATGCCTTCCAGAACTACCGCAAGAAGCAGGCCGAGAAGACGGAGCAGAAGTGGCCGGACGTGCTTGAGGCGCCCTTCCTAGACGGTAAGTGACCTACCTGCCTTTACCTACCTACCCCATTCTACCTAGCAAACCGCCGAGAGTGCGGATCCAGGGCTGTGTCACGGCTGACCAGTGCGCAGCGCTCCTGCTCATCCCTAAGATGGGGCGCCAAAAATACACCATCAAGCAAACACTGTACGGCCGCAACATGCTGATTGGCGAATACCTGTGGATTGCCTACTGCCAGAGTCTGCCCCCCGGCGCGGATCCAGACCCGCAGATGGCGCGTGGCAGGAAAAAGGTGTCGAGCCACATCCAGGTGCTCAGAAACTTCTTCGACAGCCATCGATGGTGTAAGTCGGAAGCGGCCCTGTTTGCGTGGCGTTCCCGCCTAGCCATGTTTCGGGTATGGCCAACAGCTAACAGCGCACCTCTTTGTTCCTCACCCCGGCAGTCCACTTCTTTTTCAACCCGCGGCAAGACGACAAAAAGAAGGCCAAAAAAAGAGATGCCACCGAAGGGGTGTCGCTCAAAAACAACCCGGTGCTGATTGCTTTGTCCGAGGGCCGCTTCCCGGACGAGCGGCCCAACTACGAGTACTTTGCGCAGATCCTGGCCCTGAACGAGCAGGTGCAGTTCAGGCCGAAGCGGTGTTGGATCTTTGTGTCGCACGAGGATGTGGTGGTGGGCGAGGACCGGACAGGGCACCTGCCGGCCACGGGCGACAGGCTCGGCGAGGCCGAGTATCCGCACCTGGCGCGCAACCTCGAGCGCGAGGCGTGGGCCAAGGAGGAGCAGCAGTTCTTCAAGGGCGCGCTTCTGCACGAGTTCACCAAGGAGCTGCACCAGGTCGAGTCGAGCAGCGTCCGGGAGCTGAGCACCGAGTGGGAGTCGGCGTTCCCGGACCTGCACCAGCGGCTGAAGGCCATCACGTCCACGACCACGGACGCGCAGTGCGACATCCTGCACATGCACGCCACGCTCGAGCTGAAGGAGAAGCGTCGGTTCCCCAGCGGGTCGAACCTCAGCTCGTGGGTCGAGATTAACATCGAGCAGCCGCGTCTGCTCAACCACCGCTGGAGGGTAGAAACGCGGCTGGTGCGGCCGCCCGAGCTTGGCTATTCGAGCGAAGACTCGGCCCCCGAAGTCATCTACGAGCCGGCCAAGAAGGAGTTCACGATCCCATACCAGCACAGGCCCGGTTGCGATGGCCGAGGTCACTGCGACTGTCTCGCGCAGCGTTGCCGCCGAGACGGCGTCGCAGTGCCGTTCCCAGTGCCGTTTCCTGCAGAGGTCTGGGCGCAGACCCTCACCAACTGCGCCGAGTACCCGGCCCACCCGCTGAGTGACAGTAAGAGACACGAGCGGGAGCGGGAGCGGGAGCGAGGCCGGAAAGTTAAACCCGAGGAAGATGAGGAAGAGGGATCCAGAGCCCGTCGCCGTGCCAAAAGCGAGGACGAGGAGGGAGAGGGCGTCAAGGCTCGCCGCCGTAGCAAGAAGTTTACGCAAATGGACCTGGTGCCGAAGATCGCGATGATGCAGGAGATATTTTCCTGTTCGCCCGCATCTCCGCATGAAGAGAGCAGCGGCAACGACAGCCAGCGCTGGACACGCCGGGCCGTTCTGCTCTGGACGTTTGAGACGATCCACAGACTCGACAGCGACGGCAAGCTCGTCGCGGCGCAAAGCGGGAAGACGGACTGGCGTTTCCTGACGATCCTTGACCCTGCCAGTGAGTACCACCAACGCCAGGCCGTCATCAGCGGCCGGAAGACCTCTGTCGACGACTACCGTGAGACGTCTAGCAGTCTCGCGGGTGCGTCGAGGCCGGCATCCCGCGACGCCATCATGTCGCCCAGCCCGACCTGCCAGCAACACTTGAGCGCGAACATGAGCGAGAACTTCTCGTCCCCATGGGTCAGCGCCAGCGGACTCGGCTCACTATCCGCGTCCGCCCCACAGGCTACCTACGGCGGTCACCTGCTGCCGCAAACCATGCCTTCGCACAGCACGGCAGCCCAGGCCGGGTACGGCCTCCTCGACAATTTTGGTAGTCACGGCGGGCTGGCCACGCCGCCTCCGAGCGCATCCCTGGCCAGTTCGTTTGCGCACACCTTCGACACGGCGTCCACCAGCTCGGACATCCTGCCGAGCTACATGGCGGCCGCAGGCGGCCTGGACACGAGCTCGCACTCGCTTGGCGACACGCTCTCGACCGTGACGGACCCGTTCCTTGCTCACGTAGGCGTCACATACGGCAAGGCCCAGGATGGCATCCGCGGATGGAGCAGCCACGCCGGCGGGATGGACGCGGGCCATTCGTGGTCGCCGGCGTATCCCTGTGTCGGCATGAGCGCGACAGCGAGCTGGGCCGGGTCGCAGCCGCAGTCCGCGTCGTCGCGCCGGGGCAGCGAGCAAAACCATCACAACCACCAACACTTCAACCTCCACAGCCAGCAGCACAACCACACCCACCACTCCCGCCTGGAACGCCAGCACCCGCCGTGGCCACCCTCCATCACCACCACCATCGGCAGCACGGCAGACGAGCACGACCCCTGGACGCCGCTCACCTCCGCGCACACCCCCGGCGATGCCAGCGCCACAGCCACCCTGCCGACGACCTGCGCGGACACTAGCAACGGCCACCACAGCACGAACAACCCCACAGTCTCCACCGCAGGACGAGATACCCTGCTCCACGACGACAGCTGGACGATGCACCTCCCCGCGCCGCCGCCGCCGCCGCCAAGCACGACATCGGCTACGGCAGCAGTCACCGCGACTGCAACACTAGCTGCCGTGTCGCCAGGCAACTGCTGGGGGGACGAGTTGCCCTCGATGATGCCGGGGACGGCGGTCGAGGGCGGGTGCTCGCCCACACCATCAACGTCGTCACCGACAGGGGCCGTAGCAGTGGGAAAACAATATCATCACCACCACCACCAGCAGCATTCTCAGCACCAATACCAGCAGCACGGTGGTTACGGAGTCACTATGGGCATGCCGCTGGGTCTTGGGCCAGCGGGGAATGTGTCGTTTTTGCCACAGCAGCAGCAGCAGCGGTTGGAGGGCAAGAAGCGGGCTCGGGCGGACAGTGATGCGGTTGAGGATGGTCATGGTCATGGCCACGGCGGTGAAGATGATGGAGAGGGTGACGTGGACGGTGACGTGGACGGTGACGGGGTGGAAGGACGGTTGCCGGTGGCGAAGCGGGCTAGAGCGGACGTGGTGGGGATGTCGCTGGGTATGGAAGGCGGGTATCACCATCTCAGGAGGGGCAGAAGTTGATGTTTCTTCATTCTTGTTTCGTTTTGGATTCGTTTTTAACCGGCGTAATGAGCATTGGGTGGTGACGATAATGTGGGGGCTAATTCGGCAGGAGATACATGATAGGTAGGAGGCGGCGTTGTACATACAGGTTGAATGTTCTTTGGGTCTCTAGAGTTTCTGCGTTTGGAGGGCGGCGGGTGGCGTATGTGTTATGATGTCCGGTGTTTGACGGGTATTAGGCGCATTAATCACCAATTGCAGTGACTCACCGTTTTGGCCGTGGGGTGTTCCACAGGAGTGAGCGTGTGTGTCAGGTTCTCGCCGTCTTCCCCAGGCTTAAAACTCACATCATATAGCCCGGCCTGAGACAGTGAGGGGGACAAGCGACGAAACACGGCGAAAAAACGTGGCCTTGGCCCCCCAAGACCTATGTACTATGTAGGCTGATGATGGCCCCAGGATGAGCGGTAGTTTCTGACTGCGCCTCCACATAGGGTTCGTGCATTTACTCGACGTACTGTAAGCCATACGTGACGCCCAGGAAAATTGTCTTGATATCTCTCGTTGTGGCGTCAGTACACACGGGAGTGTCATCTGCGGGGCCCTCTGCAAGTGGGAAGGGGGATCGAGGGTAAATAAAGCCTGGTCGGAAGCGGCATGAACAGTCATGTCGATGGCAGGCAGGGGGTGAGTGATGATCCGGACGAGACAAGCTTGTCGATCCTCGTGCGCGCCTCCCCGGGTCCAGATCTCTTTTTTTGAATGTCTCCCAGGTGATGTGTAATGTCCGCAAAGATTGCCCGCTGTGAAACCCAGCTGACTGAGAGCTAGTGTAAAAAATCTTCTTCCGGGGCCTAGCCCAGCACGATAGAAAACCAGAATAGAGTCAAGTCCCGTCGTCGTGATGTGAAACTCGCTTTCGCAGACGAGAGCGCGAAGTGCGGGCGGCAAAACGGCCGCTTCCTTCCCGCAAGCGCGCTCTGCGAGCCTGCGGCGGGGATCCAGCTTCATTGTCCGTCCGATGGGAGCACGCGGCTGGCCTGGACCGGGGGCCTGGCCATGCTCGCCATGTTTCTTGTGGGTGCATCTGCAGCGAATCACTCGCGGCTGGGCCCCTGGCAATGCAACCCTTGCGGGTTCTCGCCTATCTGGCTCTCGCGGCAGGAGCTGGCCATGAGTGGACGAGGCGCAACGGCCCTGAAGCTTGGCGGTTCCACAGCCGACGGCAGCCCCACCGCGAGCCCCTGTGCCGTAGCGCAGATCTGGGGGCATGTCACCTTTCCTGCCGGGCACGGGCGGTGGGGTACCTGGCCTTTTACCAAACATGAGATGAACGCCCGATGGCCACTCGCTCAGCGGCTCCCGAGTCTGCTTTGTCGACCAGCATCCAGGCACGCCAGGGCAGGAGCATCCAGTGTGGAGCGTTGCCCACTCCAGCGGCTGGCCAGCGGGCGTCAAAGTCGACGATTGAGTGCCAGTCACGTCCCGTTGCTACAGGTTGCAACCCTTGGCATCAAACAAAGCCCAAAATGGACCCGCGAGCTCGTTCCCGGGTCACCGGGCGAGCGCGTTTTCCCTTGCCATGTCCATGCCCGCGCGCGAAGCCGATCCTGAAATCATCTCTTTTCTTGCTTGATGACGACGACGTGCCATGACCGAGTGACTGGCTGGCCCCGGTCCCATGCCACGTTTTTGCCGCTGTTCGACTGCGACTGCCTTTATCCTTCTCACCTTTGTACATCTCTGCTGCTTTGCCCACACACACACACTCTCTCTCTCTTGATGCCACAGACTTCCTTCACTGCTGTCACCAGCTCGCAAAATACTACCTACTTGGACTTCAAAATCCGTCGTCCCCACCACCGTCGATCAATCCACCGCCTGGCGGCGCTGCGGACCCCAACCTGACAGACCGACTCGCGCCAGCGCAAAAACATCACGGGAATCAAACAGCGGGTCAAGAGACGAGCGTGTGGGAACTATTCCTCGACAGGTGTGGGCTTGGTGGCGAGAGGCTGTTTTGTCCTCGAGCCCACCGTCCTTTGACCTCTTGGGGGGTTGGGGGCTGCAACAAAGCATTGTTCGGCCGCCTTCTTGTGCTCCGAGGGCCTATTCTGGATCGCTCCCACAATGGCACGATAGTCAACTGATCGTCTCTTGTTGATACTTTGTACTCAGCACGGCGGCCGCCGTCGTTGCTCTGCTGTTCGACGCTGGCCGTTAACTACCCGCCTGTTCTCGCCTCCCTCCCGAACAAGTCAACTCTTTCGAAGCTACCTGCGTCCTTGGCAAGGATTTGATACGCTCGACACCCGACCATCACTTGACCTTGAACGCAAACCTCCATTCATAACCGCGCAAACTTCATTCAGCCTTCACTCAACCTCAACAACACGAACCGAAACAACCACGCCAACAACCGCACTCGCCCTCCTGCAATATGAGGGGTCCTCTAAGCAACAGCCTCCTGACCGGATGGCTTGTGCTGGGGCTCTCAGGGTCCGCTATGGCGCACTCCTGGCCCGAGGGAACCATTCGCCTGGCGCCGAACGGCACCATGGTCGGCACCATGGGCTACGACAGGGCCCATCGTGATCGCAGCAAGGGTGACGATAGCTGGCTCATCCCCCCGAACGACCACAGGAGCGATGGTATCCACGCAGATGACAAGCTTTTGAGGCCAGAAAAGAGATTGTTAGACCAGTCGAGCTACAGCGACCAGTTCCCCATGCTGCAGGTTGCCCCGGGTGACTTAGTGGCCATCATGTACACGGAGAACGGTCATGTCACCAAGGCAGACTCGACGAACCCGACCAAGCCCGTCAACCGCGGCACCATCTATCTATACGGGACGACGCACAGCGACCTTTCCGACACGAACCTCATGGACGTACACCTGAAGTGGACTGCCGATGGCAAGGGCGGTGATCGAAAGGGCAAGCTTCTCGCAACGAGAAATTTCGACGATGGCCAGTGCCACGAGGCTGTTCCGGACACGGGCGATGGCGAAGGCATCTCAGGCTATCGCCAGCAGCATATTAGCCCTGCAACGAATGGTCTCTCATGCCAGTCCGATCTTCAGATCCCCGCCGACATGGCCGTCGGCCAAACCCTGACCGTCATCTGGGTCTGGGACTGGCCCTCCATGAACGTCCAGGGCGTCGCCGTGCCACCAGCAACCTACCCGAGCAAGACGCCGCCCGCGCAGGGCAACGCCTCGGAGCCCTACGCGCAGAAACCCGAGCTCTACACTGGCGTGCTCGACTACAAGATCGTCGACCCCTGTGACGAGAGCCTCGGCCAGCTGAAGGGGCCGACCTGCGGAAACCACAACGGCAAATTCGTGGTCGAGTTTGCCTCGCAGCCTGCCTTGAGCAGGGGCATCCGGTCGCAGATGACGGAGCCCTTCCTCGTCAAGGTGCCGCAGGCTGGCTTCCAGGTCGCCAGCGCCACCGCCGACCCCAGCCACATCCCCATGCACGCCCTAATCGGCGCGACGCCCACGAGCTTCCCGCTTCCGGCTTCCATCCTGTCAGTACAGGGCGACCAGCTCGGCGCTGCGGCCCCGACCGGCACCGCGCCCGTGACGCTCGCCCCGTCGACAACGGCGGCATCCCACTCGACATCGACGGCACTTCCGTCGCCCTCATCGACCGGGGGCACTGGACAGGGTGATGATAATGATTCCGGCATCGTGATGGTGACCGTGGCGGTGACCGTGCCGCAGAGCATCGTCACCGTCACCGTTACTGCTGGCGCGGCAGCGCAGAGCAGCAGCAGCGCCGGCTCCGGCGCCGGGACCGATGGGCCCGAGACCACGACTTCTGCGGCATCCACGTCGGCGCCGCCGCCGCTTCCGTCTGTCACGCAGTTCTTGCCTGGCGGCTCGTCGAGGCGGTCTCGCGTCTGGCGTGCCCGGAGATAAACGACATACAGCTCCGGCGGGATGCGGTAATGGTTGCATCGACAAGCAGCGACCGGTCGATGTGAATGGAGCGGTACTCGGGGGTGCCACCATTGGCAGGAGAGCAGGTAAGTAAGCGACTCTGAACCTACTATGTCTTATATACGTACTGTTTTCTCACACGAACTGACTCCAGCTGTAGACACCTTGTCAACGGTGCTAGCGAGACCTCCCTTTTACACGTGAAGTGCGATGAATATGAGCAATGATCGATGGACGGCAGGCAGATGTGACATAAGGTGGACATCGTATTGGATTTGGAACCTGGTCTTGGCATTTATTCTTCTCCTCTTTCTTTCTCATTTGGGTCTATGGTGGGCGGTCGGTCGGCTCAGTCAACATATGATGATAGATACCCTTTCTCGTTTTTGACTTGGTTATGGTAGAGCTTTGTTCGAGGCATTGGGTTGTTGTTGTTTGTACTTTCTCGTACTGAGCGACGAATCTGGCATTCGGTTCTTTCTTCTCTTACATGGACGACCATAATGTCGTCATCGGCCCGTGTGATGCATCGTTTGATCACACAGGCCCTGGGGATATTGGGGTTGGCTGGCAGTTATTTGATGCCTCGGGCTCTCGGCGTTGGGAGACTGGAAGGGAGATCTGCGAGACAGACCACTGGTCGGTCTCACTGAACTACAACTGATTACACCCGATGGTGCAGCAAGTATTCGCAGATGTAATTTACGTCTCTTGGTCGATTTGCAAATGACATCTCACACACCCCTTCCCAGATCGTTTGCCGTGTGGAAACTCCCTTTTCGCGTACCGCCATTACCACCTCGCAGCAAAAGCCGGCCGGCCAACCACTCTCAGAGCTCGCCGCACTGCGCGACCACCACGTCCTGGTTCGGCACGTCCTTGCCGCGGTAGCCCGTCTTGGTGCGCTCCATCATGCGCACAATGTCCATTCCGTCCACGACGCGGCCGAACACGACGTGCTTGCCGTCGAGAAAGGGCGTCGGCACCGTCGTGATGAAGAACTGCGAGCCGTTGGTGTTGGGGCCCGCGTTCTGTCCATGTTTGGGTTAGTCAAACGTGGTAATCGTACTCCCGCTCCTGGACCCTAGCTGCATGGGGAGGGAGGGTGTGGGTATATGTGATGTGATTTGGTTGGTGGCTTACCGCCATGGATAGAAGACCGGGCTGCTCGTGCTTCAAATTGAAGTTCTCGTCGGCGAATGACTTGGTGCCGTAGATGCAGGTCGAACCTGTGCCATCGCCGTTGAGGAAGTCGCCGCCCTGGCACATGAAGTTGGGAATCTGAAGGTAGGAAGAAGACGGCGTGGTATGTATGTCAGCTGTCCATCCCCAATCAACACAAATCGATGTGTGGAGGAGTCGCGGAGGACGCACGATGCGGTGGAATTTGGAGCCCTTGTAGCCTTGGGGGCGTCCCTGGTTGTTCTTGGTCTCGCCCGTGCAAAACTGTCGGAAGTTCTCGGCCGTCCGCGGTACCACGTCTTTGAAGAGCTCAAAAGTGATGCGGCCGAGGGGCTCACCTGAGATGGATCATGAGAGTTGTAAGCAAAAACGCCGGATGTCGATTTCACGGTACCCAGGACTCCCGGGGAGTCAAGTTTTTCTCGTACCTCCAAGTGTCATGTCAAAGAAAACACTGAGCAACTTACAGTCAGCACACATTACGTCAGACAATGTAAGTGGGAACTGGGACGTTTCATTGAATTCGAGCTTTGAGGCCCTTGGAGGTTGAAACGGGCAGCAAGAACTCACAGCGGGTTGCCCGACTCGGGGAGCACTGTAGGAGGCATTTCGTCGAAGCTGTGCCTGTTCTGAAGCGAAAATGAGAAGATGAGGTGCTTGCGCGTCGGGCGAGTCTTACTGATGCTTGGCTCCAATGACGATGCACGATCTGATGGAGGTCGGTGTTGCTGAACGAAAGCACAACCACTGGCTCTGGCAGGTGGCTCCGGCCCGCTGGCAGGTGGCGGTTCAAGTCTAAGCCAGTCAACTAAACAGTCACCCTCTGGTGAAGAAGCCGGCTTGGTAGCATAACAATAGTGTGGGGAGTACTTGACATCTTACAGAGGCGTATTCAATGTTTGCTATGTCTCGTGAGTTGGTTAGCATCCTACCTATCCCCATAACACCACGAACACATCGGCAACACAAGTCTGTCTGTCTGTCTGTCTAGGCTGTCGATCGTGGTGCAGAGATGGGATCAAATCATCGTTTTTCGTTAACAACTACACACACATCGAACACCGTTTCCGAGATTTCGGTGCACGGTAGGCAACAGCTGAGGTGAGCGCCACAGCCCAAGTCTCGCTTTTGCGGAATTCAGCACTCCCGCAGCATCTAAAGCCGCTCTGCTGTACACTTTCGCAGCGTGCAGCCAGCCAGGTACCTCTGTGTAGCAGTGATGGCTCTCAACTGGCGTAGATGGCGCTCGCCCTCCAACCTCCTCCTCAGCCCTCCGCCTCAATCTCATAGCTGTTCGACTTGTGCTTGGGCTGGAACTTGAAACCGGGCGGCGCAGGGCCCAGAAACATCTCACTACCACGTGTCAGCAGCACCCATGAACCGAAGTGAGGGGAATGTCATGAGACTAGCTCACCTGATCTTGATCCAGTCCTTGTAATTCTTACTCGCAAGCAGCGTCTCGAGATCGCTCCGCCCCCGGTACGCCGGCGGCCGCTCGTTCAGGTTGGGCGGCAGGTACTCCAGCAGCCCGATCGGGACGTAGCGGTTGAAGAAGCTGAGGAACTCGAGCAGGAAGCGGCGCGTGTAATTAAGGCCGAGCTCGTCGGACCCCCACGCCTCCATGCCGTAGCGCACGAACTTCTCGACGTAGGTCAGCCGCTCCGAGGCCGATTTGTCCAAGTACTGCCCCTTCTCAATCTCCTCGAAGATCCACGGCTTGATGATGGCGCCCCGCCCAATCATGACGCTGTCAACCTTGGCGTTGTCAACGTGGTCAAAGTAGTCGACGTGCGAATAGCAGTCGCCGTTGCCCAGGAAGAACATCTTGCCGCTGCTGGGCAGCGTGCTTTCGTCCGCCTCGCGGATCGTGTCAGTTAGGTCGTCGCGCTTCTCGTTGTACCGCTTGATCAGCGCCGCGCATTCGGCGATGTAGCCCCAGTCGGCCGCTCGCGTGTATCGCTGCTGCCGCGTCCGGCCGTGGAGTGTGACCGCAGCGCAACCGGGCGCGCCGACGATGCTCCGCATATCCTCGCTGCCTAGCGCCAGGCGCTCGACGAGCTTGTGGGCCGTAAACCTGTCGTCCTTGACACCCATTCTGATCTTGGCGGTGACGGGAACTTCCCCGGATACTGCGTTCATGCCCCGGATCATCCGCTCCAGCTTGGACGGCGCATCCAGAAGCGCAGACCCAGCGCCGGTCTTGTAGACCATGTCCACGGGACAGCCACAATTGAGATCGACCAGTCGAAGGTGCGGCAAGAACCGCGAGAGCGCCTCAGTCGCTTTGATGGCAACCCAGGGAACGTTGGCCGCAATCTGAACGCCGAATTTGAGGTCTTTGGAGTTGTCGTAGCCCTGGACGACGGGGCCGCTCGGCTCGAACCGAGGAGGTGTGACCTCGGTTTCGTGCGCTCGCATCAGCGTCCAGTCGGCCTGTGCCCCTTGTAACAGCGGCATGCCCAGAGCCATCTCCGAGTACGTTACTTGCGCCCCAAGTTCAACGCAAAGGCGGCGGAAGGGGAGGTTGCCCTGCGTTGTCAGAGGAGCGAGGGCAGGGGTTTCGCGACCGAAGTAGATCCGCCTCTTCTCCGACGGCTTGAATGGAGGCTCGACATACTGTGCCCTGTAGTCCTTTGCGTCGTCCTCGTCGTCCTTTAGCTTGGCATGGTGGTTTCGATAGAGCTCCGTATCCTTGGCGAGCCAGTCCAGATACTGATCCGACTTTTCCAGCCTCACTCGTTTCTTGGACAGGTCAAACTTGGTCGCGGTCGACACTATGTTCACCACACCAGGTTTGACATCGCCCATCTCCTCGGCCTCCGCAGCGGCGGACCGCTTGCTGGAATCTTCCAAAAGGACGAGCTCCGAGCGCCCGTCACCGCGCTTGATCTCTTCCATGTGGCTCCGCACAAACAGACAGCGCCAACCGGAGGGGCACTTGCCGTACTTCTCCCACATCGGGCACTTGCCGCCAAATGTGGTGAGGTCAGCGCGGCGGCCCTCCATGAGGTATTGGCGGAGGTCGTGAAGTCCATTGCAGCGGTCGCCGTGTTTACACGACCGAGGAGAGAACTCGGGGGTCCAGGCAACCGAGTTGCACAGGCGGCGGGCGTCTGAGAAGGAGCCGAATTCTCTCTCCTTGTTCTGGCCCTTCTGTTTCTTCCGCTTCCCGCCTTTTCCGGCAGCCTGCTGCGCCTCTTGCGGTTCGGGCGCGGTCCGCCCTTCGGCAACATCGTCGTCCAGGGCGTCAGCATCGGCCCCGACGGGCTGCACTGTCTGGCCCGGAGCCACGATGAGATACCTTGATGGCGGCTGTCAGTGCTACCTGCTACTGGCATACTTTTTTTTTCAGGAGGGAAAAAACAGCGATGCCCTCTCACTCTTGTTTGATTGGGGCAACACCCTTGGCTCGGGTCATTGGCGGCGGCTGAGCTGCATCCTGGGCAGTGGGCGGAGAGTTCTCGAGCCTCATCCTCTTTGGCGCGGGCTCATCCAGCGAACTGTCGAGACGCTCTGTCTTTGTCGCGCCATTCGCTGCCTCCTCGGCTGGTTTGGCGATCTCTTGCTGCTCCATGCCAGTCACCGCCTGCTGAAACTCAAATTGTGAAAGTGCGGTGCAGATGAATTTTATGAGAGAGTGAACCTAGAAAAAGCTAGATGAAGCACTTCTCTCAACTCACCCGCTGTTATTCACACACGCTGTCACGGAATGGCAGCTCCCTTTTCTTTTTGGTCCAGTATCAGCAACCTGGAACCACCATTGCCCTGCCGGGCCCGCCTGCTTGACTTGGGAAAGTGGGACCATCTAGAAAACCCGATGATGCCCCACAGCGGGGTTGCGCGAGCCGTCGGGATCAAGGCACGTTGTGGTTACCTAGAAAGCGAGTTGCTGAAGCTACAACCAAATTGAGACGATTACTGTGTAGGCGGCTGATCGAAAAATTGCGAGCGCCAGTTCGGAAATCTTTCATCCGGGAAGGGATGTTCCCATTCGTACTGTGATGGCCGGATGGGCCAAGGATGAGATGCAACTGGAGAGCATTGATGAACGCCGAAGTCCTCCAGACAAATGCGGCGTGCCATTGGAATGCGAGCTGAAACAACGCCAATCAACAATCCCACGGTCGCTGCATCGACGCTTCCTGAGCCAATGCAACCGCAGTTCAGGCTGAGCGGACATCCATGCCAGCCTACCTTGCCAGTACCCAAGGACCTGGTCTCTTTGGTGGTCCTCTCCATGCGGATACATGCCAACCTTCTTAGGTTGGCTAGAAAGTGTGTAACGTGGAAGCTGTCTCGGCACGGGCATTGGGAACAGTATCGACAATCCAGGCCGCACGTGTCATGATGCAGCGTGACAATCGAAAACGGGCCTAGAACCCCAGGCTACTGCATGGTAACCTACCATGAGGAGAGGGGCGTCGACCGCATGAGAGGCATGAGAGGGGGTGGGTGGTGGTTTGTCGTGCAAGCGGTGTGGGGGGTTGCAGCTCAACTGGACGAACTGCCACAGCAGGGCCTGCAACCCAAGCAGGGTTGGGGCGGCCAGCGGCATATTACAAGGGGTGTTGCAACGTCAGAGAGAACCACCTACTGCGTACACTGTACACAGTAGCACCACCGACACCCAGAGTCGACCACGCCAACAGATACCGAGGTAGGTACGGGTATTCGACCATACAACCTACCACCTCCAACACTCCATCTTCCATTTCTCCCCAAAAGTACAGGGACCGCGCCGACAGTGTGCCTGGTGAGCACGCCATAATCTGCCCTTTTACCTACGCCCGCCCATCTCGCACCCTCGGAACCGACAAGACGCCAACTGGAGCCCGGCTGGTCTGCCTCTGGTGTCCATGTCTGGGCGATGATCATTCGACCCCACGATGGCTGACCAGGCCAGAGCAGCGGGGCGCGAGCGGCCGCCGCAGAACATCAAGGTCGTACGGTCGCAGAGGATAGCCCCCGTGTCGCCGACCGAGACGCGCCCGCCAGCCCCGTCCGAGCTCTACGATGCCGCCGCCGCCACCGAAGCTGAGGACCGCGCCCCGCCGATACCGCGCTCACACACGCCTGGCCACCTCGCCTCCAAAAGCCAGGACCGCCGCAACAGGCCCGCCGACATTGCCATCCGCCAGCGCTCGCAATCCTCGGCAGCTGCCATACACTCCACGGCCTCGTCCTCCTCCGGCCGCGCGCCGTCGCTCTCCACAACCACTTCGGCCGCCGCCTTTTCAGTCGCCTCATCTAAAACCCCGACTCCCACCTCGACCCGGCAACCGAGCATCGCCGAGAACGGAGATGATGCTGTCCTCCAGCCCGGCCGGGAGCGGCACGACTCGTCCGCCGGCAGCAGCAGCAAAGAGTCCGCGCCGCCCCGGCGACCGACCGCGCTGCGCTCCACATCCGCCATCGCTGGTCGGTCCGCACCCGGGTTGACCCCCGCAACCGGCCCCGGCGCCGTCACACGCATGGGCACCGGCCGGGGACAGCCGGCCAAGGGCGCCGAGGTGCACACGGCGTTCCCGGCGCTGGCGGACCCCAAGACGGCGCCCGACGTGCCCGCCGCCCCGTCGTCTGGCATGTACTGGAGCCGGGCGCCCGTGTCTGGGGCGCCGCACACGGCGCTGCGCGCGCACACGACGACGCTTGTGGGGTCCAACGTGTTCGTGTTCGGCGGCTGCGACGCGCGCGCCTGCTTCAACGAGCTGTACGTGCTGGACGCCGACGCCTTCTACTGGTCGGCCCCGCACGTGGTCGGCGACGTGCCGGTGCCGCTGCGCGCCATGACGTGCACGGCCGTGGGGAAGAAGCTGGTTGTCTTCGGCGGCGGCGACGGACCGGCCTACTACAACGACGTATACGTACTCGACACGGTCAACTTCCGCTGGTCTAAGCCGCGCATCCTCGGCGACCGTGTGCCCTCCAAGCGCCGCGCCCACACTGCCTGCCTTTACAAGAACGGCATCTATGTCTTCGGCGGCGGCGACGGCGTGCGCGCGCTCAACGACATCTGGCGCCTCGACGTCAGCGACGTGACCAAGATGTCGTGGAAGCTCATCTCGAGCCCTTCCCCCGCCGGTGGCGAGGGTGCGCGCTCGTCACCCTCGCTAGCCGGGGACGGCCGGCCGAAGGCGCGCGGCTACCACACGGCCAACATGGTCGGCAGCAAGCTGATCATCTACGGCGGCTCCGACGGCGGCGAGTGCTTCAACGACGTGTGGGTCTACAACGTGGACACGCACATGTGGAAGGAGGTCAAGATCCCCGTCACCTTCCGCCGCCTGTCGCACACCTCCACTCTCGTCGGCTCCTACCTGTTTGTGGTGGGCGGCCACGACGGCAATGAGTACTCCAACGACGTCCTGCTGCTCAACCTCGTCACCATGACCTGGGACCGCCGCCGCGTTTATGGCCTGCCGCCGAGCGGCCGCGGCTACCACGGCGCCGTGCTGCACGACAGCCGCCTGCTGCTGATCGGCGGGTTTGACGGCGGCGAGGTGTTTGGCGACGTGTGGCTCCTTGAGCTTGCTGTCCATGCGTACTATTCGCAAATCAGCCACTTTACCATTGAGGTCTAGGCCGTGGGCACGAGTGGTGCTGTTCTGGATGAGCCTGCGTAAAGAGACATCATCCGGTCTTGAGAAGAGGTTTGGAGGAGAAGCGTAAAGCATCGATAACTGGCGAGTACGGCGTCACGGATCTGGGGCATGTAAAAAGGGAGGCGGAGGAGGGGGTCTGGATCGGTAGCAGATGGCATTTCTCGCTGTCTTAGACGTGTGTATCTGATCTATCTCGAAGCTATCTTCACGAGTCATGACGATCTCTCCAAAACAATGAATTAACACTCTTCAAAACGCTGGAGCGTCCATCCACATGCGTTGTTTTCTATCAACGTCCCGGTTCCTCACTGCTCTCCATCGTCCCTCGTCTAATCTCTTTGGAGATCAGTAGAGCTCGCTCAGACCAAGCCCGCCCAAATTCAAGTGCTGATGCAACAAAATGGGATAAAAAAATATTGGATACCAAAAGCGAGAAAGTAAACCCATCCAAACGCCGGGCAATGCAGGAAGGGGGGTGTGTGTGTACAAAATTGGTCGTGGTGACACCGTCGACCGTGCAATCCTTGTTTCGTCGTCGCTGTCGCCCTACTGGGCCTTGACAGCGGATGCTCGCTGCTTTTTCTGCTCCTCCAAGCGCTTTTCCTCAGCGGCAACCATCTCTGCCAAGTCAATTAGTTACGAGCTCAGAAGGCTAATACACCATGCTAGGAGCAGGACGAGTAGACGTACGCTTCCACAGATCTTGGCCCTCGTAGTCCTCCTTGTGGACCCTCTTCTCGATCCAGTGCTGGTGAGTCGGGTCGTTGGGGTCAAGAACCATCACCGTCTCCCAGCGGCCCTTGCCGGCCTTGGCGTCGGCCGTCTCGAAGGCGGCGGTGGCGATCAGCACGGCGAGCGTGAGGCCCTGGGCGTAGACACGGGCCTGCACGACCTTCTGGCTCGTGCTCAGGTACTTGTTGCGGCCGACCAGGGCGAGCGCAATACCCATGGAGGCGAGCCAGCTGGTGAAGACGATGCTGTAGCGGTTCTCACGGCCCCAGTCCATCAGGCGCTGCCACTCCGTCTTGTGCGCGCGGCGCGCCTCCTCGGCCGCCCGGTGTGTCTCCTCGAGGTAGTTGTTCATCGAGTCGTGCGACCGCTGGTAGTTGATGCTGTAGCGCTCGGCGATGACCATGGCGCCGAACGTGCCCGCCGACGTCACGAGGAAAGACCGGAACGGCAGCGTCAGAGAACGGAACGCCGGGTACCGCCGCGACGCGCCGAGAACGCCGCCCAGGCCGAGCGCGAGGCCGATGCTGCCACCGATGAGGCCACCGCGCAGCACGACGCCAAAATGCTCCTGTTCTTCCTCCTTGCTGATGATCTTCATGGTGGGCTGGCGGACCGATGTGCTACGATGGCAGTGGGTAACGCGATAGGCGGCGAGGCGGAACGGGTATGCTCAAAAGGCAAGATGCGGAATGCTCGTAGGACCAGCCCCGCGTTGGGCTTATGTGTGCCGGGCAATTGAGTGCGGCGGCAAGCAAGATAATCGTATGATGTCGGTGATTCAGATCGCCGGGGCCGGGGGAAAAATGGGGTTGCAGGGCACGATGGCGTCAAAGATTAGTGAGTAGACTGCCCGGTAATGTGGGGCCAATGCACCAAGAAGAACAAGTATCTCGACGTGCAGAAGTCGATGAGTAAGGGAAGTTATCTGTGGAATGGTGTAGCGAAACAAAGCAGAAAGCAGAACGGGGAGTTGAAGATGGCTCTCCAGCTTGTTATAACAGCGCATTGCCCTAGAGACCCCGCGACGTGACCTCGCTTCCCATCAATTTTCGATTTCATCACCTCGGGCGACAGCGGAACGAATAGAAGCATCCCAACTCCGAGGAGTTGGTGATGTCAGCGGGCTGCGATGGGGCAAATTCCGAGCAATCCCCGTGGTCCAACGCCGAACTCTTTCGCGTCGCTGACTCTTGCTTGCTGCACTTCACCGTTTGTACCCGGCGCCGGATCATTCCGGAGCTTCAGGTTCTCAATGCGGTAGACGAGACCAATTTTGCGGAGAGCGCATCGTAGCTGTTTCGTCGTTTACTAATCCGGGCCCTGCAAAATCGTTATTATGCCTGCGACGCGACTATATTACTACGGGTTTGCTGTTGAGTAGTTATTTCATAACAACAGCGTCTGTTGCGTTTGGAGCGTCTGGCACAACTGGCACCGCAGGGTTTCCGTGTGAGCTGCCTCTTGTTGTGTACCTTACTGTGTACGGACGAGACGGAATACGGAGTACCATTAGGCAGTACCGAAAAGTGCTCGCCAACTCCACCCGCAGCGTTGACATGCAACCTTTGGGTCAGCAACCTCGGACCAAACACGTCGGCTCAACGGCAATGCTTTGAGAAAAAAAACCGTTACTCATCGTCCCTTGTTGACCGTTACATAAACAGCCGGGTTCCCCCAACCTGGCTGGCGACGACGGTTGCCCGAACGAGTCCTGCCCGCATGGTCCGCAAGTCAACCTAAACATGTCGGTTCCCAAAGCTACCTACAGTACCTACCTAACCTACTCGCCAGTGTCTACCGTACACGTATACCACTGCTTGGCCGTTGCCGTGCATCTGTCGACGAAGCTACGCAGTAGGTGACGGCCCGAGTTCGCCGTCCAGACTCACCGCTTTGTGAAGGTTTCGTGCCAATTTCGCCAGGGTTTCTGCGGAAGCACACCAGAAGCCTTCTGGAAGATTGAAAGGGCCAGCCCTCGGTGTTGAGCCAAGCAGACAGGGGCTTGCTAGATCCACCCTGCCGGGACCACGGCTCCGGGACCGAGGAGGAGCCGTGCCGTCGGCTGCTACGGCGGTAGCTGATAGAGCCAAATACATAGGTCCTAATACAGTATACAGTACACAGTACACAGTCTACAAGTTCCGGCCCTGATACGGCATCGCGCCATACGGTAAACCAGGCGGTGAACATCGGCCGCCTTTTGCACTGCTGTGGCCTCGAGGGAATGACGAGCTTGGCTAACTCGGGGCTTCGAATACAAAACCAAGAGCTGTCGACCCCAGGTTATATGCAGAACAATGGCGGCAATGGACCCTTGCGGCCTCGATGCGTGACGCCACGATCGGTGAGAACAGGGTGTTCAGAGAAAATCAAACCTGGCTTAACGGCTTCCATCCTACCACAGTACGTACCAACACGCCAAACGACCCTGTCCTGTGTCCTGTGGCATTTCTTTGCCAAAAGCGGCAACGACGATGCGAGGCGCTGACGACAATCACACGGCAAACTTGCATTGGACGAATCACTTGCTGCTGGGTAGGTAGGCCCAGGTAGGTAGTTGCCGCGGGATCAGTTACCTGATTTTCTGGTTTTACCGAGCTTTCCTAGCCCCCGAGGTACTGCTAATAAATCATCCCTGCAGATCTCTCTCCCGTGATGTCGCGACCGGCTAAGCCAGACGGGCCGGCCTGACCGCCTTCGTTGCCCGAGCACTGCGAATACGACGGCATGTCGAACTCGAGGGGTCATTGATACGGAGATGACCCTGCTATATGCGCCAGGCGGACAGTCAGTTTGGAACTTCCTGCCTTCTCAAGCTCGAGTCCAAACGTCTTCAGGGGGGTCTAGTCCCCGCTGCGCGCGCGGTACTGTAAAAGTGTTTGAGGGTGCTCGCAAGATGCACACAACAAGATGTGGCTACAATATCGGAGGCGGCGACATTGACGTTGGCGGTCCGTCCGTGCTCTCCAAGTTTGCCAAAATGAGGCCGTGGCGCTTTGGACGTCGAGTCAGTCACTGCAGTGCCGCCGAGTCCACAACCCTGCATTGGTACTGTATTTCTGCACCGAGGCGCAAAACAGCGGAAGGCGTATGCAGCCCTTGAATACCCAGACTTTACTGTCGTGCATTGCGCAGGCTGATGTACTGTGTATAATTAAACTGACAAACCATATAAATCCGGCAGTGGAGCTGCATTTGGCAGTGATCTGTCGTGCACAGGTTGATCACCACGTTTTCGATGAGCCGTCTTGGCATTGGCTCCCTTACCTTGGAGCTTGGAAGCCAGTGCAAGCGTCGGAGTGCAAGCATGTACGCTTCGTATGGTACGTGCCCGGCAGATCCTTTATTAGCAGAAGGCAAAAGGTGAGGAGAGGATAGTTGCAAAGGCAGCTTTCCAACCAGGCCGAGTATTTCCCTACCTCCTCCAGATCTACTTCGGCCCTGGATCCCGTACGATGCTTGAGAAGCACGACAGCTCGTGTGGTACAGACCGCAGAACAGTGCTCGCCAAACCCAGCCTCAGCTGCAAAGACTCTGTTTGTCCTCCGCAATGCGTCTGCCCGCTAGGAACTTGAACAAGACCGCTTCTAGCTTACACAGAACGTGCCGGACTGGCCGCAATACACAGTACAACTGTGTAGTACGCCGGTGTGGAGGTGGGTGTGAGGGGCGGATCCAGCCGTCTCATCAAGAAGCGCAGTGGGAATCTCTCATCATGTCATCACTCGGGCATTTGCGATGATCGGTGGTGGGAAACGCCTGAACGTCACACCCGCCCGTGCCTAGCCGTTCGGTGGGTTTTAACGCACGCCCGACTTTCATGGCGGTTGATTCAGCATGCTCGTAGCGGCCTCGTTTTCCGTGCAATAACCCGTCAATGTTGTCTGTTCTACACGTGCTGGCTTAACATCAATGGCGCCCTTGATTTGATTGATATAGAAACTGTCCCTAGAGATCTGAGGGAACTAATACGCTCAGAGGCCCCTGCCCTCGCTACCGGGGTCTCAACCGCCGAGGCAGTCATACACAAAGCACAACAGGCTTCGGACAGTTCTCGTCGCGAGCCGGGTGTCGGCGCATGTGGCGGACAATTCACTCGAGTCGCAGTTGCTGATTCATTCGGTCAACTCCTGCCCTGTGTGTGCTCGTGTGTTACATCTTCATACTTGCCAATGTTTATTTCGGCAGGCATGACACAGCAGGCCATATGGTCGAACCTTCCCAACGCGAATCAGCAGGTGGCCCACCGCTTCCTTCCCGTCCCTGTCCCTGCTGCTCGTCGTGTCCTCAGTTGTCTCATCCCACCTGCTTCTGCTGCTCAGTCCCGCCCTCGCATGGATGCCTGGTTCTGATGATTGAGAGCGCGAGGTTGGCACCGAACCTCCCCGGATAGAGCGGTCGGCTGCCTCTGTCAGCACTTCCACGGCAACCGTCGGGGAGATTCCCGTACTATTTCGCCTCGACCAAAGCGATTCCCTCGTCTTCTTCTCTATTCTCCGTACACAGTAGTTGTATGTGAGCTGCGGTACGTGCTGGAAGTGAGGGATGGATGTCGCATCGCCGCCCGTTTGACTCACCCCACTCACCGGACCCCTGGCCACAGTGGCTCCCGGGAGCGGCGAATCCGCCGTCGAACGCAAGTGGGCTGCTGCGTGGTGATACACGCCAAGCAGGGTACCGAGCGAGCGAACTAACTAATAAGCTGCCGTTGTGTGGCCGCCCAAGAGACCCCCGTCAATCTGCCGCCGGGCAGGTCTCCATCAAATTCCGAGGCTAGGCAGCGTTATCCACATTGGGCCCTCGTTCACCATGCCGCCCATGCGGCGCTGGCGCTGGCGCTGGCGCCAGGGGCCTGATTCGAGCGCGAGCCCCGAGTCGGCGGAGCCCGCTGATGGTACTGCTGGTGCTGCTGGGGCCCATCCAAATAAGAAGTCGGGCTGCAACCACATGCCGGCTGCGATTCCAACCATCTCAGCGACTCGCGCGACCGCTGCCGCTGATTGCCCGCTTTCCCCTCCCGACTCCTCACCGTTGCCTCATCCGTCGCCGTCGTATTCACCGTCGCCGTTGCGGTCGCCAAAGACACCACAGCTCACGTCGCCCGTCTCGCCCGTCTGTAGCCAAATACCCGGTTTTGTGCCCGCTCAACCCATCGCCATCCCACCATCACCCCGCTCTGGTATTCCTGCATCGTCGCCCGCACGCCGCGACCGGCGCGACCGGCCACCATATCCCGCTGAGGGCGCAGCCGGCCTCAACTTTGAAGCCTTGATTGGCGACGACAGCACAATTATCAATTGCGAGTCTGTCAACATGACCACCGGGCCCGATTTTGGCTCGGCCGCTGGCCGGAGCCGCCAGGACTCGTTCGTCAGCGCCGGCGCGAAGCCCATCTCCATGGCCAATCCAAATCACGAGCACGCCAACCGCGGTCGCCGCGAAAGCCTAGCTGGCAGCATGATGGGTGGTATGAGTTGGGGCGGGGTCTCAGTCGGCAGCTTCATCAGAGAAGAGTAGGTCCTGTCCCTATTGACCGCCACATGCTGTCATTCAAGCGGCACCTTCCCGGCGCCGTGTGCTTGGGGCGCGCCAGTGGGCGCAGCCTTCAAGTGTCTCGGCTTGACCGTTTCTGTCTTAGATCACTGTCTCGCATTCCCTGTTGATTCCCTGTTCGTCCGTCTACCGGGATCGAAGCTAATCATGTTTTTGCCGACGCCAACAGCATGATGATGACAGGAACATCCCCCTACATCAACAACCAGCCTTCGTCTTTCCACTCATCCTCGTATATTCCCAGGTTGGAGGCCAATTTCATGCGAGACTTCACGTGTTGCGACCGAAAGTGGCCGACACTTCATGACCTCCTTCAACACTATGAGGAAGTTCACCTTTCGGCGGGGGACGTCCCGGGTGCGGATCAGGTAAATCTGCATGACCCAACAACACCCTCCAGCCGTGCTGGGTCCGTCACGCCGTCCGCTCAGAGAACACCTCAGGCCTCGCAGTCACTGCAAGGGTTCTCGCAACAGCGACTGGCTGGTTCAGGCATGGGCGTTGGCGGCATCGGGCAAATGATGCGACAGCAGCGTCAGTTTCAGCAGCAGCAGCAGCAGCAGCAGCCAGGCACTGCGGTCTCCCAAAAGGTCAATTCTCTCGCGCACATGGCTGACGAGCTGGATGCGGTCGGTGAGATGGAACTGGACGACGCCGTTGGGCCGATGGATATGGACGATAGCACGAGGACAATGCAGCAGACCCGTCAACTCTTTGGGCAGCAACAGAGGCCGCAGCTACATCTCAACAGCTCTGGTCTTCCCCATCAGGCTCTTCGCACCTCTCAGCCCCCGACCCCAGCAGCTGTCAGCTTTGGGTTTCAGAACAACCCCACCGTTTCCTCCGTCAACACCCCGACCTTGACGACACAGCAAGGTCTGCCGCAACGTGCTCAGTTCGGTCAGGATGGGAACGGCATCGAGGACGAGGAGCTCCCCGGCATGCCGATGAAGATGAACTTGGGCAACATGAATCTCGGCGGCTCGCAGCTCGGAGGTTTGGCTTTTGGCGCTCTCGGCACGATTGATGATCCCGCCAAGCGTCTGTTCAGTCCGGGAGGGACGAGCCAAATGACCAGCCAACAACGGGCGCTGGACCAGCAACTCCAGATGCAGCAACAGTTGCAGCAGCAACTGAACGCTATGAACCTCGATTTGAGCCAGTTTCCTGCTGGCACCGACCCTGCCCTGGTCTTGCAGCAGATGACAGCCCTGATGATGCCGCCGGCCGAGGAGCACAAGCCTTTTAGGTGCCCCGTCGTTGGCTGTGAGAAGGCGTACAAGAACCAAAACGGGCTCAAGTACGTATCTTCACTTGCGCGTGGTTCGATCTCTTACTATGGCGCCGGCTTACTGACTCGCCTTTTCTAGGTATCACAAGACGCATGGTCATGCGACCCAACAACTGCATGAGAACGGAGACGGCACCTTTTCGATTGTCAACCCCGAGACGAGCACGCCGTATCCTGGGACGTTGGGCATGGAGAAGCAAAAGCCTTTCAAGTGCGACGTCTGTGGGAAGCGGTACAAGAACCTGAATGGGCTGAAATACGTGAGTTGCCCTGCTATCTACTGTACGCGGGAGGAATGCCTAATGCCTATTAACAACACAATGATAGCACAAACAACATTCGCCCATGTGTGACCCGGATCTTAGGGCTCAACACCAGACTCTCTTGTCAACCATGATGCAGAACCCCGCGGCATACCTCGCGCTTCAGCAGGGCCTGCCCAATATCAATGAGGATTCGATGCTCTAGGTGGCGACCGATTCATGTTGCGGGCGGTAGCTCATTTGCCGCTCACCGTCGCAGATATCGCCAACGTTGGACGGTGTGCGCCTTCCCTTTGTTAGTTTATCCCCCCGATGCGAGACCCGCCAGGGTCACGTTTTGCTTCTTTGCTCAAGGGAATACAGCGATGGGAAAAAATGTTGAAACGAAAGACAAAAAGCACGAAAGAAGAGAAAGGGCAGCGAAAAAAGGAGGTTCTTATCACCTTCTCTAATAGGGCTCAGTATTTGCATTTCCAACGCATAACGGCTCGGCGTTTCTTCCACCAGGGGTCGGGGGTTTTTTTTTTGTTTGCATCATCACTTTGGCATGCGAGCGGCGTTGGCTGGACTGAGTCGCTCTCGCCACAGCCGAGATACCCTCATAGAGTAGGAGTTCAGACTGGTATCGCTAGGCGGTATGAACTCGGTTCCACAAACGACACAAGACGGCGCCAAGCAGAGAAAAGGAGGGTGGCTTTGGACTGCGCGGCGGGGGGTAGAAGCAGAGGGGTTCAAGACAGCGGGAAGGCAAGAGAAGGCTGGATTGTGGCATTTTTGTTCGGCAGGACACACGCGCAAATACACACGCAGATTCAATCGCTCTTCCACCTGGGTTGAGGCTCTTCTGCGTTTATCCTCTCCAACCTACTTATGCGACACTATACCTCTGAGAAGACAACGGTGCTGGCTGGTGGAGGAAGCATGAAGTACAGCCCAACACCACGGTATAGGCGGAGCGCAGCCAGAAAGTCAGAAGAGAGGGGTTGGGGATGGGGCCTTACTCAAGCCTGGGGCCTTGTAGTCCACGGGAAGGACGACCGAGACCACCAACCAAGCGAGATGAGCCCTTAGGCCGGACAGCCACGGCTTGTCGCTTTCTTGCCCTCGTTGGGTCTGACTACCTGTCAGGCTGCATGCATGTTTGCTCTCTGACTCTGCAAGAGCTGCTTATCCCAGCGCAAGTCGGCAGGAAACTGAGAAAAGGTGGGCTGAAGGAGGCCTTGCTTTATGGGATACATAGGTAGTAATCTTGTCGTATAGTGAGAGAAAATTCAGTGCACAGTTCAGGGGCCATTACGCTTTCGAGACGTCGTACTCCATAGGTAAGTAGTGAGGCAAATGTATCTCGCGTCAGTCAGAGCAAGTTGGCTAGTGCTCAGGTCCAGGTACTGATGCATTATCTACACATGGTCGTTCCGCCCAACACTTCAGGGCATGTGGTTGTCATGTCTCATGCATGCGCAGTGCTTGCCTCATTCATCTCTGTAGGAAAAACAGAACCCCCTCGCCCGACGCCTCGCAATGCCCCCGTACCAAACCGTAACCGTAACGTGCCGCCTCCGCTGCGCCTTTTGATATGAAGCGAAGCAGCAGTAGAAACCCGCGCCAAATCTAAACACAACCCAGTCTCGTAAAGAGAGGCGCCCCTACTGACACATCCCCTTAATCCAACCGCAACCGGCTGTCCTCCTCTGTTTCTGCTGCTCGCCCTAGCGAGGGATACTGAACCCTGCTGAAAGGTGTGCTCGGCGACCGCAGCCGATCGCCCCTCCTCCTCCTCCTCCCCCTCGCCCGAATGTCAATCTAAGACATTTCCATGCCGTCGTCCTCGTCGTCCTCGGTCTCAAGCATCTGCGTCTGGTTGCTGCTGACGCTCTCCTTACGGCGTGAGGCAGCCGAGGCGCCGTCGCCGAAGCGGCCGTCCATGCCGCCGACAAACAGGTCGAGCTCATCGCCGCCGACGACGCGGCCCTCCATGTCGACCTCCTGCGACAGCTCGACCAGCGCGGCGCGCGGCAGCCGCTGGAACCCCGCGGTGCGCACCACGCGGCCCCAGTGCGTCATGCAAAACCCGGCCGCGCGCTTACGCAGCCACTCCTCGTTGGCTAGCCCCGCGCAGTACCAGATGATGCACGCGTGGTCCACGTCGAGCTCCTTGCTGAGCCGGTTGACGCACAGTAGCCGCAGGTGCGGGATATTGTAGATGTTGGACATGACGAGCAGGCCGGCCACGTCCGAGAGGTCGGCCATGGCGTTGTCCGCGTCGTCGTCAGTCGGGTCAATGCGGTCAGTGTAGAGGTAGTACAGGAACGACTTGACGACGCTGTAGGGCTCGGGGATGTGCATTTTTTTGGTGTGGAACTCAGCCATCTGGCTCGCCCAGAGCCGCGCAAAGTGCGGCCAGCGAGCCTGCAATATGAGCCGATGCACGTGGATGGGGGGGGAGGTCGGCGCATCGGGGGCCAGCCACGTCTGACTGCCCTCGTCAGATTCGCCCGTGTGCATGAGCGCGGAGCCCATGATTTCGTCCTCGTCGTAGTCTCTGGACAGGGCGGTGACCACAAAGTCCGTGCCGCTTCCCGTCTCGGGTGGTTGGTTGAAGAGCTTGGCGAGGTCGGCGCCAAGGCCCTTGGAGGGCGGTTCCGCGCTGCGGATTCGTAGCGAAGGACGGACCAGATCTGCCCGCGTCTCGGATGCCAGGTTGCTACCCAGAAAGCCGTATCGGCGCAGGTCTATCTCCATAATGTCAGATAGATATTCTTCCAAGCCGTTGGCACCGAGATCGATCGCCCCGGCCTCGGTAGGGCAGCCCAGCAACCACGCTTTGGTGCCGTCCTCGTTCATGGTGCAGTAGTGCCACCGGTAGCCGGACTTGAATATCTCCCGGCCCTCGGCCAGTTTCTGCCACCTGAGGGTGCCCAGATCCAGAGCGGAAAGCGAGCACTCTTTGGAGGTGATTGTCGCAGCCGGCGTGACGAAGTCAAGCAGCGTTCCGGACGAGTAGACGTGGAAATGAATGCCCTGCATCTGGGAGGGGACGTTGCTGCCGTTGACAAACTTCAGCGCCGAAATGGCGCCCGGCGCGGGAGGCGCATATGCCTTGAGATGGAACGAAGGGGGATTGACCTGAGGCGTCCTTGAGTTCGCGGCATAGCCGGACGAGCCGACAACAGGCGACTGTGCTGCTTGGTAAGGTGGCCGAGGGGATGTGGCGTTTCTCGCCAGTCCTGAGCGGTCGAGGGAGCCAATTTGCGGCGGAGAGTCAAATGCCGGGCTCCCCTTGAGATCCAGCCACCACAGGTCGCTAACCTTGTCCATGTCTTCGCTCAGGCCCCCAAACACCCAGACCCTCTCGCCCCATATGTAGGCCGAATGGTCGAATCGGCCAACGAAACGCCATGACCGCGACCACGTGAACGTCTTCAGGTCCAGGTAGCAGATGTCATCCAGCACGTAGTTGTCGTGTCCTGTGATGCCGCCGACGATGAAGAGCTTGTCCTCGTGTAGGACGGCAGCATGTCGAGCGCGACCTTTGGGAATCGGTCCGGTCACCTGCGGCTGCGTCCAGTGCGCTGTCTTGAGATCGAATATAATGAGGTCGGAAAGGTAGGTCCGATGCTCGTTCTCCCCGCCAAAAACTAGAAGCTTGTCGCCCTTGTACAGCGTCGCCGTATGGCCTGCGGGAAGCGGGTCAGCAAACCAAAGGCGACAAGCTGCAAAAGCCAGCATCCTCACCCATTCGTACGCCGGGAATGTCGCCGTAGTTGTCCACAAGGGTCCATTGGTGACTAACCAGGTCGAGGCGGAGCACATGGTTGTAGACCTCATCGGTATACTGGTCGAAGCCGCCAAATGCATAAATCTGGTTATTCCCACAGTATGTCACCGAGGCGTTGACGAGGCAGGCCGGGCGCTGACCGAGCGTGCGTGTCACTTTGGGGCGGTAGCCGTCCATGGGAGCGCGATTCTTGAGTGGTGAGTTGGGCATGATGTACGTGTTGTTGGACGACGCAGCGGACGCCGGCGTCAGCGTGGAGGCGAACGAGGAGACGGAGGTCTGTGGCGTGATACCGGCAGCGGCAGCTGCTTGGCCAAGTCCGCCGAAGATGGAGGCGCCCGCGACGGGAGCAGCCGGTGTTGCTGGGTTTTGCGCATTCAGCGCCATGGCTGCAGTGTGAATGCGCAGGGGCACAGGCAACGGCGGGCGGACGACTAGGAGTCGGGCATCCGGCGAAAGGGAGGAAAAAGAATCAGAAGGAAAGGAGGGAAGGAAATGAAACCAACAACAAGCTGGCCACTATCATGTGCTTGCCGGCTCGTTTTGTCAAAATGCTGCACATTGGCACTCGTGGCCACGTCTCGCAGAATGATGGCGGCGTGTTTGCCCTGTGAAGGGTGATGGTTGGATGGACGGCGTCGGGATGGCCGCAGGTCGCTAGTCTGGTTCCACAGGAAAGTCGGGGCGCTTCCTCTCGGCAAGGGTCTGTGGGCACTCTGGGCCAGAAAAGCGGGTCAGCCGGAGGGGTGCTCCTCAGCCGAGATTTGGCACATGAATGTGAGGCTGGGCACAGTGCGAGACAGCATCTGGTTGCCTAGTCAACACTCGTAAAGTAAACATTTAAAGTTCACTCCCTCCCCTCCCCGTCGAACTCCTGGGCTCTTTCCTTCACACACCACTTCCGATCTCCCTACCACAGTTCTCCATCTATCTTTCCATTACAAAAACACTTGAAAAGGAAAACAATCACAAAAACAAGAGCCGTCAGACCGTTCTAGATTCTTCCTGCTCATCTCAGCGAGCCTCCTACGAAGCATTCGAGCCGTTGCCATCACATAGCAGTCCGCCTGCGATACCAGCCAGCCTGATCCGACCTTTTGAGAAGGCTTGTTTCATCTTCGTCGGAGTCATTGATACTGAAGCAGCACAGTGGCAATCATGGCTACAGCATCAGTATCAACGCCCCTCAAGTCCCATGCCGGGCTCTTCTCCTCCCGTACCGCCGGCGGCCGGATGCCCCTGACGCCATCTCCGCGCCAGCGCTCGGCTGCCGTGGCCGTCAACTCGTCTCCGTTTACACCCGACAAGATTGGCAACGACGCGCAGCGGGCACCGTCCAAGTCAATCTACGGTGGCAACCTCGCTGCGCACTTTGCCAAGTCCAAGAGCCACCGCGACTCCCCAAAGTCCAACATCGCCCGCGTCGTGTCGACCCCGCGCAAGGCTCTTGAGCTGGGCGTATCGGACTTCACGCTGATTGGTACTGGCGCTCATGTCAAGACTCCTCCCAGCAAGAAGACCAAGCGGACGACTGCAGTCCGGCAGAAGTCGAACAAGACAACGCTGACTTACAACGCCGACCGCTTCATTCCCAACCGAGCCGCGAGCTCTGCAATCGCAAACGCTGGGTCTGGAAAGATTGACATGAACGAAAAACTCCGGTCAAGAAACGGCCACGGCGAGGCCTCGTCCATCCTTGCGTCCGCGACCGACGACGCCATCGCTGCCCTGGAGGGCCTCAACATCAACGAAGATGAATCGGCTACCTACTCCCGGCCATCGCCCAACACGGTCGCTTACCAAGACTCTCTCGCAAATGCTTGCGGCGTCAGCCTGAACACGCGCATCCTCCAATTCAAGCCCGCGCCGCCGGAGTCTTCTAAGCCGATCGATTTGCGGCAGCAGTACAACCGGCCTCTGAAGCCCGCCAACGCCACCTCGGCCCAATTCAGGCGTCGCATTGCCACCGCCCCGGAGCGTGTCTTGGATGCTCCCGGTCTCATTGACGACTACTACCTGAACCTCCTCGACTGGAGCACGGGCAACCAGGTAGCCATCGGTCTCGAGCGCAACGTTTACGTCTGGTCAGCGGACGAAGGCTCGGTTAGCTGCCTCCTTGAGACGACTCCGGATACCTACATCAGCAGCGTGAAGTGGTCTGGAGATGGCGCCTACGTGGGTGTGGGCCTGGGCACCGGCGAGGTGCAGATCTGGGACGTCACCGAAGGCGTCAAGATCCGCAGCATGTTCGGCCACGACACCCGTGTTGGCGTCATGGGGTGGAACAAGCATCTCTTGTCGACCGGTGCTAGGAGCGGGCTCGTGTTCAATCACGACGTCCGTGTCGCGGAACACAAGGTGGCCGAGCTTGTCTCGCACACCTCGGAAGTCTGCGGCCTGGAGTGGCGTTCGGATGGCGCGCAGCTCGCTACTGGCGGCAACGACAACCTCGTGTCGATCTGGGATGCTCGGTCTCTGGCCGTGCCCAAGTTTACCAAGACGAACCACAAGGCTGCTGTCAAGGCCTTGGCTTGGTGCCCGTGGAACATGAACCTGCTGGCGACTGGTGGCGGCTCGTACGACCGCCATATCCACTTTTGGAACACCACGTCCGGCGCTCGGGTCAACAGCATCGACACTGGCTCGCAGGTGACCAGCCTTCGCTGGAGCCCCCACTACCGCGAGATTGTCAGCTCGAGCGGATTCCCCGACAACTCGCTGAGCATCTGGAGCTACCCTACTCTCGTCCGCAACGTCGAGATTCCAGCGCACGAGAGCAGAGTTCTGCACAGCTGCCTCAGCCCCGATGGCCAGATGCTCGCCACGGCCGGTGAGTTTACCTCCCGTACTTTTGACAACTCTTGCCATATACTAACATGTGACGTAGCTGCCGACGAGAGTTTGAAGTTCTGGAAGATTTTTGAAAAGAGAGCCGGTGCGGGTGCCGGCGTTGGCGGTGCCGGTGCATCTGCTAAGGCCGACATGACCAAGCAGATGACGATCCGCTAACTGACAACTGGCACACTCTGCAAGCAGAGCCCGCGCGATAAGTCGAATGTCTCAGTCAACACGTTCAACCACACGGTAGGTATGCACGGTTCCCTTCTGGCAAAGTACTACGGTCAACGCATTTGCAAGCGGTTCCCGGGGCATTGAATGGGTTTCAGCGCGGCGTTGGGGAGTTATTTTACGGGGCTCTCCCGCATGCCATATGAGGCACCATCACGAAGGAATGAACGAGAATCGGCTTGGTCACGAGGTTAATGGGTCAAGGAGCACAACTTTTCGGAATGTTCTTGGGTTAGGGAGTTGCTTATCTTGGCATCAACCTGGTTAGGACATCAATGTACCATAGGCTAGCTGTAGGGATACTTACTTGCCTTCGCAGGCCAAGAAACACACAGAGTTGTGCTCTTTCATTCTTCCGTCCCCGGGGGTGACGAGTGAGCTGTGACGCAGATCATTTCGCCCGGTCGCATCTGCTGCTTCTACGTATTGGATAGAGGGATAAACTTAACAACTACCTCGACCTTGGTGACCGCAATCAAGAGCAAATCTTGAATAGTATCTCACACACCAGCCGAACGACGTTCGCATTTGAATACACATCAAGCAGCCAACCTGTCCCGCGTGGGATGTGATGCCTAGAGTTGTCTAATCAAATTCACCGCCCATGCGCGCCTAAAGCCAGAATGCCACACCCAATCATTACACTTGACACGCTCTCGTACCCCCATACAATACTCACCCGGCCATGGTCAGGGTGTACGCCGTGATGACCGACATGCGCTCGCTCGTCATCTTGAGCGAAATGCGCAGCAGCTCCTGCGCCACGTCGGGCTCGGCCTTTTGCAGGCGGGCCCAGCTGGCCTCGTCCATTAGCCAGACAACAGCGTCGCGCTCGACGACGCACGTCGCCGTGCGGTTGGTCTCGGAGAAGAACGGCAGCTCGCCGCAGGTCGTGCTGGCGACGATGCTCTCGAACAGCCAGCCCTGCGGCAGGTCGTACTCGGCGCGCAGGACGCCGGCCTCGACGAGGTAAAACCCTTCGGCGCGCTCCCCCCTGCGGAAGAGGACGGTGCCCGCGGGGTACTCGGCGCGCCGGAAGTAGGACGCTGCGCGGAACCAGAAGTCCTCGTTCTTGTCGCTCATGTCGTGGAAGATCTGCAGCATCAGCCGCAGCGGCTGCGTGAAGCTCTGCCAGCGCGCGGAGCGCTTCGCGTCTACCTGGCAGAGGGAAAGGCGGGCCGCCTCACGGAGGTGGTCGCGTCGTGGGGACGAGCTGAGCATATCGCGCGACTGTTGGGTGGGCGGCGGCTGGGGTACGTCCAGATTGGCGGTAGAGGCGGTGCGGGCGGCCGCCGAGTCTTGTTGGTTGAGATACAGCGTCTTAAGAAGCTCGTTCTCACAGAACTCGAGCGCCGAATTGAGCTCCTTCACGAGCTTGACTTCGATGCCGCCCGCGCCGAGACCGACCGTCCTCAGGGTGCGGCCGAGGCCGTGTTCCTGTTCAACGCCGCTGATGACGAGCTCGATGCGTTTGCCGTCAAGGAGGCGGCTGATGGTGTTGAAGACTTCGGCGGCGGAGTAGTCAACGCCAGTAACAAGCCAGAGATCGAGGATCAGGAATCTGATCGGCCGTTTGTTGAACTCCTCATCGGTGATGATGGCCCTGATTCTGTCTTCTACGCCAACAATCGTGCCGAAGAACAGGTAGCCCGAGAGCTTGATGATGCTGATCTGGCGGCCGACTTGCCGGAGATAGTGCTGCTGGGTGGGGTTTCTCCTGACTGTCGAGCCCACTACCTCACCTGAATAGGTGGCTCTAATCGCAGAGACTCTCGATGTCTGGAAGGTCAGCGACATGAATGCCAAGACAATGCCGACGCCGATGCCGACGACGAAATCGTAAGTTCCCATAACAAGAACGATCGCCATCACGGTGAAGTACTCGACGCGCTTCAGTTTTTTTCTCGGTTGCCAGAGAGCCTCGTTGAGAAGTTCAAATCCCAGATCAAAGATTAGAACACCGACCATCATGACGGGGATGAATCCAATAAGCGACGGCCCGGCCAGCATAACCAGAAATGTAAAAATAGCAAGTTCGATCCCAGCCAGCCGAGTGTTGCCTCCGGAGCGCATGAAGAAAAGGCTGTTAGAATAGACCAGGTAGTTTTGGATGCTGCCCGCCAGTCCTGAGAGGAAATTGGAGTAGCCATGCAGCCTGAGCTCGCGGTCGAGGTTGGCATGGTCCTCCCCAGTATTCAGTGCTAGAGCTGGAACATTAATGGGAACGTGCAGGATGCCAAAAAAGGTGAGGGCGAGCATAGCTGGGATGCACTGCGCAATGGCCCCCCAGTGGACCTGATTGAACTCTGCACCGCGGTCAGCTCGCCTTGCTTGTAAGTGTTTGGATGCTGTGAGGGAGTCTTACTATAGAGAGTGTAGAAGTACCACCAGGGTTCCCCTGCAGGCGGGCCTTGAAAGATCCAGCCGCCGCCTCTCAACTTGTGCATATCCAGCAAGTTGAAGGTAGCGGTTGAGGCGTAGAAGAGCGCTGGAATGGCCAGAATGTACAGCGGCAAGAGGTACTTAGACTTGACCCTGGACTGTACAGTGAACAGGATGACCGCGAGCGCAAGGGGGATAACCCAGAGAGGAACGGTGTCAGCGTCCATGAGTTGCTTCAGCGTATTGAGATTGTACGTGAAGCTTCCGTCCATCCGGGCCGTCACTTCCAGTGCCGTCGCAATCAGGAACCAGCCGACGCCTCCGATGCAGCCGATCAGAATATGGCGGGGGATGAACCCAACGAGGTAGCCAAACCTAAACTTCCCCATCAAGTAGAAGACCAGGCCTGTGAGCATGGAACTCAAGGCATATGACGTGATGGTTGTAGCAATGACAGCGTCGGGATTATCTTCGCCAACTGTATCGGTGATGGTGGCAGCCATGTTGTGGAAAAAGGGCACGACTTCAATCTGCCAACTGTTAAGCCATTTTGCTCAAAGTCATTGGGGGCCCAAGGGCCAGAATTCTTACCAGTTCGGAACCCACTCCGCCCTTGAAGATGCTTCCCGTCGAGAAGGTTAATTGCGAAATGATGCAGCTGACGTAGAACATCGATATCCCAGCGGAGCCCAGGCTCTCAAATATGGGGCTTCCCAATGGAAACAATATCATGCCTAGTCGGTAATCCGGTCAGCGGATGCACTGGTTGAACCGGGTTTTCTTTCCATCACCACACTCACCGTATGATAACGCGTCTAGGATATTGAGAAGCACGCCGACAATCACAGCAGGCAGACAAACCACCGGGGCTACGACGACAGCGTCCCACAGGGCACGGGGGTCCCAGCGGCTCGGATGGCTGACAATGGACACAATGCTAGACGCCCGCCCCTCCACGCCCCGAACACGCTCGGCCGTCCTCCCCAGCCAGGTCCTTCGGCTCACGGGCTTCTGGCCCTCCAAGTCCGTGGCGCGGGCGTCTTCGTGACCGGCTCCATAACCTCGCTGCGACTCTCGCGACCTCGTGGCAAGCAATGGCGATGTCTCGCTTGCTTCGCTGCCGACGCCACGGAGGGTTGAGAAGGGCCGCGGTTCCACGGTCGAGACTGTGATGATGGGCTCCTGCCCGGCCTCATCGTCGTCGCGGTCCTCAGCTGGGCCGTGGTCCTCGTCGCCATCGTCGTCCTCATCGTCGTGCGCCCGGCCGGCCTTGGACGCATAGATGTAGCTATGGTCCGGCGGCGAGCTCCTGAACATGGTGGTGAGCATCGTGACGAAAGACTGGCGCTTCTACGCCGTGCGATTGCGCAAGGAGGAGGCGTGTCCGTGTTTGCAGTTGCAGCAGCAATGACCGTGACCGGGAGATGGCGCGGGGTAGAAGCTGCGCGGGTGCAGCATGTTGAGTTGCAGGCTGCAAATTGCGAAATGCTGATAGCTGCTGGTTGCAGGTTGCAGATTGCGGATTGCTCAAACTTTCTTATCAATAACGCGTGCGGGTGCAGTCATGAGAACAACCGACTTGGTAACGTGCTCCATGTGAGAATTTACATGTACCATGCACGGTAATAAGGCTAGTACCAAATCCAGGTACATAACGTCACTCTAGGTCAAACCGTTACCCAGTACGGTCAGATCCGTGCGTGGCACATGCATGGCAGTTGGCCAGATCGGCCCAGAGCTAGGCTGACTAAGCTGCGTGGGCGAACCTCAAAGCACGCCTCGTGCCATTCTGGAACTTGCGCCAGACAACCCGCACCAGGCAAACACCAGCTACCCCAAGTCTGCAGCGCAACACTGCAAAACACCCCCGCGGCCGCGCCCTATGGTCTAGTAATACAGAGTTACCGACTTTGTGCATGTTTTGAGCGGCCACCAGAAGCAGGAAAATCGCACGCTGCTCGCACTCGAAGCTGAGCTGCGCCGACCGACAGTTTCCCCATCTCAGCCACCGCCGCGCCCCTGCTTTCCAAAGTCCGGTCGGCGGATCGTCGCAGATCGTCGTCATCACCTATATTCGAATAGGCTCTGGTCGTGCTGCTGCAGCGTAGAGCAAAGTACCAAGGAGGTTTCCCATCGGCCCTCCAGCAAGGTCGACGGGGCGACGAAGCGACGGGTGCAGCGGCCCGAAGCGGAAGCATCTCTCGCGGGGACCGCGGCACATCCAAGCCGACCTTCGCTGCCTCGATCGGACCGATCGACAATCCATCACCATGTCAAACACGGCAGTCGGACCTGTCTACGATGTTATCATCTCCGAGGTCATTAACGCCGTGCGTGTCGATTTTGAGGAGAATGGCGTCGATGACGGCGTCCTGGATGACCTGAAAGCGGTGAGAGGCTCTTGTCTTGTTCTTCGTCCTTGACCACTGGCACATGTTTCCTGGCGCTCGCCTTTTTTTCACATTGTTGTTGTTTTCACTGTTCCCATGGCCATTTCATCGATGCCGTTTGTCTGCCATTTCATGCTGCGATGGGCGTGGGCGTGGTGGTCAAACGACGCGACGAGATTCCCTCGGCGGCTGCCTCCAACTCTTGGGGCGAGGAGGGGGTGGAGAGCACTGGCCCGGGTGGGCGACCCAGCACTTTTGGGTCTCCTTTTAAGGCGCAGCCCAGCTGCTGTGAGCCTTGCCAAATCACCCAGCCGCTGCCTCCGATTGGGCCGTTTGGCCTGCGTCACGTGGCGTCCACTTCGACACCCGCACCCGCACCCAGCACATCTCCCTAAATGCGTTCATGAGACGAGTGATGCATGAGCAAAGAAACTGAATAGTTGCTAATTTGCTCAACTTGACAGCGATGGCAAATGAAGCTCTCGCAGATGAAGGTGGCCCAGTTCCCATGGGACCCCAAGCCAGAACTACAGTCTACGACGACCGCTGCAGGCCTTGTGGCGGCACAAGCAGCCCCTTCGGGCGCCGTCGCTGTCCCCAGCTACACCCAGTCCAACCTGACTCCTCAGGGTGCCGCGCAGACCCTCTCCCTGCCCGGAGCCCTGATTCCCAACTCCAACGGCATGGCTTTGAAGCAAGAACCGGGCCTCGTCAGTGCCGAGCCCGCGATCAAGCAGGAGCCCGGGCTCCCACCCATGCCGGCGATCCATCCGGGCTACAACCCCGCTAATGCAGTGCAAGGAACTGCTGCCCAGCGTGCTGCGCAGGCCTTGCAGAGCCAGTACGGACAGCGTGCTGCTGCGTCGATCAATGCTATTCACAGCGGGATGGCCTCGCAGATGAATGCTGGCGCACAGCCTCAGCAGATTCCACGGCCGGGGCAGGCGCCGCAGCATCTCAACGCGCAACAACAGCAACAATACCGCCAAGGCGTTGCCGCTCAAATCCAGCAGCGGATGCAACAGATACCCCATGCGGGAGCACCCAACGGCCTTCCCGCGGCTCAAATCGACGGGTCGAGTGACGTGGTGGCAAGTTCCAGTCATTCGGTTACAATGAGCCGCTCCGAGGTGGACGAGCATCTGCACGCCCAAATAGCCGCCAGAGCGAAGCAGATGGAGGGTGGTGGCCTGATGCTTCCATTGAAGGACGCCACTAAGGATCGCAGTCTATCCACCACGCGACCGAAGGAGGGTGGACCCGCACAGTTCGACGGGCCGGACGACAGCGTCAAGAGCGAAGAGGAGGATGAGGATGCCATCAACTCGGATCTGGACGACTCGGACGATGACAAGGACGATGAAGAGGACGATGACGAGACCATGGGCCACATGATGCTCTGCATGTACGATAAGGTGCAGCGCGTCAAAAACAAGTGGTCAGTCCCCTGCCGGCTTCCTCCCTCGCAGACTCAACCGCTTTGCTGACAGCCCCTTGTGTAGGAAGTGCATTCTCAAAGACGGCGTGCTCACTGTCAACGGCAAGGAATACGTCTTCCACAAAGCCACTGGCGAGTACGAGTGGTAACGCCTCACGTTCAGAGCAAGGCCGCTTTCCGTATGGCTGTGCTACGTTTTACTCGTCACATCACCACACACCACTATCAACTGGCAGGGTCTGCGCTTAGACGCAGCGATGCCCCTTTTCATTGAGCTACAGCACTTGGCCTGAGATGAGTCACGGGACGAGAAGGCCACCTTTTCTGCTTTTCCGCCCCTGACATTCCGAGGCGGAGGCCTATCAACTTTGCGGGGCGACAACGCCAAACCGCGACATTTGCATTGCTTTTCTTCGTTTTCTTTCCCTTTCCTTCGCCTCTGTCTCTGCTTCCTTTCCTTGCCCTTTAGTGAGATGACGCTGCCTGCCTTGCGGCTGACGGTTTCCCGCCCCCTTGAAGGGAGGCGGGGCGGAACCCTACCGGATTCGAGCTGGATTCGTTCTGGGTTCGTCCCGGATTTGTTCTGGAGGTCTACGACTTCTCTGGGTTGTCATTTTCGGGAGTCTGAGAAAAGCCTAGGAGGTTCAAGAGAAACCCCTAGTTCATGAATGACAGTCGGGTTAGTGTATTTGTATTTCAAGGACTGGGACGTCACGAGGAAGGGCGGTGACAGTCCTTCCTGGATTCGCGGCGATTAGGGATGGTAGCGCGTGATTACAGCAATCCATTCAGTCGCCCATGCCGTGCTCATCACCCCGTGAAGTTCAAGGTGCAAGCAAGGTCGTGCTGTAACAGGCAACGATACGTCCCACCCATGACTTCGGAGGTTAACGTAAACAAGCGCTGCGCGGGAGATGCAGTGGTTTTTTGAGGTAAAAGGCGGAACACCAGGACAGTTGTAATGGAGTCATTAGGAGGCGCTATGCTATGTAAGGGATGGCCAGCGCAGCACCAGTCGAGAAATGCTGATTCCGGCCCGCTGCGACGAACACTTCTGCTACTCTATCTGATCAAAATATAGTTCCTCCACCATTAAGAACCAAAGAAACACAAAACGCCTACGCGCACCCAACTCCGAAGACGCCACGCCGGGGCAGACATTTTCCGGTCCATGCAACCGTCCTATCGATCAATCCATCCGTCCATCCCGATCCGAACTCAGCGAAGAGAAAAATGAGCAAGTAAGTAGAAGGAAGGCTGGTGGCTATGCAAGCGAGGCCGATAGTAGCGCGGTGAAACAAGCAAAGCGGAGAGGGGCAGTTGTGCGGTGGCCATTCCTCAGCCCGGCAGAAGAAGTACTCGGTGAAGTCTTGCCAAGGTTGGTTATTGGCAAAGCAAGGTTGCTTGTTCGTTGCATTGTAGTAGTGCTGGATGTTGTCGTGGTGACGGTAGTGGCTGGGCTTCAATTCCCTTATGATTCGGTTCACTCTTCCCTTCCTGCTGGCGATAAATCCTGGTTTGTCGGCGCCGACAGGTAGGTACTCAAGCGCCGGCAACCTGCCCGCCGCTTCCGCTTAAGAGTAGAAGGTCGACTTCTGGAAACTCTCCACCGTAACGTCGCCAAGCTTCGTGGACGGCAGGGCGGGAGGTGGGGCGGGGACATCAGTCGGCGTACGCACGCCAGACGTGCTGATGGTGCTGGTCAGCGAGTTCGCCCTGCTGCTCTCGCTCGTGGCGGTGGCGTCCTTGATGGCGGCGACGGGCTGGCCCGGCTTGCGCAGGACCTCAAGGAAGGTCGAGGGCAGGTAGCCAATGCGGCCGTCGCGGGCGCGGCACTTCCACCACTCGCTGGGGTTGCCCAGCGGGTCACTCTTGCCTAGCACGGCGACCAGGTCGCCCTTGTGCACCTCGAGATCGACACCCTGCACGACGGCCTGCCCCTGGGCGGCAGGTGAGAAGTCAAAGAGAACGCGGCAGAACTCGAGCTGGGACGGGTCAACCGTCTGCTGCTGCGCGACCAACTGCCGCCGGCGCTCCTCCTCCTCGGCGTTGGCGGCCATGGAGCGGATGACCTTGCTCATGACGTAGGGCAGGCCAAAGGCGGCAAGCAGGAAGAAGAGCAGGGGCTTGCGGCTGGGCTTGGGCGGTCCGCCTTCTGGTAGGGGACTCTGGCGCCCCTCGAACCGTGCGAAGGCAGCGGGCGTGAGGGCCATGGCGTCGGCCGGTGGCGGGCGCCCAGTAAGTTTGGCGATCAAGGTGCGGATCCATCGCATGAGTGTGAAGATGCCGAGCACTGAGCCAAGGGTGTCGCGAAGGTTGCCGAACTGCTCAGCAACGGAGACCATTGCTAGGAAGGGTACTGTTAGAACTGCTTTGCCAAGTGCGACCCGGTGCGCCGGAGAGGACATGGGGCTGCTCACCAAAAAAACTTGAATGTGTCGCCATGTAGGTACTCTCCAACATCTGCGCGAACCCGCCAAAGGCGCCGACGATACCCTCTAGCATCTGGAAGGTCGCCTGCGTGCTCATGCTGAAGCGCTGGGTGAGGCTTTCGGGGTTGTTTGGGTCGTTGGGCATGGCGCCAGGCATCCCCCCGTACATGCCACCTCCATACATGCCCCCGTAGCTGCCGTAGTTGCCGTAGTTGCCGTACATGCCGCCGCCGTAGCCCCCGTAGCCGCCGTACCTGGTCGCGTAGGGCGACGAGTAGGGCGACGAGTAGGCGGTGCCGTAGGCGCTGTAGGGAGTGGTTCCGTAAGGTCTGCCGTACGCGGCGGCGTTCTGGTTGACTGTGGCGGCCAGGGACGCCGGTCGCGCAGGTATCGCGGGGGTTGTCGTGGAATCGGTTATCGTCGTCATCGCGGGGGTTGTCGTGGTGTGTGTAGTCGCGGCCGACATGGCGGATGGTGCTGTTGGGGTTGGCTGTCAGAAGCGGAATGATTGCCACGATCAACAAAGAGATGCATACCGGAGGCGGCGCCTTGTCGCTCCCAGGGTTTTGGCGGCGATGCCATGGCCTGAATGTGAAATTAGTCGCCCCTTACGCGCGGTGGCTTGTCCGAGTGCTGAGACGGCTTGCTCTTGGGAAGGGAAATCGGTTCGAGTCTGGGGTGGCGATGGGTCGCGCGAATCGCCGAGTCTCAGTCGTGGTAATTCAACGCTCGGCTTCGAGCCACAGGCCGAATGCACGCGCGCGTTGGACAATGGCAGAACTGCGTCGCAGCAATAGGGATTGTCAGATCGCTCGCTCGCTTAGTCCGACGTCGTCGGCGGTCGCAAGAATCTCGACGGCAGTCGGGCGCGCCGTGGCCGAACGCTCGTTGCAAGCGAGTAAGACGTGGTAAGGTATTCGCCGCAGCCGATGCAGTGGAGAAAGGAAAGCCAAGGTCGTTGACCACTTCGTGGCGTGTGGGGACGGCTGGGAACCTCGGTATTTTGGTTACGGTTTGCCGAGCGACAACACGCTTGCCTGGTTGGCTCTGCTGGGTAACCTAGTCACGCTGGGCCCGCCCCCAGTTTGTGGGGAACACCGGGATTTACTATGTAGCCATTTTCACCTTACTGTACTTGTGCCAAGTATGTAATTAACAAATCATCTCGTCCAACCTCGAACGACAACAACATCGTGAACACTCTCTACAGGCCTTTCTACAAGGTGGCCGCCCCATGGCCGCCACCCCGTTCCCTTATGCGCATCGCTTGTGCTACGCATAGCCTTCATGTGCTGTAACGTTTTTGCCCGATCAAACAGCCAACTTCCGGTACAATGCCCGCAGACATTCGAAAGGGATCACAGCTCGTCGTGGACACCATCAGATTCATCGCGGCTGCCTGCGTCCCCCCCGTGGTCCCCGTAGAGCTTACTGGTGATGGGATGTGCGACATCGGAAAGCTTCTCCTTTTGCTCCTCGAAATCCTGCGCCGTTGCTGCCGCTCCGTACTCGTCGAGCCAGCTGGTCGCTTCGTTTACGGCCTCTCGGAGCTGTGATATGCGGGTTGCATGTGAGCGTCGCCTCCCTGTAGCTTGACCAAGACGGGGCATATGCACACGATCAACTTACCGTTTCCTTCTCGTCCTCGTCAATTCTGCCGCCCAGCCCTTTTTCGTCCTGGAGCTGGGTTTTGAGACCAAAGACGTAGTTCTCCAGGCCGTTCCGGGCCTCGATGCGCTCGCGAGCCTCTCTGTCCTCGTCGGCGAACTTCTCCGCGTCGGCAATCATGCGCGCAATCTCATCCTTTGTCAGTCGTCCGTCGTCGCCTTCGATCGTGATGGATTCCTTGCGGCCGGTGCCCTTGTCGTGGGCCGAGACCTCCAGAATGCCATTGACATCGAGGGCAAATGAGACTTCAATCTGCGGTGTTCCGCGTGGCGCGGGCGGTATGCCCGTAAGCTCGAATTTGCCCAGGAGGTTGTTGTCCTTGGTCAACGTCCGCTCGCCCTCGTAGACCTTGATCATCACGGACGGCTGGTTGTCTGGTGATGGTTAGACCTGCGACCCCGTCGATGAGCCAGCGCAAGGCGACTTACCAGCCGTGGTAGAGAAGATCTGCGATCGTTTCTGCATGCGCGTTTCTTTGTTAGCCACAGTTCTTCTGGGACAAGAATCTACTAGCGACATACCGTTGGAATCTGGGTGTTACGCGGGATCAACTGCGTCTGTGGCCTAGTCAGCCGCGACTGCAATAAGTTCTGAGTCCGAACGGAACCTACCATGACGCCTCCCGTCGTTTCAATGCCCAGCGTCAGAGGATTGACGTCCATGAGCAACAGCCCTCCGGTAGCCTGCCACGACTTGTCAGTACCTTGAGAGCGTCGATCAAGTGTCACCCAACAGTTTGAATCTGCAGTCGTACCTTCACGCCGCCAATGATCTGGTGCGGTTCTCAACGTCAGCCTTAGTTTCTGGAAAACAGCAAGCACACAGTGATGGAGTAGGGCTTACCCCGGCATGAATCGCAGCGCCATACGCCACAGCTTCGTCTGGGTTGACGCCCCCGCTGGCCTTCCTCCCAAAGAACTCCTCTACGAGGCTCTGGATCTTGGGGATGCGCGTCGACCCGCCCACCAGCACAATGTCTGTGACATCCGCCTTGTCCACCTTGGCATCCCGCAACACCTGCTCAACAGGCCGCAGCGTCTTCTTGAACAAATCCATGTTTAGCTGCTCAAACTTGGCACGCGTCAGTGTCTCGGAGAAATCAAAACCGCCAAATAGCGACTCGATCTCGATGCGCGTAGACAGCTGCGACGAGAGCGCCCGCTTGGCCTTCTCGGCCTCGCGCTTCAGCTTGCCCATTGCTTTGGCGTCCTGGGTCAGGTCGAGCTGGTGCTTGTTCTGGAACGCCCGCGCCAGATGCCGGATCACCCGGTTGTCGAAGTCTTCGCCGCCCAACCGTGTGTCGCCGGCCGTGGCCAGCACTTGGAAGGTGCCTTCCTCGAGAGAGAGCAGCGAGACGTCAAAAGTGCCGCCGCCAAGATCGTACACCAGAACTTGGTGCTCGCCTTCTGCCTGTGTAGAAGGGAAGGAAAGGGGAGAGGGTCAAGTCAGTCGTTGCACGTTGTCTTTCTCCCTCGTGAAAATGAGGAGGCTGAGTAAGAACGCACCTTGTCGATGCCGTATGCCAGCGCCGCCGCGGTGGGCTCGTTGACCACACGGACGACATTGAGGCCGGCGATGGCCCCGGCGTCCTTCGTGGCCTGTCGTTGCTTATCGTTGAAGTAGGCTGGGACGGTGACCACGGCGTGCTTGACACTGTGGGATATTGAGCCCGAGGGTCTTTCGCAAGGTCTGTCTGTTGGCGCACTCACTTCTGGCCCAGATATCGCTCCGCGACATCCTTCATCTTGCCCAGCACCATTGCGCTGATCTCTTCTGGTGTGAACTGCCGCGTGTCTCCGTTGACATCAACCTCAACGACCAGCTTGTCTCCATGTCCTGCAGCAACCTTGAATGGCATGTGCTTGATGTCTGCCTGCACCCCTTTATCCGAGAAGCTCCGGCCTATCAACCGTCTTGATTGTCTGTGTCAGCGGTGGTAACTCGCATCGGGCAGGGAGCGGAGCCGCTGACTTGACGTCGAATATTGTATTCCTTGGGTTGCTCGCGTATTGGTTCTTGGCCGCATCTCCTGGGAGACAGACACATGACATGTCAGACGGCGTGCAGTCCATGGAGGAGGGAGGACATAACGACTAACCAATGAGCCGCTCTCCATTCTCGGCAAAGGCAACATAGCTGGGCGTGATTCTGTTTCCTGGACTCAGGTCAGCAGGCTGGGTTCCGGAGAAAGAAACATCTCGTGTTGTCCGTACCTTGGTCGTTGACGAGTATGTCTACCTTGTCTCCTTTCATGACACCGACACACGAGTAGGTCGTTCCCAAATCTATGCCGATGATGGGCTCTCCTGGTTCCACGACCGTGGCGGCTCTGACAGCGGGAACGGCAGCGAGGGGACACATCAAGAGAAGAAAAAACAACAAGATGCCTATCCCGATGGGTATCTGTTTGGTTTGTCGAGTTCTGCTCGCCATTTTGACGCCGGGACCGTTGTTGTGAGTGGGTAGTAAACACGACGGCTGGTATGCTTAAGCGACAGGTTTTTGGAGTTGGACGATTGAGTAGGTAGGTAACGGATGAAAGGCAACTCGTCTGATGGTCAGAAGGGAGAATGGTCAATTGAAAAGAGTCTCGAGAACAGTGTTATATAGAGGGGAAATGTTCTCTCTCCAGTTCTTGACACAGCATGTCCTGAGGACAACACAATCCAGCCCAGCAGCTGAAGGGCGGCAGAAGACACCAGATGCTGGGAGAAAGGACAGATCTCAGGGGCCTTACAGCCAGGCCAACTGAGCAAGCATGGCAATGTCCCCAAGATAGTGCTCGTGCACCTGCAAACCGTCAGTCTGCCTGGCCCTGGTCGCCGGCACCCTGAACCGGCGCCGCATACGGTCCCAACCCGGACGCGAAGGCAACCATTTCGCCACAAACGGTTGGGCTATCCACGAAGATTTGATGTGAATCTTGATGTCAATTCAAGCAGGATTATTCTACTTGACAGTTACTGCATGCCATGGTCACCCCCCTGAATGATAGAACCTGCCTTGGAAGGGCGGGCACTTCGTCTTCCTCACTGCCCCATTGGCACCCCTACATTATTCTGGATCAGGAAGCACAGTATACTGATAGTATGCTCTTTCTTTGGTAAGATGCGAAGAGCCGAAACTGCCCCTGTCACCCGACATTCCGTCAAGGACTGAACACGACCGCCGCGACACGTCCACCCACCGAGACCTGGCAGCCGCCCCAGTGCCCCAGCTTCAGACAAAACAAGAACCCTGCATGTGACTCAGGCAAAAACCTTATCTGCTCTTGGAACGGCCATCGTGGTTGGTCTCTGACTCGTTCTAAGCGCCTGCCGTACAGACACGGTGTCTCCTTTCGACCCGATGGCGACGGCCAGCAACCCAGTGCAGATCCAGATCAAGAGAATTCAAATCCAAGATCAACGTGTTCTCATCAAAGCATAACCCATCGGCCTCTTTGCTATCCTGATTGTGTTTTGTTTGGACAGAAATGGAGTGGCAACCTCCTTGTTGTGACTCACATACGATCTCGCCATTTGCAACGTGTTCTCTCGCATCCTTTTCGGACGGCCGACGGCCAACTAACTGGCCTGCAAACAAACAAAACAAGCCAAACTGCCGGCTCGGTTTCAACTCCAACCCTCGCTCTTCAGGTTCAGAATGCGAGCCGCGTGCCACAAGCCAGTACACCGTTTGCCGCTCGTTCACCTGGGCTAGTGTACATGTGGCAACCTCTGGCTCTGGTCAAAGTGTAAGTCAGATACAGGTGCCACCTCTCAATCACTCCGCACATCGCACGATTGACAATTGAAAGTCACTGACAAGTATTAAATATTAATCATCTATGTTTTGCCTGGCACTCCCGCCGAAGATCGGTCAGTCAAGTCATTCGCGGCACATATACAGGATCGTTTGTCTGCCAACTGCCCACTTCCGCAGTTCGCAATCATCATCAGTCAAACCCCCCAACCCCGTCCGGAAGCCAGCCAGGCCCACTTGCTCACGCCGTATCTCTGCGCTCCCAGACGATATTCGCCGGCTCGAGCGGCCGCGAAAACAGCGAAGCATAATCCGTACCAATTACCCCCTCCTTGCCGTCGACGTTGCGGAACTTGAACAGGCGTACCGTCGTGGCGACGATGGTCTGCAGCTGCACGTTGGCGAACTGCTCGCCGATGCAGCGGTGACGTCCGGCGCCGAAGGGCAGGTAAGGGGAGGCGGCGCCCTTGCTGACCAGGCCGTAGCCGTAGTCGATCTTCTCATCGTCCGCATCTTCCTCGTCGGCAGCGTTGCGCACGATACCGGGCGCCAGCGGCGACTCCTTCTCCCACCGGTGCGGCTCCCACAGGTCGGGCTGCGGGAAGTAGGCCTCGTCCGCGGCGGAGACGCCCGGTGCGGACAGCAGCACGTGGCTGGTCGGGATGACGTACTTGGTGCCGGGAACCGGCATAGGCTGCTTGACGGCGCGCATGATGGAGTGGATGGGCGCGTGCAAACGAAGGGTCTCTTTGACGACGGCCTGGTTGAGCGGTAGCTTGGCCAGATCCTCGTACGCGAGCGGCGGCAGGTCGGCGCCGAGGTTTGCGACCTGCTCCTGGTAGAGCTCCTCCATGATGTCCGGGCGCGAGGCGAGGCGGAGCATGATCCACGAGCTAGTGGACGACGACGAGTGCTGGCCGGCCATCAGGAGGGCGATCATCATGTGCGCGACCTCGTGGTCGGGCACCTTGACGCCGTTCTTGTAGGTCGAGTTCATCAGGTGGTACATGATATCCTGGGCGCCCGTCTCGCCGCGGGCGCGGCGCGCCTGGATGGTATCCATGTAAATCTTGGCGACAGTCCGCTGGGCGTGGTCGCGCCGGTTGTTCCACGGCAGCGGCGCCCAGTGCAGCATGAAGTTGATGGGCGAGAAGCCCATGTCGAGGTCGTGGTAGAGGTCGGCCAGGGTCTCGTCAAACTTGTCGCGGATCTCCTTGCCCTGCAGCGCGTGCGAGGCGGTGAAGATGGTGATCTGCGCCATCTTGGGGCAGATGTTGACGACGCCAGACGTGCCCTTGAAGTCGGGGCTTCGCTTGAAGTAGCTCGTAACCTCGTCCGAAATAATGGGCACGTAGGAGCGGAAGGCTTCCGTGGTGAGGGCAATCTTCATGAACTAATCCCCCAAGCAATCGAGTCAGCCCATCCAGCTCAGCTGTCCGTCGTTTCTCTCCCGCGTTCGGCCAGCCAGCCAACCCACTTTCTTCTGCTCCATAAGTTTCGAATTGGGGCAGTCATAGACGACGTCCTTGCCGAAGACCGGGGTGGTCAGGACGGTGTAGATCTCCTCGGCGCAGACGTCGCGGATCTTGCCGTTCAGAATGAAGTCGTTGCCCTTGGGCCCAACATAGACGGTCGTCTTCTTGCCGAGCAGGATGAAGGTGAAGCAGTCGCCGTACTGCGCAGAGAAAGAAATTAGATTAGCACAACGAAGCCACCACAGCAAAAGTCAAGGTGTTTCGCGCACCTTTTCTCTGTTCTCCTTGAAGAAACGGGGAGGGTCCATGCCGTAGGTGATGGTGCTGCCCACGAAGGGGAACCAGTGGAAGACGAGGGGCGGTTCATTCGGGTTCTTGACAAGCGCCTGCTTCAGCACGTTCAAGAAGACGCTCAGGAAGAGAAAGCTCCCAAACGCGACGCCGATTTGCGAGAACAGGCCGAGGCGCGAGAACCCCTCGGCCAACGGACCGCCGATGTCCTGGACGAGCCCCATGGCGAAGGGCGGGGAACCAGCGAAGAGAGAGGAAGATGAAGGAGGAAGAGATGTAGGGCAGATTAGGACAATGTACTGACGCCAACAGGAATCCAGGTGCCTGCCGCGAAGTTGTGAGCAAAAACGCGGTTCCTGTTGCCAGCAGCCTGCTCGAGGTGGTGCGAGATAGGGTCTGAATTTATCTTTCCAGATGTTTTCTGCCAAGCGCTGCTCCAGGGGCAGCCGCTTGATTGATTAAGGGCCCCACTTTAGCCACCGACCAATCATAGGCGCGATTCGTATTCGCATTCGTGGACTTCCATGAGCACTGGACCTCTGAGCCTTTGTGCCTTTGTTCCATCCCGAACTTCCACACAGTCCATCGCGCCGTGGCGAGATCATGCCACCAGCCAGGGCAGTGCTACGCAAAATCATGCGCCAAGTGCCGCCTGCAGCAAGAAAATACCCAATCAGCATTTGTCGGACTAGAGCTAGAGTGCGTCATGAACATGAGTGAGAACATTCCAAGTGACCGATGGTGGTACCTCCACGGCAAGTGGGTCACAACCCACATCGGATGAACTGCAAAGAGCCCCTCGACACCGGTAACCCTAACCCGTAATTTTCAAACATCAACTCTAACATGCTAAGTTAGTTGACCATGAAGTGTCACTCTCGGAAGCATGTCCAAGATTAGAAGATTAGAAGGTTGAATCGTGCTGTGCGTCAATGAATTGGCTGGCTCAGGGCCATAGCCTGCATGATTAGGTAGGTGTCCGTAAGGTAGGTAATCAACAGACCAGTAACCGTCCCTTGCTGGCCGCCCTCCTTTCCGTGGGAACAGTATGCATCCGTACTCGTGCCCATGCCGTGACGACAACGCCATGCCACAATCGGGGATGCTAGGAGAAAAGAGAATGCGAAAACGAAAAGAACGCGCCAGATGCGTATGTGGTATCATGCTCCCCGACAAGCGAATGCGCTTCACCCTTTTCTTCCCCTCCCCCAACACCCAAGCGCCGAGACAACGCCCCCCTCCATGCAAATGCAGCTCACAATCCAGAGGAAACGACCGACCCCCCCCCGCGGTACCCGCTTGGCCACGATCGGCCCAGGGAGCGCGCAGTTACCCCTCCAGACCTATCCACCCGTACCCGCCATCCACATTCACCCAGTTCCCTTGCTCGAGGGCGCTATCCCAGCCCATCATGACAGCCAGCAGCCTGCACCCGACCGCACTGACAGCACACACGACCACGTCGCTCGCGTCCGCCAGCACCGCCAGGTCCATCATGTAGGCACGCCCGACCAGGCTCCGGAGCCGGCGTGTCTCGGCGGAAGGACTGCTGCTGCTGCTGCTGCCGTCGCCGTCGGGAACCCCCGCGGCGTGTGCGGCGGTCACGCCTAGGTTCCAGAACATAGCCGCAAAGAACCCCCCCTCCCAGCCAAATGTCTCGTCGACAAACTTGTGCATGACCGTCTTGTCGGGGTTCGCCTGCTGGATGGCCTGCTTGCTGGCCAGCTTGATGCGCTCCTGGGCGCGGCTGACCCCGGCGAACTCCGCGCTCTCGTAGACCATCGGGTCGTCCGACGCCAGCAGAACTAGGTTCCGCGTCTGGGCCGTGGCTGCGTCGTCGTCGCCGTCGCTGCCGAAGGGCTGATGGTGATGGTGGTGGTTGAGGCGGGCCTCGACCGCCTCCCGCGCCGCGTCGCTGTACACGCTCAGCGGCGTGTACGAGCGCCGGTACTGGTACTCAAACGGGTGGAGATCACCACGACGGACGTGCACACCGACGGCCAGCCCGTCACCGTGGTGGCCCTTGGACTTGGACACCATTTTGTTGGCGAGCAGCTCGCGGATGCGGGCGTCGACGTAGTGCGCGTCGTCCGCGTTCAGCCGAAACAGCGCCTCGTAGCCCCTCCGGGCAAGACCAAACTGCGTTTTGCGCAGGGCGCGGTCGTGGGATTCAGACGGCGGGTCGGCATGTTTGGTCAGGCTGCCGAACAACTCATCCATTGTCGCTGAGGAAGTGACTAGATGTCGCGCATGCCGGGGACAGGGCAGAATCTCGTGGCTGGGCGGCGCGGAGCAAGAAGGTGCGGGCGGCGGCTGGAAGATGGCGTTGTACTTGCCGTACGCCCATCGGGTATCGTCAATGAAGAACGCGCGCCCTTCCTTCTCGGCCAGCCCGTATGCAATCCATAGCATCATCAGCATCTTTCCCAGGCCGGCATCGCTCGATTCCAGCACGTATGTAAGACTCTTTTTGCAAACCGGCTTCTCAGCATCGGTTCCCTTCGCCGAGCGCCCATTACCGGAGGGCGTCTTGGTGAAGTAACCGGCATCCTCCGCCTCTCGCACGTCCATGAAATCCTGGTCAGCGGGGTCTGACCCAACACCCAATGAGACTTGGGGGAAGCCATGCCCCTGAGACCGCAGTTGTTGGGCCCGTGCTGCCACCTGCCGGCACCTCGTACACATTTCGGCGTACTCACCCATAGTCAACGGGAAGTCGGTTCCTGGTGGTATGGAGACCGTCCATTTTGCCCTCCCCCGGTTGTCTGTTACCACAATCGGGGTTGGAAAATCCGGCGCCTCTTTCTGTGCGACCATGACGATCCCGTCTTTCTGGACAGGCTTTGGTGGTTGGGGCGCTGCAGGGATGGGCTCGCCAAAGAGCCAGGTGAGCACCACGAGAGCTACGTAGAAGACCACCACGACGCTTCCAAACCGGATGGTGTATCGGACAACCTTCAGGGGGCGTATCGTGCCAATCAGTCGTCGCCGAGCCGGCTTTTTGACGGGCGGCGAAAGTGATGGAAGGCCCGGGGATGGCGGCGGGGAGAAGACCAAGTGGTTGAAGTTGAACCGCGACGACGTGGAGGAGAGCGGACCCCGGTCGTGGTTGTAGGACGCCGCCTTGCGAAGGTTTATACGAGGCGGCGATATCATCATTTTGGCGTGCCGCGTCCTGCTGAGGTCCAGTGTTGGCGGCATGGTGATGGTGAATCCACGGAAGCCTATGGCATCCGAGTCTCGTAGGGAGCGACGACGGAGTTGGTGTCACCGACCAGAGGTTGGAGTGGGAGATATTTCGACTCTTCGAACGCACCCAATGCAGGACGAACACGGGGATGTTGCGGAAGGCCGGTTGCCTCACACATACAAGAATGACGAATTCCGATCAAGTGAAGTCGGTCTGGTTGGCAGGGTCAAAATGTGAAACCGAAGCCGGAGAGACCGTGCAGAGGACCGTGAAAACAACGGGGCGTCGACCGGAAACACTGGTCACCGAGCTCGCGACCCGTGACGATGGTGGACGGCGCACGACCAAACCCCTCCAGACGAAGGTCGCACTGGGGCGCCGGACTGTCGCAGCGGCGTGTAAGTTGACACGTCAACCGGTGCAGTGTCCACCCTGAAGACATGCACGGACGGCAGTGTTGCTTCGAAACTGTTGAACCTGTTGAGCCGGCAAAACGCTGACAGCCGGATGCGTGGTGTAGTGGTTTTCTTGTCAGGCAGCCGTCTCAGCCCAGCAAGAACATGACGCTATCGACAATGTCGTTGTGCAAGGATGGCAGCCCGAGCATCCATCGACGAAGATCAACTGATAAAACACACAGTCATGCCAGGCTTTGAAGCGTCCAGATTGCGCAAGGCTGAAACAAGACAGGGAAGGGGAAAGTCAAGAACGAAAGGACGGTGGAAGGGGGAGAATAAAGGACTGGACGAGTAAGTCGACGCAGCAGAGGCGTCGTAAGACAAGGCCGAGGCTGACAGCAGCGGCGGAGTGCTGGTTTGGGTAACAAACGGAGGGATTCTTTCTCGCCTTCTTACATACACTCACGGAGCGCGAAGGATGTGCAACCCCAGCCTGCGGGCTTGAAACCTGCAAGCAACGGCTGGAGGAGGCAAGGAACAAGGCAGGCTCGTGCCGAGGGTGATCTCAACGGATGGAGCCCTCGGCCAGGGGATTGAAGAAGAGAACCCTCATCACACGAAAGAGAAGCTGCGGAAGGACAAGGTGAAGGGATGAAAGGAGATCGGCCGACAGGCGGAATGTCGATCCAATGCGACACTCGTCCAGGGGCTCAAGGAACGAACGGGGGTCTCTGGGGTCTCTGGGGGGTCTCTGGGGTCGGCCCTGAACCCCCCCACATTCCCGTCGTATCCGACACATGGAAAACGCCATGGACAGAAACAGGGCCACCAGTAGCAGGCTCGCAGGGACCAGAGGCCGGTTCGGTTGTGTTTGAATTTGAAGGTTGTGATCAACAGCGTTTGTCTGAGCAACGACGACGGGGCGTTGGAAGGCGCACAAACGCAGCACGCGGGGTTTCCCCCCACACAGAGTATACCTGCGAGCCTGCCAAGTGTGTGACAGTCCGAGGTTGCCCGGTTTTCACTGCTGCGCAACCGATGGGCGACCCGGAAAAGCAGCCAGCTCTGCCGCTCGGGCTGCCCACCGAGGCAAAGAAACAAAACGCGGCAAAAGAAAAGAACATGTGGGATGGAGTTCGCATCGCAAAGCGGTGCCCCTCGTCGCTTGGCTGAATAGGGCAAAGGGGCGGGCCAGCAGTCGATCGCCATTTGGCACCCTTGTGAAATTTGAAACGCGCTAAAACCAGGGGTCGACCGCCCAATCGCTGCCCATGCGGGAACGCCACTTTATCCAGCTGACTGGGTGCCATCCCGCAGATGACGTCGCGTTTTCGCTTCTCACTGAGTGGGCACTTGACATTGTGGTTCGCGGAAGGTGTCAATGGATGCACCAAGAATAAACGAAGGATACGGAACGGAAACTACTCGCAGGGAAGAGTGCAAATGGCATTGAAACTGGTGTTCTTCAGGCGTGTTGCTCCCCGCTCACTGGCACGAGAGACACCAGCCCGTTCAGTCATCCTTAATTGCGAAGTTCGGCAGTAGGAAGGAACGCTGATCCCAGTGTACCTGTTCCTTCACCGCCTCGACTGCCTGCCTCCCATGAGATATGCAATACGGCGTGCGATATGGCCCGTGCACACGAGGTTGGAGGATCTCTGTAGCGGGTGTACCTATATACTCCGTTCTATCAACGCCCCTTTGTAGCGAATCGCTTCTTATGCAAACACCCAGCCAGCTTCATGAAGCCCGAGCTACACAGTACTAATGCCATGAAGCACCGCAACCTGCGATGAGCACCTTCCTTGCCCGAAGCCAAGAAAAGAAAACCGTGTTCAGGCATTGAGCCGGCGTCTTCTTCCCCCTCAGCCCTCGAAGTCTACAGGTCAGCGCGCCGAAAGCGCAAGGCGGACCACGGGCTTCTTCGGACTGGGCCCGGCGTCGGCATCGACTTGGGCAGTGATGCAATGAATGGTTCAGCCCGGCTGCAGTGAACAGATGGCATGCTGTGAAGCCGTCGTTGTGCCGATCCGGGGCTCTGTGCTCGGTGCTCGGTGCTCTGTGCTCTGTGGTCAAGATTGCTGTCTGCACGAGCCCGATCAAGAGTCCGTCTCGTGTACCTGCCGCTGGGAGAGTGTCGAGAACCAGCCAGCTTCATGTCTCCTCAAAGCAAACGGCCGTCCTGGTACGAACAAACGTCCCGATCCAATCTCCCCGTAGCTAGCCGGCTGGCCGGTTTCTACTTGAAAGAACGCTTGCCGTCGTATGGCTGAGCCCAAACGGGGCGCCCGTCCAGGCTGAACGAGTCTGCAGTCCCACCACCACATTTTGTACACAGCATGAACCATCAATTAATAAATGATGTCAAATCTCATGCACCCTCCCGGGATCTTCCCGTCCCGCCGACTTCGTTCCCAGGGCATGGCAGCCCGGCAGCAGCATGCCTGGGTTCAGCTCCTGCCGCCCCAAGACATCTCCGACTGCCAATTGGAGGATGTCACCCGTTAAACACGTCCACATAATACGGTGGCTTCTGCTTCTTTTCTCCAGCTTCCATGACATATTTGGTGTTGCTTTTGGCCGGCCGGTGTTCTCGGCGCGTGGCAACCGCCCCAGCCGCTGAGGAGGAGGGAAGTCGAGGACCGAGCATCTTTGGTTCATCCGCTCCTATCGACTTTCTCTCTTTCCTCTGCTCTCAACATCAACATCCACCAACGAGATTGACGCTGCGGGTGGTATCATGAACCAAGAACGAATCTATTCTTCCTGCTTCGCGCGCTCTCGCTCGCTTATCGCAATTCAGAGAGCCAAAATCCCTTCATCGACTCATGGTCATATGACGCCGTCGCTTCCTGCCCGCTCGCCCTCCTTTTAACACATTACTTTGGTACAAATAAGTACACCTGCCGAGCCCCTAGCGGGCATCCGGTCCCGAGACCTGTCGAGCAGAGGCGAGAAGAAGATGAAGTCTGATGGACAAAAGAAGTAACAAAAACGAGGGAAGCTAGAGATGAGAGAAAAAAAAGGCCCGCGCCCTAAAACCAAAGGAAGTATGAAAATCCCGGGTATATAAGACAAGGTCGCACGACAATCGGTCAAGCCCAAGAACAAACAGCACAAGGCAAACAGACAAGAAAAAACAAACCGGCCGAGGCAAACAAAACAACAAGATGGATGACTCCCCCCCTCTCTCCCCACCGAAAAAAATAAAGCAAATACCATATCACCACGGATATTGTGCCCTCACAGCAGAAACAACAGCCAAGCCAAAATCCGCCAGCCGTCGCATCCAGGGCAAAAGCCATATCCTTCCGGCTGCCGCTCCCCGCCACGCGGGCTCATCAGGGAGCAGACCAGACCGACGCCGAAGAGTCCAATCCGACGCCCGGCGCCGACAGCACTACGCCCCAGAAAACACACCCTCCCTCAAACTGCTCAAAAAACAAGCCGCTCACACCTCCATAACCGCCATGCCATTCTGGCCCTCCGGCCCAGCAGGCGCCACAAACGACGCGCGCTGCTGCCTCGCCAAAAGCTGCAGCTGGATCGGCGGTGCGGGGGGTAGCAATCTAGCCGGCGGCGGCGGCGGCAGCGTGGGCATGGGCGCCTCTTCCTCCCCCACAACCTCCCTGCCACGCTCCGGGGCGACGCGGACGCTGCCTCGCGTGCCGCGGATCAGCTGGCCGCTCTCGACGCGGTCCTGGATCATCTCGTCGAGCATGCGGCTCATCTCGTCGACGCTGCGCGTGCGCTGGCGCAGGTGCGACACCTGCCGCAGCAGGCTGGGCGGGCCTCCCGCGGGCGCTGCGGGCGGGCTGTCTGTTGGTGCCGGACCGGGGTTGCTGTCGAGTATTTGGGAGGCGCGGACGTTGGTGTTGGTGGCGGCGTTGCTGATGATGCTGTTGGTGTTGGTGTTGTGGGCGGTGGTAGTTGTTGCAACAGTGGGGGTGGGTGTGGTGGTGTTGGTGTGCTCGCCGGCACGCGACTCGACACGGTCGGCGTTGTCGCGCGAGCGGGCGACGCTGCGGAGAGCCGCGAGCATGCGGTCCTTGTCGTCAAGACGGGCGCGCAGCTCGGCGATCTCGGCATCCTTCTCCTTGATGAGGGTGGACACGCTGTGGTCCTCGCCAACCATGATGCCCTTTCCGGCGGTCGAGAGGCCGACCGAGGTGCGCGACGAGCTGGCTCGGCGCGCCTGGAGCAACCGCTTCTCGAGCGTCTGGATGTAGCGGTTCTTATCGGCGAGATCGGCCTGGAGCGCGCGGTTCTGCGAGGCGAGCGACGCCGTTCCGTCGCCATACTCGCCCATACTGTCGTCGTCTTCCACCGCCGCAGAGGCCTCCGCACCCCCGGAGGAGTGGTGACTCGCGGACTTCCGGCCAATCGTCGACGCGGACGAAGTCATGGACGCCGTTCTCTCGAGCCCGAGCTTGCTTCCGTTCGAGGTAGCCATCGACGACCGGATCGAGTCAGGCCCCTGCGAGAAGCGCGAGTGTATCCCGAGGGAGCTGAAGGACCCGCTCGCGTTGACGCCTATCGACTTTGAGCTCAGGATCAACCGGTTCAGGTGGTCTATCCTCTCCTTCAACGCAGTCCGGGCCAGTTGCATCTCCAGCATCTGTTCCTCATGGCGCATCTCGGCCTCCTTCTCCCTCGCTCGCTCCTCCTCGGCATCGCGCTCCTTCTCCTCCTCGGCCTCCTTCTTGCTGTTGGACTTCGCCTGGGTCTCGAGCTCCTTCCGTAGCTCCATGATCTCCATCCGATAGCGCTCCAGCAGAACCCGCGCGCCGCCGTCCCCGCCGGCGCCCAGGGCTTCCTCGGCACGCTTGGCATGGCTGATGATATTGTTCTTGGCGCGAGAGGCAAACTTCAGCGTGTTGAGCGTTTCGTTCGTGTGCGTGCTGGACGTCGCGGCGCTCCCGGCAGGACTGACGGAAATGGTGCAGAGAATACTGACAAGCGAGTTGCCCGACAGTGCGCCTTGCAGCAACCTGGTCAGCTTGCTGTCACGGTAGGGCAGGTGCTTGCCGTCCTTGTCGGCCGGCTTTCCATCTTTGTCCTTATGCTCGGAGAGCTTCGCGATGACCGTGCCGAGGGTAAGCAAGCTCTTGTTGATATGGGAACCTTCCTGGCGCCGTTCTTTGGACTCGGCCGCCTTTTCCGAACCGGCAAGATCGATCAGACTGAGCGTCGAGACGCGAACGCCGCCTGGTGGGAGACCCGACCGCTTACTATCGACCGCCCCTCCCGGAACCCGTTCCCGGCTTTCCACGACGATCTGCACGACAGCGTGACTCCGCGAACTCCGGGCGTTGAACTGGGTGCTTGCCGTCCTGCGAGCTTGGTCACCGCGGGCGATGACGCGGAGGAGCTGTGTCGGGCTCTGGACGATCTCCTCTTTCAGGGGACTCGCATAGACTCCTCTCTTGCTGTCCTCCCGCAGCTTGATTTCCTCCTGCTGCTGGTTCCCGCCGACGCCGGCACCCGTGGGCATACTCAACAAGTCGTGGATCTTCTCGTTGTAGATCTCCAGGTAGCTGACGCGGAGGAGAAACTCTCTGGACGGCGTCTCGCGGATGTAGGAGAATATGTCGGTGATGGCGAGCGGTATTACACCGGGTGAAGATGCTGTGCCCTGCATCGAGAAAGTCTTTCCTGTGCCCGTCATGCCGTAGGCGAACACTGTTCCGTGGTACCCCTCCATGACCCTACGTACTAACCGCTTGGCGCTGTGGTCGTAGACTTTGGAGTTGTCGTCGTGAGTAGAAAAGACATTGTCTGTAGACGAGCGTTTAGTTGTGGGTGTTCTCCCAACGTGCTGTCTCCGCAAAGGTCTTACCGTAAAAGTAATCGCCGCCTTCCTTCCCTCTGTACGCGATCAATGACTTCCTTCCATCCACCAACCACTCCCCTTCCGCCTTGCCGTCGTTCCCGGCGGCATCCGGCCGTACCCTGACGCTCACGATCACGTTCCCCTTGCCGTCTGTTTTTGATGCTCGCTTTCCGCCCGCGGCCGCGTCCGACCTGTGCGGCGCCATATCGTTGACATCGTCGTATTGTGTCGCTGACGTCGAGTAGGAATCCTGTGCGGAGGAACTCCGACTTTGCGGTGGAGAAGCGATGCTGGTTAGACCATCCGAGTTCCTCGTGACCGCCTGCCGTGAGACCAATTTGCCCTCCCCGGTGCCGTTGAGGAGGCTCGGAATGGCATTGGACAACTGATACGTGGGCGTGGTAGGTGTTCGCAGCTTCCTCGAAGGCACGCTGGTGGACAGCGGACTGGGCGGTAGGCTGGATATCCGACCGTCTCCGCGGGGTGGTTGAGGGAAAGCATTGATGCTCACAGACTTCCGTATTGTCCTCCCCGCGGCATTGACGCCCGAGACTGATCTGGGCTGCGGGAGGGCGCCAGCAGGCGTAGGTGTCGCGGGAGGAAGTAGGCTTGCGGAGGGGGCGCGCAGGCCGCTTTTCGGGGTCGTGGGTGTGGATTTGCTGAAAGGTGCTTGTAGAGAACTTGTGCTCTTCCTCGTTTTGGGGACGGGGAGCGCGGGTAGCGCTATCGTTGGGGGCGCATTCGATGGCCGCGAGGGCCGCGGCAGTGTGGTCGACATCCTGGGCCCTGTATCCAACAGGCCGTCCAAATACCCACCTGGTGCAACGCAAGACGCAGGAGATGTTTGGCTGGCGTTACAACGGAAATTCCGAAACGGCGTAGACCGTTGACATCGCAGGCGCAGCTCAAACGTGGCCCGGTTCTTCGGTCGAGTCGAGAGGTGGTGGAAACAGTCGGTAAATACGCGTGCAAAAATGCGGCGTTTTGGTGAACGAACGGTGCCAAGTGGAAAGCCAAGGCAAGAGGCTGTCGTGTGAAATCAGAAAGGCGTTCCAAGTCGAAGCAAAATGGGAGCTGTCGACCCAGCACGTTTTGTTTTCTTCCGGCTCGTGACGTTCCGTTGCAGATGGGTTCGGCTCAGGCTGCGAGCGTCCTGCACAGAGGGGCCCTAAAGAAAAAAAAGAAGTGATGGGTGCGCTATCCGGAAAACGACCATGTGGTAGCTGCAGGTTTCGGCGGCAGCAACCGACAGGCAAAGACCGCGTGACGTGCGGCACGATAATACCGGCCTGCACTATGCCGCTTGACGTTCGGAAGACGTCTGCGACGCGCCCCGGGGGCACAGGCCAGTAGATGCAGTCGAGACGCACTCAAAAGTGCAGAACGAGTGGGTGGGGGTTACGGCCGCTTGTCGTCGACGATGCCTCGGTGGCATAAAAAAAGGTAAACAGGTATACCAGGGATACCCACGGCCGCGGTTGCTGACTGACGTAGCCAGATTGGACCCGACCCGAAGGGAGGAGACCGAGCGAAGGGTAAGGTTGAAGCCAGTAGGGAGAACGAACCACCGATGATCAGACGAAGCTTTGTGGTCGAGTGGCGGCGGGGAAACAATGGGCGCCCGAGCCAACCTGAGGTCCGGCCTGGCGTCGAGATCTCAGACAAGCGATCGCAGGGACCGGGAACGAGTGTACTTGGGACAGCACAGGCGCAAAGAGTGGAAGGCACGGCTGCTGTGAGTCGGTGGCCTCGAGGGAGATGGGCGAGTAAGGTAGAAGTGCGTCGTCGCAGGCGCAGTCGGGTGCGAAGCGAGAGTCGTGCGGCAACTGTCAAGTCAACAGAAAGAAAAGGGAACAGAAGGCGCGAGTCGTGAATAGTACGAGGAGAGACTCGATCGAGGTGGTGAGAGCCAAAATCGAGTTGATGAGCTCCAATCAATACCGGGTTGGGCCCGAGGTGCGACCGTGTGGATGAGCGTGGCGGCAGAACTCGTCGGTTCTTTTCTTCTTCGTCGTTTTCTCTCGTTCTCCCTCGATTGAGCTGTCTGTCCCCTTCACCATCCGGCGATTGTCGCTCGAGGCAGCATGAAAGCACTGCAGACCAAAGGGGGCAGCACGAACGAGCGGGCAGATCTTTCCCTTTTCCTTTTTCCTATCTTGCTCCCCCCTCCCCCTTCCCGTGGAATCTCCCGTTGCTCGCACGCCGAGAGCGCTGCGTCTTCTTTGGGGCCCCAGTGCCCCTGGTATTCCTGGCTCCTGGTCAAAATCCCCTGGCCCATGCTCCCATGGCACCGCGGCACACTGGGCGCTGCAGTGGTTCCCCTCAGCACCCCTGGCCCCAATCGAGCCGAGCCATTGGCCCTTTTTTCTCAAGAAGCAATTTCGACTGACCATCCCTGCTGATCCCTGCAAGCGCAACCCCGGGCGGACCAGGCCGTTCTGGGACTAGAGCAGGCTTGCGTCGTGTGGGTGCAATTTTGGCTTTCGAGGGTTGCCGGGACTGCTTCGGCACAGAGTGGCACGCTGGGACAGGATTGGTCCCCCACGTGCAGCATCGAGCTTGCACCATGACGAAGAACACAAATAGTGTAAGGCGACTCTTGATGTGTGTGTACGTGCTCTGTACAAGTACTGTAGGAGTCTATCAACCTACTACTAGCCAGTCGAACCAATCTGTGGGTGCGATGGTGCCTACTGTGTAGGCAGTGCATAGCATCGAGGCTGACGGCAGCACCCGCTGGGTTTTGAATCAATCATCGAAACTTCCACGCCCAAAGCCATGCATGCCCTTCATCGTGGCCATTTCGTCTTTTACATAATTACTCAGTACATACCCACGGCAATGGTTGACAGCCCGCTGTAGCCCACGACCCACTGGCCACTGCTTGCTTGCCTGCCAAAGCCGCACGACGGGGGCTAGCGGGGCTCAAGCAAGTGCAGCTCGACGCCAGTCAGGCAAGCAGGCGGCGCAGGAGTCGAAAAAATCCCATCACATCACATCTCAAGCGTCGCATTGGTGGCAATCTTACGGATACGTGACTGACCAGACTCAGCAGAACGCCGCGTTTCCCGGGGTGCAGTGTGGGGTGGTTGAGGGTTGCTCCCGATCCGCGCTCGCCCGACGCGTGATCGCGTCGTCAGGCCCTCTCCGCCGTTCAGTTGCACTGTTCTACCAGTATCAAGTAGGTGAACTCGTCGGGCTGAAGGACGCGTCGAGGCGTCTTGGACAGCACGGCGTCGGCCTGGAATGCGATGGGATCGGCATCGTAATGGGTGCAGCAGCGTCGAGCCGGGCTGCGTCGTGTGGCCGCCACGGCATCGAGCAAATCTGGAGCAGACAGAGCTCGAATCGGAGCGCCGAGAGGGACCGGCTGCGAAGGCCGCTCCGGGAGGTCTGCGCAACCCACAATCCGGAGAAGCAACGATGCCAGGCCTTGCTGCGTATCCAAAGTTGATTGCCCGTGCGCGCATCGCACTGGCAAGGGCCTTCCCAGCTGCTGCAGCGCTACTGTACAGTCTGTGCGGGGTTGCTTTGCTTTCTGCCGTCCCTCGCGGCAGCTAAGGATCGAGAATGCAACCTAGAGGGTTGCTGGCATTATCAGTACCACAGTCCACGGGCGGGCATGCCCGCGATCACATTACGATGGCGGAGCTGGTCACTCAATTCGGTACGACTCTTCTCAGTTGTCGACTCCGAGCTGGCTGGTACTGTGGTATTACCACCTGGCAACCGGCGATCGACACTGATGCAACATCCCACGTCGTCCTGGGTTTGATGCAGGTCTGCAGTGTGCACCTGGACGCGACCTACTTACTACCTATGGACCTACCTACCTACTGCCAATTGCTTGTCCTGGATCATCACAACCCCTCTTGGAGTGGCTCTGAGCAGGAGCGGGAAGGAAACGACTCTCGGACCTCCTCTGGCCGGGGAAGTCTGGGGTGGCGGGATTCGCTCATACAATCAGCCTCTATTGAAACACTTAGCCCAAGGAAACGGCTGAACTCGGGCACAACTGACAGCCGTCGCCTCTCTTAGCCTCCTGCATGGCGCAGGTACAGAGATGTACAACGTAATCACCAGGGGCAACGGTTCAGGTGGTGAAGGCGAGCAGGGTCAGGTCGGCCGGTGTTTTGTACACGCCAGGTATGACCTCCGTACTGCTTTATGCAGTCTCTCAGTGTCTTCTATTTGAAGCCAATCTATCGAAACGTCCAAGATGCAGACCCGGTTTCAACAGATGGCTCCCGGCGGACAAATGCTGCAGTTCCAGATCATGCATAGTTTTGCTTGGCATTCGAGGCTTTTCCAGGCGCCTTCGACCTTCCGTTTCGTCGCCTCCAACTGGGTCAAGGTGAGGGTTCGGATGATCAGCGCCGAGCAGGTCACAGCGGTCGTGACACCGAAGAGGCCATCGGCGGCACACATTCGGGAAAATCTAACTCAAAACACTCGACGGCCCGGCAACCCGGGGCAGACCCCCGTTTGGAGCCTCTCTTAACGGTTCATTCGTGATATAACGTATATGGCATGACGTTTGGTTTCGACACACGTTCCAGAACACCGCCGCATTCATCAGCTACGGTTGCTATTATATAAGATCAAGCTATGATGCGCTTGGGTATTCCAACGAACTCGTGTGTTTCACGATTTGCATATAACGCCCGTAGCTCCATGAAACTTATACACGCGGACGGCAGGGGATTGCATATCAACCCGCGTGCTTATTCTGGTTTTGCACGGGTGCCGACCGCATATCTGCCGTAAACCCCGGACCCAGTCAGTACCTGCACGCTGGGCCGGGAACGTGCATCGAGTTCAGACGACCGGAGCTTCAGTACGAGGTTTCCGGGCGCAGGGGGCGGGTCCTTCCGATTGTAGAATCATAGAATCATGGCATGAGTGGTGTTGGGATCACCCCTTCTCGACACACCGTGTACAAGGACGGCCTGACCAACTGCCAACGATGTTTCGTAGGTACAATCCAGCGCTGAAACTTCAGACGCAGGCTGGCCGGAGTAGCGGCAGGGCCTGGTGATGCAACCGCTCACACCAGACGCACGCCGCGCCCAACGCTCCCTGTCTCAAAGAGCTCGACGAGACCGGCACCGACCGCTTCGCGAAGCACCCATTCGAAGGCCAGCCCCTGAAAGTCCTTCCACTTCTTGGTCCGCCCCGGTGCGGCTCCCGTAAACTCTCCGCGCGCCTTCTTCGCCAAGGCCACCTCGCTGTCTCCCACAATGCCACCGTCCCACTTCTCACGCAGATCCTCCTCAGGCAGCTCCCGGTACGGCGTCTTCCGCAGCAGTTCCGCAAGATGTTCCAGCGCGGCCGAGACCAGCTTCAGAAACACGCCGCTCCCTGGGACGGCAACGCTGAACCCACCGGGCGAGGCCGCGCCTTTCCCCGCTCTCATTCCGCTACCGCCCACCGCATGCACCGCGCCCTCGCCCCCAACCGCAGCCACCGACCCAGCCGCGGCGCGAGCCACGGTCTCCAGACTGACCATCGCAAATCTGTCCTCCGGACGGACATGCACCCTCGCCCCCCTTCCTCCACCACCACCACCAACCTCACCATAAACAGCCGTCAGAAACCCCTCTCGCACCAACGCATCCACCTCCCTCCCACTCAATTCCTCACCGCCCTCAAACCTCAGTCTGCCCCTATTCCGCCTCAGCCACGCCACCCACCTCTCCCCCACCCCTTCCCCCAGCCCCTCACACCCCCTCACGAACCCCTCCAACACCTCCCCCCGCACAAGCAACTCCCCCGCCCGCCCGCGCGTCGGCACAACCACCTTCCTCAACTCGCCGCCCGCCACAAGCGCCGCAACAGCCTTCTCAGCTGCGGCGGGCGACGCGGCGGTGCCCGTGGCCAGGAGCAGCGCATGCAGGTGCGAGAGGGAGACGAGCGGCGGGAGGGCGGCGCGGAAGCGGAGCAGGGCGGTCGTGCGTGCTGATGAGAAGAAGGGTGGGATGGGGGAGAACATGGTTTGTTGAATGAGGCCGTGGAGGTCTGATGCGGTGGGGCGGCGCTGAGAGTGGGAAGGGAATTGGATGGGGAGGGGGAGGGCAGATGGGCCGAGGTCGTCGAGTTCGGATGTTTGTTGTGACGGGTCGTTACGGCCTTGATGGGCTTTGGAGCTGTTGGGGGTGCTGGGCGTGGTGGTCGGCTTGGTGCGGGCGAGGGAGGCGGTCCATGAAGACGTGGTGGAAGAGGAGGTGCGCTTGGCCGAGGATGAGGAGGAGCGCTTCTTGACGCGGGAACCGCCGAGGATGGACCGTAAACTCGTCATAGCCAAAACTTCCACGTAGGTACCGTAGATGAAAGCAGGGTGAGTATTGGCGGTCCTGTTGGGCCCGCTTTGGTTGAAAGTGGGAGGGTTGGCCAGGAGGTATCTTGAAGGGGTTTGATGTCTGTATCTCGAAGGACATGTTGATATCGGCAGGGCGCGCTCTAGGCAGCCCCTCAATCCGGATTGTTCCCCGAGGGCCCCACTTCGCATATCGCCACCAGCGAGCAGACGCGATGAGATGAACCCCAACCGCTTCTCGCGGACACTTAACCCTCAACAAACTGCAATGTGGGTTGCATGTACAGAATAGCGAAGAGAGATCTTCGTTCGACCATGTAACGACGGTGGGACTGGGGTTGCGGTCATCTAAGCCTCAGCGAAGTTGCCGTCGCATTGATGATGGGTGCTGCGACGGTTGATTGCACACAGCAAGGAGGCGTGAAGTGCTTGCGTCAAATCCACCGCGCTCTCTACACAGTACCACACAGCAGTACTGGGAGAGCCAATGCCGGACCAATTGCTAAAACTTGCAGCTTCCCATTCATGGGGCTCACACAGCACGGTGCATTCTCCGGTTATCGCCACCGCTTGCGGCAACCCCTCGTCCTGGGCGGCTGTGGGTGTGTTACACCTAGCCGTTGGTGCCATTTCGCTGGAATGAGTCGATGGGTGCTGCTTGTTTCTAGGCCATGCGTTGACTGTTGGGCCAGGGTGTTTCCCCCTTCACCACGGTGTGAGCTCGTACCGGCCGAAATGTGGGACAAAGCGCCAGCCATCCTCTGTGATGCTCCGCCGGCGCGCAATATGACTCGGGATACGCCCTCAATGGAGTCCTGAGCCAAAACCTCAACCGGTGACTCTTTCATGGTCCTTCACGTCTGAGCGTCACAATCGCAACAGACTCGTCGAGCAGCGGAGGCTCATCCAAGCTTTTGCAGATAGCCCTGTGCAATCAGGCGGTCCACGTCTCCTTGGCGGACATAAAACTGGCTATTCCTCGTCAAATTGATCGCTCTGTGACTTGCGTTAATTCTCTATGCTCAGAAACTTGATACCAGTGAAAAGGCTGCATACCCGTATTCTGTCTGGATCTCTCCCGCGTCCTTAAGCACACGCACGTCGATGAACAAGTCTCGGGGAGGGTCCAGGCTCCCCGTCAGGTCAATGTCTGTCCATTGACCCTTGTAGGCAGCCAACAAGTCGCCGTACTGGCGGAAATAATCCTCTTCCTGGGGGCTCAGACTGCTGCCCGCGCCGGCATCTGCGGCACCTACGCCATTCGCGCCGCCAGCTTGCTGTCCCGCAAGATCGAGAGCATCAGAGCCGCTCCAGACCAGCTCCTCTAGCTTGTCGGTGCGGGTCCGGTGGTAAGCCAGAAGACAGCGCTTGTTCCGGCGCATGGAGAGGTGGTTAACCAGCAAGGTGCACGCGGTGGCCTGGTCTGCGGAGGGGTCGAACGAGCCCTGAAAAGGCTCGAGCAGGCTCGTCGCATCCTTGTCCAGATCTCGAACCTCGCGGGTCACTGCACGAACAAGTTCAGTTTGATATGGCGGCAGATGCGCCAGGTTCTGTGTCCGTTTGGCGTGTTGCACCTTGAGAGGATGTGAGCGCCCGTGCTACGAAACACGTTGGGATGGGATTGTGGCTGACCAGTTTGTTGCCTAGGTCTCCGTACATTGGCATCTTGGCGACAGGTTGTGGTTGTCTGATTTACTACGGAAGGATTCGACAAAATCGGAGTCGACGGTCTCGCGTTCAACTTCCAGCTCTGACTGAAGAAGGTCTGCTCGGAGCTCGAGGAAAACAGAACGACGTTGCGGCGCGTCGGTTTACCCAGTGCGCCCTGGCAGCCAAATCATTGGGTGCACCGTGTCTCCACCCCTGGCCACGACTCGACTGAACATCAGCGTGCTACAGATACACTTCACACTATGTACCTACCTCAGGAATCTAGCAGCTTGAACCATGGAGGAACACGGTGATTGCAGTTATTGTAACCCCTTTCCATCGAATAAGCATTTCACTGACATAACTCCAGTCTCCGACCAGCTATTCACCGCTGGATACTGTGCTTGATGGTGTTTGGGCTAGAAAATAAAACAGCTATCTAGAGCTGCAACGAGCTTCATGCTCAATTAATTCGTATATACCATACTGACAAGCAGACCAATGTAGACAATCTCCCAGGGGCTTAGTTGGCCATCCACGACCTCAATGTCTCAGTAATGTCCAAGTAGTACGGAGGCTGCGGCCAAAAGTCATTCCACAACGTGGCTTGCCAAGCCCGACCCACACAGTAAGCCATCCATCAGA
>JAMAKO010000068.1:0-142257 GCA_023628555.1 Chaetomiaceae sp. R4402 | reverse complement strand
CGCCTGGTATGGGGGGGCATTATACCCTGGTTTGCCGCATAAACTTTTGCACCTACCCCTGGTTGGGCCCCCCCCCCCCCCCCCCCCCTGCACCACTACTCTCCGGCTGCATTTCCTGCACTGCCTCCCCACCCACGAATCCTGGGCCTAGTAGATCTATTGCGGCTTGTAGAGTAAGTGATCCTCCAAGTTGCACATGTATTCTTTTAGCTTTCTTGCGCTTGCTTAGTGCCTCGTTGGCCTTGCGGAGCGAAGACACCTCTACGGTAATAAGAGCCATGTGGTGCATCACAGCCGTTGTACTCTTGGCTAGTTGGTCTATAGCAGCTAACATCGCCTTGCTATAGCCATCCGAGGTTGTAACCATCATGCCCGCGAAGATGATGCCTATCATGAACCCCGTCTCGTCGAAGTTGTAGATATCGTCATCTACAATACTATACGAAGGTAAACCACTTGCCAATGACCTTTGGATCCTCGTACTTGGCCCTCTAGCAGTCGTACCGCCGCGACCAACGCGTACGGAGAGCTGGCTGGCGTTTGACGAAGTTGTGTGCCCAGCGCGTACCGACAGGGGCCGCGTCGCGTATGCGTAGTAGCTGGTTGGCTATATCTTCCACACCACCAAGTCTACGTGGAAATGCGCGTTCAGATAGCTCCAGTACGTACTGGACTATCGTCTGCTCCTCTAGATCGGTAAGCTTCCGCGAGTTGGCTAGAAGATCGCGTTGTATAGCTCGGCCGGCACGCCGGTAGCCGAGGGTCGAAACTAGTACATTGCAGCGCTTAGCCGCGGTCCGTAGGCTTAGTTCCGTATCATTTTAAAGAGCTTTAAGTGCCAGGATTATCCTAGTTTCCTTTGAAGCGGAAGATATACTTGGTTATTGGGAAAACGCGCTGTTGGAGGTGGATGAAGGATGCGTCGTGCTAAGAACTTAGTGTCCCGCTCGCTTGTCTGTCCCGCTCGCTTATTAAATACGTTAAGAGAAAAAGAAACACATTTCTTCGAGGCAACGAGCGAGGTAAGTTATGGATCTATTATTGTTATTAGTCGCATGTATGTCGAGCAGGATCTGCAGTGCCAGAACCAAGTCGAGTACCCCCCCATTCGGAACGCTTGGCAAACCTTGGCCCGCAAACCCACCCACCTGCTTCAACCCTGTATATTGCAGTCCATTCAAACTACCGCAATACAGCAAGCATCTGATTCTGAACTTTCTGACCCGCTCTCTTCAGCAATAGAATCATCAATTACAGCCTACCTCCAACTGGGCTCGGTGGACCAATTTAATCGTAGCGGACTACTCGTTGGGGTCTGGAACTACCTTCTTCCTTTCGACGGCTAGGCTGCCTCTAATTGAGCCTTTAGAGCTTCGTTTTCCTATCGTAGCCAAGCCACTTCAAAATCTTTTTCGTTAAAAGCCTTCTCAACCTTTCTAAATAAGAGCTGCCGCGTAGAGAGATCTTATCGTCGGATAGCTAGGTTAGTAAGTTGACCTTACGGGTCTATCTTCTTCTATAGGGTCGCGGATTTGTGACGAATCCCACAGCCCCTGGCGTCTGCAAGGGACCCCTGAAAGTATGATCGGGGTTGTAGCTTGAGGCTCGGTGAAGCTAAAAGGTTCACAACAAGTGCACAAACAAGTGTCTCAACAGTAGGTCTAGCGAACTGCTTATATTGCTTACTGAGAAGCTACAGTGTGCCCGTAGGCCGAGAGATAGTGGTCTTAAATACACGCTTCCTCCCAGGTACAATGTACCTGGAACGTCAGGAACGCCCGTCGTTCCCGTTGTTTCCGTTATTCCTTGGCGGAACGGAGGCTGTCCTCGCTGTTTCCCCTCTGCGGGAACGATGCCAAGCCTTCCCGTTCCATTTCCTGTGGCTGTAAGCCCCCTTGTGTTAATGGTTGGTTCTGGGCGCGTCCCACGTGCCCCACCGGGTCGTTGCATGTGGTCAAATCGTGACAGCTAAGTCGATCTTACGACCTCTCTAGGTCTTGAGAACTAGGTTCCTACGAATAGATTCTCTTATCCAGCTCCTCCCGATAGTCTTTCCAGGCACTCTTTGAGCCTCTAGAACCCGGCTAGCGAACTCCCGGATCTGCGCATGGGTTGGTGGGACACCCAGAGCGACCTTGGTTAGGACCCATTGCGTAAGATAAGCTTCTTGTACGCGGCTAAGGGTCTGTTGCAATTCGGCTGCGATCGAATGGGTCTGAGTGCCGTAGATACGGTCGTGAAGGGTAGTCCTTGGGATGCTGAACTTCCGGGAGATGGAGCGAATTGAACAGTCACCACGGCGGTATTCGGCCATCGCGGCTTGCAGATCTTGCTCAGTATACTCCATTTTGACTGTAATAGCGTCTTTCAGTTTTGAAGTGGTTTAGGTAGAAATTAGCTGAGTTGTAACAAATTGAATGGCTGGGTTGAAGGAGCGGTGAGTGGTCGGAAAGTGGGGAGGTCGGAATTGGGGGATACTCGACTTACATCCTCAAGGAATCCTGGGGCAAGATCCCCATTTACCAGCGCCCCAGCCGCGACCTGCTCTAAATAGGTTGGTGACGCGTACATTGACACGTGAACTAATAAGCATGCGGCGCACTCCATTCCTTAGGGGACAAGACTATGAAAGGGGCGAAGGAAGCAAGTACGCCTGGCCTTGCGAACCCGGGGCCTTGCGAACCCGGGGCCTCTCTGCCCCTTGGCGAAGTCAGAGGAACAACGGAAACAGGAGGTACGTTGGCGGTGAGGTGGTTGGAGTGTGTATGGACATACTGTGCAGCTTTCATGCGTTGAGAAGCCTACTAGGCAGTGGTGAATTTCAAGAGAAGATTAAGTACTACCCGAGAAATGTGAAGTATAATTAGTTATACATATCTACAGTAACTGTCTGCACGTTGCTAGGGAACCTACTCGATAGTTAGTGTATAGACTGAAGCCTCTATATGCTCGGGTGGCTGCTGGCGTTTCACTTATCTACTAGTTTGTTGGTAATGCGTGAGCTGAGTACGATGGTTTCATTCGTGGGCGGTCCACACTCAAGTGAGCCACAGGCTTGCGAACACACGCAACAAGGAGGCAATGTCAAATTAAATATTACTACCATTGTCACCATCATCATCCTAACCCACAGAGATTATTAACTCATGACCATGTCCCGCACATTGACCCCCATATCCTCAGGCGAGCGTCTGCGGAGAATAGCTCTTGTCCGGAGTCACCGCCGCGCCATTCACAAGCTCCCTATCCGAGTACGCAGGCCACGCAATGAGATGCTGACTCCAGTCCACCAGAGACCAGGTGGTGAATCCATTGCCTGGACCGAACTGTCCGCTCCAGCCCGAGCTGATCGTGTAAGGGCCACAGGTGATACCACTGGTTGAGGCTTGGCTTGCAGGAGCGCCAGTGACGGTGTAACTGCAGCTCGTGACGGGCGCGGTCTGGGTATCGATTCCGAACGAGACGGTGCAAGATGTGTCGGCGGCGTTGCAATTGCGAGTGAAGGACTTAATGGTCCACTGGGGCACCGCTGCCATCGCGGACACTGCTTCCGAACGAGTATCCAAAGCTGGGGCCGCGAACGTGCCGGTGGCGACGGCAATGAAGCTGAGGGTGGAAAGCTGGAGATGCATTTTGGCGATTCGACAGACCGGTCTTGTGTTTGTAAAGGTGAGGTGTATGTTCGAGGTGAGTTGTGATCGGAAGTGAGGGTATGAGCTATCGTGTGGGAACCTTGCGGGTGAGTTGCCTGGCCTTAAGTATTTCACCACCCTAGCAGCCCTTCTCGTAAATTTCACCCGAGGTCCGAGTTGCGCGGCAAAGCCAGCAAGCGATCCCACCAATACAGGCATTTTGTTGGCGAGATTGTTGGTGCAGCGGATTCAGGCTATGCGCCCTGCCCTTCAAAAAGTACCTCCATATACTACGTTGCTTCGTATTGTCGTCACAGCGCTCAGCTGACATGTGTCACCATGTGGATGAAGCTCGTATTGACGGGCAAATGCGACGGTGATCGGCAGAGGGGGAGGCGGAGAACCCGGATCGCGGAATGCGAGGTTACACTCAGCCACAAACCAAAACAACCCCAGCTCGCTCTCTCCCGTGTTGTGCTTACAAGTAGAACGCTTCTATGTTGAGTTTAAAATACAATGCCAAATTGCATTTGTACTTTGCTGCTACAGTGTCCGCCTCTCGAGCTGGGCCGATAATCTTGAAGGGATATGGATAACCGTACTTTATCAGTGAGTGGGCCATATCAGTGAGTGGGCCACTTTAGCACATTTTGGTCAGGTTATGCACTAAAATCTGCCAAGAAGTTGTTAAATGCAATCACGTGACTCTTAACGTCTTTCTGAGTGTCTAGGACCAAAATTTGTTAAAGTGCTCACTGATATGGCCCACTCACTGATAATGTACGTTATAGTACGTTGCAGTGGTTCTTTGGACAAATTAGGGCGCCCCTGTCAGGCATCGGGGTTTTTAGGGCAGTTTCATCAATGTTTGTAACGACCCTCAACCGACTCCAAACAAATGTTCAGGTTGTTCAGCAGACTCATCAGTTAGGGGTTGTTAACGAGGTCTGTCAAAACCTGGTTGCATCATCATCATCCTGAGAGAATCTTGCCACCTTCAACCTTCGTTCTTGATTATGTCGAGGCCCTCCATCGTCTATCGTCTCGCTGGTGCTTCCTGGGAGGGTGCCATCCTGGACAATCTGCACCCTAGCTCTGATGACGAACGGACATAAGCGCAAAGGCGCAGCATCTTAACCTGTTCTCTCCCATAGTTAAGATGTTAACCTCACAACATTGAACCCTCCTCGTGTGAAGGCCGGGATGCACCACGTCGCGCACGAAACCTCGTAATGTGGTGCTATCCTTGATCAGAGTCACAGGTGCCCTGAAACTCGTGTGGATGATGGACTTGAATGGGCGGTTGAGCAAATATGAGACTAAGCATAGTCGCTACCTATCTGGTTACGATCCGTCCAGGGTCCAATACCAGCACTGTCATCATGTCGAAACGCGGCATTATAGGTAGCTTCAGGGAGTTCTCATTGTACTGCACTAATCTAGCAATCTTGATAAACTTCAGTTTAACCACTTAGCTCCAGCTATGCAAACCACAAACCCCTCACGGTGTCCAATCCACCACGGATGTTGGGGACTCCCTCGTCTGGTTTCGTGACATCTCGACAATGGCTTGCAGGTTGCTAGAACATTGACTTAAGGAAAAGGTCAAACCAGTCTGGAAGACTGGGACGGACGCTCCCTGCAGAGACGGACAGCAAGCCTCCTGTTTGCAACGCTACAAGTCCAGTTCTCATCACGCCGTTGACCGGTAAAAAACCTTGCTGTTTTGATCCCATATCCTCATCTCCATCATCGAGATCTGAGCACTGCTATCAACGGTGTTCGGGGATCAAGGTGCTCCGTAAGACACTTTCTGCGTGCATCACGTTGGCTTCCAAGTAGCTACCTCATCTAATCTCATTCAGTGTTATTTGTTGTAGGATTCCTAATCCGCTTACAGACAAGAAGCGCACGGGGTTAGTTATACCGAGAACAACACATTGCCATCTAGCCGTCCGACACCCTACACCACTTGTCAAATGTCCACCCAGACAGGGCGTCTTCTGTCTAAACAGCCCGCACCTAATCGTTACCACAACCACAACGGCCTCGAACGCCTCGGACGCAAAGACTTGGGATACCCCTCTCTGGAGCTCGTCCTAAACACGGAGTGCCTGTTATGCCACGTCGTGGCCATCATGAGCGATGGGCAATCATCACGGCCGGCAAATTAATTCTCATGGTCTCTACCAGGTTACACGACGACGGCTATGGTCATGCTGCCGTTTGTGAGCACTGATAGTGGGTTGGCCACGTTGAACGCTCTGGTTGCTTTGTAGAAGATTACACACTACGTACCGCAGCCCTGAGGCAGCTCGTCGCTGGCTATCTGTTATCGCGAGTGAGGATTCGTGTTTTGGAGACGTTGTCCGGTACACCCGGTGCTGGTGTGGGAATGGGGTGACTAAGTGAAACCCAAGAAGAAGATCAAGATTTACCTACCCCAGGAGATGCTCCGGACACTGACAGCGGGGTCAGAGGAAGAGCGGGCTTTAGGACCAGGGTCACTTTACTCGATCGGAAGCACGGGCTGTACTTGTCATCCCAACTGCCAGTTTTACCCACACTAGCCAGGTCATCGTCCGGGGAGAAGAGCACAAGGAGAGCTCCAGCACCAGAGTGGTTCAGGTATATCTGCACCGTGCAATATGAACGCTGGTTGTCCCTGGGCGACAGTGTTCTAGTTCACTCGACCACTGTGGTCTGGTCAGTCCAAAAGAGAGGTCGTGGCATCGGTGCAGTAGGAACCTGTCCATGATGAACTCTCTGCATCCTGTTCACCAGCCGCTGAACAAATCGAGTCACATAGTCTAGATACATGTGTCAGTTAACATAGCCGTGGTAGGTTAATTGACTTTGTTTTGGTGCCCACCCTCCCACTACCCACCATACTTAGGTCCCACTTGCCCCTCCCCTGGGCCCTGCCATAATGCATAATGCGATGGCGGGTTCTCGCTGCCATATTATGAATCAAGCACGCGATAACCGACACAACGAAAGTGGAAGCCTTTGACGCGGAGAGCAGCTACTCTTTTAAGCAGTAGTATACCTTCGTACCATGACTTGGAACCACGGCTGGCCAGGCCCCGTCATCGCAACGTGAGAACGCAGGCCGATCTCCGAAAGCTCCGAGTGCCCAACATATTGACCAATAAGGTCCCGGAGATTAGTGATCCGTGCGGAGGCATGTCGTTTCAACTGTAGCCGACCCTAACCGCAACCAGACATAACACAATGAGGACATCGGACGGGAAACCAGCAACTTGCGAGTTCAAGCACCGGTGCCAGGGTTCCCGTCCAATGACGGCAGCAGCGGGAGTCAGCAAGTCACCAGCAGAAAGTGTTCATCCTATCTCGAAACATCGAAACACGCACGCAAAGTGTCACGGGACTGCACTGGCAATGTCGCGATCCCGCCCCTCACCGCGTGCATGGGGGTGCGGGGTTGGCGTGGCCGCGGCACTGCTTGTCCGGGAGAGCGGGGTACCCGACTGGGCAGGTACGACGGTCTCCGAGACGCTGCCATCGGAGCAGGCCGCGTTTTAGTAGTCAGAGTCGAGCTCCCTTTGTTGCTTCCTGCCCCCATTCCCGCGCTTCCAATCCCTCCCTTTCCCCTCTCCGTTCTCCCTAAACTGGGCGCCTCACCACGACGCAAACCACACACGGCTTCCCAGACTCACAGTCACCAACGACCAACCGCTGCATACTGCTGCCCTTCCTTGTACTGACGAAGAGACAAACGACACGATGGGTGAGTGCCCCGTCCACCACGCCAACGTCGCCGGAGGCGGCACCCGCAACAACGACTGGTGGCCGAATCAGCTGCGGCTCAACATCCTCCGCCAACACCAGCCCGCCTCCAACCCGTACAAGAAGGACTTTGACTATGCCGCCGCCTTCAAGACGCTGGACTACGACGCGCTGAAGCAAGACCTGCGCGCCGTCATGACGGATTCGAAGGACTGGTGGCCCGCCGACTTTGGCCACTACGGCGGTCTCTTCATCCGCATGGCCTGGCACAGCGCCGGCACCTACCGCGTCTTCGACGGCCGTGGCGGCGGCGGCCAGGGCCAGCAGCGCTTCGCCCCGCTCAACAGCTGGCCCGACAACGTCAGCCTCGACAAGGCCCGCCGTCTGCTGTGGCCCGTTAAGCAGAAATACGGCGACAAGATTTCGTGGGCCGACCTGCTGCTGCTGACGGGCAACGTCGCCCTCGAGTCCATGGGCTGCAAGACGTTCGGCTTTGCCGGTGGCCGTCCCGACACGTGGGAGGCTGACGAGTCGGCCTACTGGGGCGGCGAGACGACGTGGCTCGGCAACGACGTCCGCTACGAGGAGGGCCAGAAGGGCATCGCCGGTGAGGGCATTCTGGATGCCGACGAGTCCAAGAGGGACCACAAGGACATCCACTCGCGCGACCTCGAGTCGCCCCTCGCCGCCGCCCACATGGGCCTGATCTACGTCAACCCGGAGGGCCCCGACGGCATTCCAGACCCCGTGGCGGCTGCCCGGGACATCCGTACCACCTTCGGCCGTATGGCAATGAACGACGAGGAGACGGTCGCCTTGATTGCCGGCGGTCACACGTTTGGCAAGACGCACGGCGCCGGCCCCTCGGACAACGTCGGCAAGGAGCCCGAGGGCGCCTCGCTCGAGCAGCAAGGCCTCGGCTGGGACAACAAGCACGGCTCGGGCAAGGGCCCGGACACCATCACCAGCGGTCTCGAGGTCATCTGGACCAAGACGCCGACGCAGTGGAGCAACCAGTTCTTCGAGTATCTCTTCAAGTACGAATGGGAGCTCACCAAGAGCCCCGCTGGCGCCAATCAGTGGGTGGCCAAGAACACCGAGGCCTTCATCCCCGACGCCTACGACAGCAGCAAGAAGCACCCGCCACGCATGCTGACGACGGACCTGTCGCTGCGGTTTGATCCCGAGTACGAGAAGATCTCGCGGCGCTTCCTCGACCACCCGGACCAGTTTGCCGACGCCTTCGCGCGCGCCTGGTTCAAGCTGCTGCACCGCGACATGGGTCCGCGCTCGCGCTGGCTCGGCCCGGAGATTCCGGCCGAGGAACTCATCTGGGAAGACGCTGTGCCGGCGGCGGACCACCCGCTCGTCGACGACAACGACGTGGCGCTACTGAAGGGCGACATCCTGGCCACCGGCGTGGCGCCCGCTAAGCTCATCTCCGTCGCCTGGGCGTCCGCCTCGACCTTCCGCGGCAGCGACAAGCGTGGCGGCGCCAACGGGGCGCGCATCCGGCTCGCGCCGCAGAAGGACTGGAAAGTCAACAATCCGGCCCAGCTGGCCGAGGTGTTGCAGGCGCTCGAGGGCGTGCGCGCCAAGTTCAACGGATCGGCGGCCGGCGGCAAAAAGATCTCGCTTGCGGACCTGATCGTGCTGGGCGGCGTGGCGGCGCTCGAGCAGGCTGCCGGCGTGTCGGTGCCCTTTACCCCGGGCCGCACCGACGCGTCGCAGGAGCAGACCGACGCGGCCTCGTTTGAGCACCTTGAGCCCTTCGCCGATGGATTCCGCAACTACGGCCGCGGCACGTCGCGCGTGTCGACGGAGCAGTTCCTCGTGGACCGGGCGCATCTCCTGACGCTGACGCCGCCGGAGCTGGCGGTGCTCGTGGGCGGCCTGCGTGTGCTGGGCGCCAACTACGATGGCTCGGCACACGGTGTCTTCACGGACCGGCCCGGCAAGCTGACCAACGATTTCTTTTTGAACCTGCTGGACATGGGTACTGCCTGGAAGTCCGTCGACGGCGAGCTGTTCCAGGGCACCGACCGCGCGACGGGCGCCAAGAAGTGGACGGGCACGCGCGCCGACCTTGTATTTGGCTCGCATGCCGAGCTGCGCGCCATCGCTGAGGTCTACGCCAGCGCCGACGGGAAGGACAAGTTCGTCAAGGATTTCGTAGCCGCGTGGGACAAGGTCATGAACCTGGACCGGTTCGATCTCGGGAAGCAGTAGGTGGCGGCCCGCCGGGCACACGTAGTCAAAGCATGTAGCCGCAACAATTGCCGCAAATATTAGCTGTGATACACGCTGACATCTTTGATCACCGTTGCAAATCTGAAGCTGGGTCCGAGAGTGCAACCCGCGTTTCGCCTCTGCCTGCGGCTTGCGGCTGAGACACTGTGTGGCAGTTGACGTTGATGTCAATGGCCGTTTCTGGTCACCAAGCCCACCACATGGCTTGTCACCGGTGTGCTTGACGTGATGGATACCACAATCAAAATGAAGGCTCTTCCCTTGAACGCTAATGATCTAGACGAACAGAACGCGAAACGCTGTCCCTCACCAAGGCGAAGCATTCTCCAGTTCGAGTAGGTAAACCGCCCGGATAGGTTCCGCGTCTTGGGCTGTCTCGCATTGACCTTTGTCTCTTAGTGCTGGTCTTGCAGTCTTATCACGAAACCATCCTGTCTTCACAGCATGAAGTCCACTAATACTCTGCATAGTCGTATCAATGGAATTAGATGCAACTGCCCTGAGTGTGAACAGAGCCCCCAACTCGTGCCCACGCAAAGCCGCCAGGTCGTACGGAAGGAAGCCTTCATAATCAGATCCGACAGGCGTGTTCCATGCTCAGACCGGAATTACTAGCTCTATCTGCTGCTGTGATACGGGAGAATGGGATTGTCATTGCCGCGAACACCCAGTGCCGTCCCAGGCATGTCAACTTTCCTGATAACGCGGGTCCAAGTTTTGTTGGGAAATGTTCGAGACGAAACCTCTGGTAATAAACGTGTTATTTCCGCGGCTTCACTGAATCGTTGCTCCACCTGCAATTCAAAGGACAAGAGAGAACCCAGAGAGCGTACTGTGGTTCGCGGTTTACACCCATGCCACTTCCACCTGCCGCTGCTGATGTTCAACCAGTGCAACAACCTGTCTGGCCCACTGCTCTGCCGCGTCACATCCATGTTCCGGGGGCGGTCCTTCCTCCAGCGTTGTCGAGTATCCCGCTGTCCCATTGCTTTCATCAACGGTGTTCAGGGCTGAGAAACCGGGAGGATTCTTAGGCAGGTGCCTTTTCATGGGGTCTGATCCAACGTTGGCGATGGAAAGCTGCGGCACCTCGTTTGACGTGTCACCGCTCAGCGCTTGCGCACCCAGTAGTTTCTTGACAAGCGGGTAAAGACACGGTATGCATGCCCCAATGAGCACGCAATTTCCTTCTATGCTGTGCCATCGGGCAGCGTCAGACAATGAAATCAGCCGGTTGCAGCAACCCCCCGCCAGGAATGGCTTGGAAAAACGCACCTAGTCCATATGAGGATAGGGTCAATGGCGTATGTGTAATCAGCGGGTGTGAGAAGGTTACTTAGGGTGTAACATTTGTAGGCGCCAATTGCTCCAGCACTGCCGTTCTCAGTTAATCCTGAACCGAGAGTTTCGCGCCGCTTCCAGACAGGTCGCACTCACCAGTATCCAAACCCAAGCGCTGATGACAGAGCAAGCTTCTTCCTCCAATTCATGTAGTACATGCTTGCCATGATGACACTAGGATAGACGGCGAGATAGAAGTCGAATACGGCGGAGAAGATGCCGTGCACAAGCCCAAAGACGTAAAGGATGCGAGGGTCCCAACACGTCACGTTTGCCTCTCCCCATTGCACCGCTGTTGGCGTGCATTGCGCCCAGATAATGACGATGGTGCCAATTGACAGTAACGAATACACGATGGAGATACACCACATCAAGACCTTGTGCCGTGGACCCGGATTGACGATCTTGACCAACAGGATGAGGACAGCAAATTTGGGAATGGCGAAAGACGAAATACCCAACGTGGACGTCATCATCGTGAATAAGGTTGCATGGCGGAGGTCCTCCAGCGGGACCGTGTCAGCATGTCTGCCAACACCGTATGAAACGTCAACGGCAATGAACGCCACACTGAGCACACTCGTCAACTCGACGCAACTCTGTTAACATTCCTTTCTGCGAACTGAGTGATGCTCACTTTCAGCAAGACTTACTGTGCAGAGCATAACCAGATAATCGTCGAGTCCAAGCCGTCGGATGGAAATCACGCGGCTGTAGATCCGGGCAACCACAAAGAGAAAGCCGAGAGCCGTCATCGTACTCGTCACTCCAAGAATTTTCGTCGCCTGGTTTTCCTGAGCCCAACCTGAATGGTGCCGAACAGCATCCGGCTGAGCGGCCATTAGTTGTGGGGTTGATGTAATGTAAATGGTGGCCAGCGCCGCACGGCAGACATGAACAAGCTGAGCCAGGGATAACTATTTAAGTGCTAACGTCCATAGAGAGCTATTTATCAAGACTGTCTCAAACATCAGACGGGCACCATATATGCATCGCGCCACCCACGGTCCGAGCTCAGTCTCTTAGTGGATCATTCTAGGGTGTGTGAGCTGACAACGCCCGACCGCGTGAGTGTCTCGGCGGTGTTCTGTGAGACAGGGGCAATCGTAGTGTTCCAACATGCCTTGGACATGGTTAACAGAAGGTCTGGGCCTGTGGATGACGATGACATCTCGATCCTCAAACGCTGATGGGTCTAAGGGATATGCAACGTGGACTGGGAACCCCTTCCATCGGAGGAGAGAGCAGAAACTCCGATTTTGTTCCTATGTTGATTGGTCTAGAACTGCAACCGTCGTTCGGCACTGGCACCACACAAAACAAGATCGGCGCCCCACGAACCTACTATGCTAGTGTGCCAAGCAGGAGGTCTAGATGTCGACTTGAAGTGCACTCGGCCCAGCCATGGCCAAACCACCACAACGACAAGGTTCCTTGCTGACTCAGACAAGGAGAAACTTTGCAATGAGTGAGTGTCGACTTAGGCAGTATGATACGCAATCAAGTGGGATTTCTTGAAGAGGGGTCAATAGTATTTCAGTACGCAAAACGCCGCCCCGAAGCCTGCCGGAGAACACTAGCACAATGGAAAAACCTTATCGCTCGTGGGGGGTGAGTGGGACCCTGGATCATGGTCATAACCGACCATTTGGCAATGTCTCACAATTGATGTCCAGCGCCGAGGCTCGCCGGATCATTTTTATTCATCTTGACCCGACGGAACAATGGCCCGTCCTAGAGACTAGTTCAGTTAGGTGTCCGTGCAATCATGGTCCTGGTGAGTGCAATGTTGACGAGGCGCACAATATTGCAGCGTGGAGGGCCAGATCGAGAGGGATCTAAAAGTGAAGCAACGGCCATTCCGGCTCCATTAGGAGCACCTTAGATTCGAGAATAACCAAACGAAATACATTGAGACAAATCGATCTAAATGGCACTAAGCCGTACAAAAGGTTCTGAGGATACAAGAACCCAGAAACCCCCCAAGTATATTCCTGCACCCACGTCCAGCTGCAACCTGCGCAAGCAAGTCAGAAGGTCTGCTCTGACGGCAATGACCGGAGCTAACCCATGTGTAGGCCCTTCACGAGCAAGAAGCCTTCACACACCGGTAGCTAGCGGCGACGGAGGGATCACCCTTACCATCGTACCTGGCAGCCTGTGGGTAAGGGCACAACTTGCGCGTGAAGTGCGTCTTAGCTGTTGGCAACGTCGCGGCGGGCAGCTCGTTCGGTGCTTTGCCATGCTCAACCCAATCAATGACGGCCGCGAGGGGGTTGGTCGGGCCCGCGACGCCGTCAATGCTCCCCAGAGCGCAGTGATCAACTCCCGGAGCAACGAAGAGGCGAAAGAAGTCGTCAAGTCTCCGCCCAGTGGTGCCCAGTTTCTTCTCGACGTCTTTTCGGTATTGAATGGAGTCTTGAGGGAAGATCAAGTGATCAGCCTCACCGTGCCACACCAGCAACTTGCCACCCGCGCTTTTGAAGCCGGAAAGGTCTGGATTTGACGAGTCAATGATGCCGCCAAATTTCTCGACAGACTCGGCAAAGAGATCTCGCAAAGCAGCTGACGTGAGGACGGCAAAGTCGAAGTCTGGGTTTCCCTTGACGAACAACCTCGCCCAGTCCCGGGCAACGGCGAAGGGCGCACCGGTGGTAGTGCCGTTGACACTTTGGACGCCAGCCAGACTGTCGAGCGGAGCACCAACCGTTAGACCGTACCAGAGGCGAGACCCTGACGCCGTTTTGGGCCCCTGCCAGATCTTCTCCACGATTTTGATAAGCTTGGGGTTAACGGCGAGCTCGGTGCCATTGCACATGATGCTCTTTCCCAACAGTCGTGACGGGCTGTACTTGCATCTCGCAAGATTGGTGATGACGCCGTCTTTGACGCCATCCAGCTCGTCGCATACGGCGACGGCGTCCTCCCGGACGGCGGCGAACTCGCACAAGGAAGGATAGTAGCCCTCCTCGTTCATGACAACCTGCGGCCACAGCTCGGCAATCACGTACTTCGTCCAGTACCCCGCGGGTGCTCCAGCAACGATGCCATCAAAATCTTCAGGGTATGTCTGTGCCGCAACCAGCCCCTGCCGGCCACCGGTCGAGCAGCCTTCCCAGTACGAGTAGGTGGCGGCTTTGCTGTAGTAAGCCTTGGTAATTGCCTTGCCAACGACAGCCATGTCGTGAATCGAACGGGACGCAAAGTTGGTGAGCAGCTCCGTATTGACGGTGCCATCCTTCAGGGCCCATGGACTGGGGTCGAGAATGTTGCCAATCAGACCGGCGTCGGTCGCGGCCGCGGCAAACCCCTTGACCACATATGGTGCAATGGAAAGAGGCCCGAGGCCCGCAGCCCAAGCGCTCCCTCCAGCCGAAAGAAAGCGGCCAGTCCAATTATTCAGGGGCAGCCAAACTTGCACCGTCACCGTATCTATTCCGCAATATCAGCTATTCATATTTCAACTGGGACTCCGAGGGCGCCTTAGGAACAGAAGTGATGTCTCGGGTGTCACAAATACGTCTGAACTGAAAAAGACAGGCATGGGGGCGGGATTTGACGTACCGTTGGCGCCGGGGTGTGTGAGCGTAACTGTAACAGCGCACACATTGATATCTGTGACCGCGTCATTGAGGATTGGAGGGACAGCGGCGACGGTGAAGTTGACGAGCTCTGTGCTGGTAACGGAAAGGACCTTAGCGCCGGGCACCTTTGGGGCAGGCAAGTTGGAGCAGGACGGTTTCGATTCTGTCGCGGTTGCCGCAGCAAGTGCCCCGCCCAGGGTGCCCAAGAGGGCAAACAGCGTAGGCAGCATGTTGCGAGAGACAAAGAATGTGAAGAAAGCGAACGACTTGCGGTGTATCGCGGTGATGTACGCCGACAGGCTCCAACAACCAAGCCCAAAACTTGAGGCGCGACGGTCAAGTTATACTCATCTGGTTCCATCGACTCGCGACACTTGTAAACTCAATCATCCTTGCTGCTCGTAAACTTCCAAATTGCATCCCAGCTCAGCCTCCTAAGCGAGCGCGTGAAGAGCTGCTGTGCGGTCGTGTCCATTGTCATCATGGATGGTCATCAGCCTATACGTTTTCGGAGCCATGACTGCTTGGCTCAGCTTGGGTACTTTGTCGATTAGGCACCCTCCCAAGCAACCCCACCTGTTACTGATGGCGCTTATTCTTGCCGCCTTTGGTAAGGTGCGCGGCGCACATCAGATGAGGCACATGTTAACTTGGGCGTTGGATCTCGGGATGCCAGCAGATCTCAAGCGACGGCATGGACAGGGGCTTGTTGAAAGGGTACAGCTGTCTCCCGTTAGTGCAGACGCCACCCTTTGTGACAAATAATGGAGGGTTATTCAGGGTGTCTCGCTTGATAGCATCCAGGGTCTACAACGGAAGCGTATGAGCTAAACTGCAAACTGTAAGAGCGATTCCAAAAGCTCGCTGAGGTAAGACGCCGGACCGTAAGCACTTAATTTCGTCCTGCCACAACCGACAGCTCTGGGACTGTCCGGTTCTCCCCCAATGCCACCAAAACAACCCTATCAAGGATAACGCAACACGCAAGGCCGCACAGATTGTAGTTGCAGCCGTTAGACTTGATCGGCAGCCCATAAGTAACCGGTCTGGTGCTGAGTAACCGCCCGCGCGTCAGGTGCAAAGCGCAGCAGACCCGGGATCCAAGGATTGACGCTAAAGCAGGCGCTCTATGCTGCATTGGCACCGGAACTGTTATGACTAAACCTTCATAGCGCGTCTGCAGTCAAAAGAAAAGCCACGAAACGGCCAAAGTCTTCCTGGGAAGTTCAATGGCGTAGTAGTATGGGAACTTTTGCAGGAGATATTGGTGGGTGCGCCTAATGATTGTGTGATCATGAAAGCGACATCACCGTCAAGAAGCGAGGGCTCAGCCAATGACTGGCCAAAGTATACGAGGACCCCAGTACATGACTGCGCCCGCTGTGGGCGCTGGGCACCCAAGCGCCCTAACAAGAAGCTTCATTACAAGACACGAATCGATACCAACTCAATGGAATGCCCAACAAGTCAGATCATTAACCGCTTGGAGTAAGTCAAGGAGCCCTGGCGTCTTAGTTATAGCTAGGCCACCTGGAGCGCAATACAGGTTTACCTCATCCTTATCCTTCTCATCACTGTCACTTTGACCTATTCTCGACCTCACTCATTCACGCTTGTCTATGCTGTCTTCTAAGGCCCATCCCTGGTCGTCCTCCGCCCTAAAAGTCCATCGTCCCTTCTTCCATTCTGATTGAGCGCGAATCTATTGAACGGCATACATGTATGTAACACCGTGATGCCTTTGGCACAGTGACCGTGAGTATCCTCATGGTGCATTTAGTAGGCATGAAACATTGATGAAAGTCCTAACTGATCGTATAACTAGCTGATTTGCAACCCCTCGCTCATCTGCCTGCTCGCAACCACGAAAGCTGTATGTCAGTAACACAGATGGAGCGTCTGGCATGTGCATCCAATAGCCGGTAATACGGCAAAGTTTGCCGACTGCAGCAGATCCAACCGGCCGGCAATCAGATTGTGTATCAAGACAATCCCCGAGAAGCGCCAGCCGCCACCCACACGACATTTATGACCGGCCGAGGCAGAAAGTGTATGGTTGAGTGCATTCCAGTAGTTAGCAGATTGGGCAATGACTATCTTCTAATCGAGTGACGCCATGCGTGTTGAGCTAAAGCGGTTCACCACGGGTTGGGCTCAACCGTCCACGGGAGCAGCCAAGTGGCGTGCAGTTAGCCTACGAATCATGTACGCACAATACAAATATGAGTAGCCCCTGTTCAATCCATCCTCCAACAGTGTGCCACAGCGCTTGGCAAGCTGCTCTGCGCACCAGTAGTCAGTTGGGTGGCACAACAAGAATTCTGGCAACGCCCTTCATCCTCTTGCACAGTGCTGGGCCCAATGAGCCTGACTCACAGCGGTTGTTCGGCTCAATGCAGACCACCACTCATCGTGGATGTTTCCCAGGGAAACGGGTTGCGTCGTTAGGCATTCAAGGCGCAACGAGGTGCATGTCTCCCTGACATAACAGTACCTATAAGCGATGTGAGCGGGGTATTTTCCGAGACACCCTCGAGGTTCCAGTCCTTTCCTTTTCCTTCCTCACTGCAACCGAGCAGTATTCACGACGTCCGAACTACAGGGTTTTTCTTCAAGTCCCCACTCGTCAAACAATTCTCTCCTGCTAACGACCAAGATCACACCATCAATCAAAGCATAGCCGAGATCCAGCTGCCCTGAAATGCTATCGTTTGTTGCTGGGCTGCTGCTCTTCGGAGCCCTATTCCTCGTCATAATCTGCTTCGTCCTGCTGCTGCCGCCGAAGCAACCAGTCAACATCCCAGCCATTCCATTCTGGGTTGCCCTGATACCGCTTTTCAAGGACGTTGACCAAGCCGACATTTTCCGCCGTTACATCGAGGAGCCCGTTCGGAGACATGGCGCCGTTAAGCTCTTCTTTGGAGCGCGGTGGAACCTTCTGGTACACAAACCAGCCTATCTCGCAGAGGTTTTTAAAGAGGAGGATGTCTACCAGAAGAGCGGCAACCAGAAGAAGATCCCGCACAGCGTACTTGCCGAGTTCCTCGGTGACAACATCATTTCCAGTTACGGGGCCGTTTGGCGTAACTACCGAGCGGTAGTAACACCAGGCCTACAGAAGAAGTTCGAGGGGGGAAGGATTGCTGCCAATGCAAAACGGTTATGTGAGCTGCTGCGTGCTGCCCAACTTCGTGCTGGAGCTGGAGGCGTTGCCGTACAAGAACTGCTGCAGCGGTACTCGGTGGCCAATTGCTCCGAAGTTCTCTTGCAGACCGAATTAGATGCAAGTCTTTGGCGCCGCGACGGAGCGTGCAGATGTAACTCATTGCTGATCTGTACACAGGCTCTGGGTTCCGCCAACGCCCCCATCAACGTTCTCCAGAGCGCGGTCAAACGCGAAATCTTTCGACCCATCTTCATGAATTTCCCCTTTCTGGACAGGCTGCCGCTCCCCGGCCGGACGAGAGCCCGCATGAGCGTCAGGCAGTTCAAGACTGAACTGAAAGGCGCCGTGATCAAGAGTCAGCAAAACAGTGGCTTCACTGCACAGTATCCCAATGGCCTCAGCCAGAGGATGCTGCTCGCACTGAAATCCGGAAGGTGGAGCGACAAGCAGCTCGAAGACAACTTGACGGTGACGTTTGTGGCCGGTCAAGAGAACCCACAGCTGTGTATGATTTCGACACTGTACCTTCTGGCCAAAAACCCGGTATGTAATGCCACATGCTAGTCCGGCTGGAATCCAAGATCTTGTGCTCGGCGGCCGTTGACTAAATACAAACAGGATGCACAAGCTGCACTCTACGCGGAAATCCGGGGCAACTACCCCGATCACCCCAACTGGGACCCTGAACTCCTCCCAGAGCTACCTTATCTGACCACGGTTATTTACGAGTCTCTGCGCCTCTTTCCACCCATCAGCCAGTTGATCAATCGAAGGGCACGCGAGGACGTCCAGCTGAACGGCAGCATCATGATACCCAAGGGGACATACCTGGGGTATAACTGCTACTCCACCAATCGAGATCCGGTCTATTGGGGTCCCAGAGCCGATGCCTTTGATCCCGGTCGGTGGGGAGATACGCTGCCAGCCATTCAGAAGCAGTATCGTCAACGGCGCGCCAGAGCAGAGTTCATCAGCTTTCATGGCGGCCGGCGGGCCTGTCTGGGAGAGAGGTTCGCTATGCTGCAAATGAGAATTACGCTGGTCACGCTGGTTGGCGAGTTCAGCTGGAAACTAGACCCGAACTGGGTGGATAGAAAGACACCGGTGCGTAACAGTTCCGCTTACCATGTGTCGTTCGCACTGCTCACACTTGTTCCAGGCTGGCCCAATGTACCCTCGCGGCTTGCAACTGGTATTCGAAAGTAGACGAAACCGTCAGGGTGTATCCTGAAACATCTAGGTTATGAAACGGGTTAGTTGAGAACGTGGTCCAAGGCCTTCTTTCACGGCATCTGAGACGACGGCTGGAAGATTTGCATGCGGCGGTCCCGCGCTCGGTCTGGCCTCCTGGGGAGATGCATACGTTGCAGACAGAAAAACATGGTAGCTGGCAGCGATACACCATCTGGGCGACTCGCTTTCATCAAAATACCCCATAGCTCATTTACCTTAGTGCTCATTGCAGCGTTTTCTCTTTGCCAAGACAACGTCAACTCCACGCACTTACATCGTTATTTGGCATCGATATAGACGGAATCCGCTTGGTGTTCGCATCACTTTCCAGTCTTCCTAGCTAAGCATACCCTCACTGCTGATGCTACCCGTGTCCGGTTTCTGCTCAACGCCACTTCCACGTCCTATTGACTCTATTGCCAAACGTCGAGCGTGTTCTTAGCGACCCTGAGACGGAGAGTGTTCTCTCAAGGAGCTGTGACCTGCATGGGCAAAAGAAGACAAAGCTTATAGAAAGCTCGCTCTTATGACCGACGAGGTGTTCTGTTTTGTTGGTTAGAGGCAGCGACGTTACCACGTACTCATCCTACCTAAGTTACAAGTTAGAACCACATCAAATTGCGACATGCAGGTCCGTTTGTACACGGCCAGGGTTTGGGGGATGACCACCAACACGACGCACGCCGATGCAACCATACTGCATGGCACTTGGCACCGTACAGCTGGCATTGCCCTGTCACTGGCAAGCCAGCAAACCTGAGCCATAACCGCCACTGTGCATATAGTACTTGCAGCTGCAAGGTTGCCTGGTTCGCCTAGTCCCGGTCAATGTTGTTGGATCGCAAGCCACCTGAACACCGCCAACCGGGATTGAAGAAGAACGCTAAGGAGCGCCAAGACGGCACGGAAGGAAATCACCACCGCTCGAGGTGATGTCTGCAGCCTTCGTCGCCAAATTACACCTCCTCCGCGGTAAATAGTGCACTAGCAACAATGGCGACCACCTAGAGCCACATATCGGAATCATGTCCTGTCTTAGCTGCACACTACTTGTAACCGTGCAGAGCCCGTTTCAGGCACGGCAAAGGAGACTCCTCTGCCGTGCTCCAAGAGCTTCAAGACCCAAGCCACAGCCTGACACATGCACGCATCAAGTTTGATACCGGTGCCTCTGTCAGGTTCCAGTTTATTTGGAGGAGACCAGAAGTTCGTCGTTTCGTAATAAACCAGCATTTCGTCGAAACCTCTACCTTACAACACGTTTAGCCCTCCATTTCAAACGACTTTCGCACGATTCTTACCGACTTTCCTTGCTTTCAAGCGCTTGATCGCCTAGCGGCCCAACTTCCTCAGTATGGAGTTTCCTAACAACGGTCAGTCTTTCTACCATCGGTTTCAAGGCACCTTTCTCTACGATAGCAACGAGGGGCTTGTGCACTGCACCGGTCGGCTTCAGAAATGGCTACTGGATCACTGGCGTTTCATTCAGTCGGGCAACAGCCAGGTATTCGAAGACGTAAACGTCACGGTGTACCACAAGAAGCACGACGACCCCCACGGCCGCAGGACTGCGGTCATGGTGAGCAAGCTCGGGCGGCAATCTACGATTGCACCATTTGAGGAGTTCTTTGCGCAACGCATTCTCGCCCAAGCGGATCTCTGCGCAGACTCGCAGCCTGGCTCAAAGAACACCGACAGCGATGTTGTTGCCGAGCGGATCGTGGATTTCTTCGACTGCTATCTAAGGTACCACGGCAAGGACGACAAGTGGGTTCAAGGCGGCCGTTCATACTTCGCTGAGCGCGTCCGGCACTTCACGCGGCCCAATGCTACTGTCGAGTTCTGTCTGCCGGCATTTCCTTGCAAGTCGTCCAACGTTGATAAGGTGACAGGGCGGCTTCCAGACGCAGGCGAGCAGCTGGCATTGGAGCGTCTGCACGACTTTGCCGCGGGCATCCGGAAGCTGTATCCCCCGGGAGCCAGAGTTTGGATCATCAGTGACGGCCATGTCTTCAGCGATCTGATAGGGGTCGATGATGCAGTGGTCGACACGTATGGCCGCAGGTTAAAGGAAATGGCTCTGGCCATGGAACACCGCCGGGGTAACACGAACTATGTGGCTTTCAGATCCCTTGTCGATCTCTTTCAGGTCACATCAGCCGAACTTGGTGAGCCCCTCCCAGAGTTCGCCCGCCACCTCAACATACCAAACCTTCACCACCACGTTGCCACCGAGATTACCGAAGAGGCCGAGCTGTGTCGGCGCATGCTTATGACGGGCTGCGGTCCGCAGAGGTCCACCGTCCGAGCAAAGATTGACTCGAAAGATTCGACCATCACGGCTCTCTACTGCGGTTTCTCCCGGTTCATGTTGGAGGACTTGGAACGCCACCCCCACACCCGAGACATGACCAGATCTCAGCAGAAAAGGCTGTCTTCCAAGGTGGCGTTTGAGATGATTCTGGTATGATTGATCAACCCCAAACCCCAATCAGCGGTTACATCACTAACCACGCTGGAACCAGCGCAATCAGGCTTACTCGAACCTCGTCGAACTGCTCTTTCCAAAACACCTCCGGCTCTCCATCCATGCGTAAGCGCGGTGCCGCGGATCTTCCTTTCTTGAGTCCAACGCTCACTAACTCCTCTTCTTTGTCCTGCAGGCACGACAATGCCGGTCCGAAGTTTGGTATTCAGCTGTTCGACCCAACGCGTGTTCGCGCAGTCGAGACCCTGTCGTCCGACGGCAACGTGAAACCCTCGCTCGACTTACTGCATATCCCCACGCCTTGGCACAATGCGGTTGTGCGGCTTGCGGACAGCAACTTGTTCATGCTAACCAAGGCCAAGGCTGTGAGAGCGGCGCTGGAGCAGGGTGTCCTGAGCGGTGGGTTGGTGCAGAGCGAAGACGGCGGTGGGTCGTACTTTGCGCTGAGGACAGGCGACTCGAAGCAACCTGCCGAAGTTCCAGTTCGTGGTCTTCGGCCCGAGGGTGCCTCGCGAGGGAAGCATTTGGGAGATGCGGCGGTGTCCTTGGAGAAGGTGGATGCGACGGCCATAGCGGCTGCGTGCAAAGACAGGACGGTCGCGGATCCAAAGTCGCTTTATCCGTGGTTTTCAACGCACAATACCTGGCTTGGCTCTCTGCGCTGGATTACGTCGTGGTTCTGGGCTAAGACTCCATAGACCAAAGCTAGCCCGTTGTGCATGTGGGTGAGCGGGTTTGTCTCTTTTCCAATCGGTCCACCGCATTTCACCTAGCCTTTTAGCGCTGTTTTATTGCAGGCTTTGCAGGGGATGGCGTGATATTGAGCACGTTTCTATCAATTGGGAACCTGGAAGGAAGTGGGCTGGCATCAGAACCTGGGTGGTTGTTGGGGGCCTCGAGGGGCTTCCCGGGTCCAGTCACTTATTGCCATGTTTGTCGAGGCTGGGAGGCTGGCCAGGGTCGCTTGCCGTCTCCGACTTCACTTCGTCCCTATGGTCTCGCACAGTCTCTCTCGGTGGTAGTTGCGGTCTGCTAGACAAGGTACCGTAGTACTCTTCCTCCTCCCACATGCTGCACCCTGGTCAGTCACCGAATCGGTGGAACGTTCGGGGACCAACCGGAACCGAAATACCTGGGTGAGACGGCCTGGGGGCTCGCAGCACACTGGCACCAGATACTCGGCCGCCCTGCGTGCAGCAGCCTGGAAGCGCAGCGTCTCGCCACTGCACAATTTGCTCAAATGCACGCAATTGGCTTAACTGGCGAGCACGCTCCTTCCTGGGCCCAACACCAGCAAGCGCTCGGTGAGCTGGAGTCGCCAAGACACCCACGCCGCCGCATGTTCCCGTCAATGGCACGGCAGGTGCAGCTTGGGCGGGCAAGGTCGAGAGAGTCGAGGGAGTCGAGGTGGTGTGGACCCAAAAAACGCATTTGCCTTTCCGTGGCCGTCCGCGAGCTGCTGCACCCTTCCGACGCCGACCATCCAGCGGTGTCACAGACGAGTTCGTATTAAACCTTGGTCTGCCCCCGCCTGTTAGGTGTTGCGCCGCCCTCTGTCTGGGTCTTTCTCTTGCCTCGATTCGCGATTTTCTTCAAGTGCACCGCCCTGCAAGCTCGGTTCTTTGTACCAAAATCCAATCACTGATTACTCCATCCACATACCAACATGAACTCAGACATGCCCATGGCAACGACAACCGCCGCCGGTGCGGCAGCTACAGACACGCACGGCAGCATCGGCGGAATGGGCGGAATGGGAGGCAACGGCTGCCAGATCTCTGTCCGTCTACCCGGAGCCGGCTCGGGATACAGATGCTGACCGTTGTCACAGATGCTCTGGAATTGGAATACCATCGATTCTTGCTTCCTTTCTTCGTCCTGGAAGATCACCTCGACAAGCGTCTTTGCCGGCTCGTGCATCGGCGTCGTCCTGTTGGTCATGTTGCTGGAGCTGCTCCGCCGCGCTGTCAAGGAATACGACCGCTTCCTCATCAACAAACACAGTACATCTCTCGCAGACAGAGAGCCCCGCGGCAAAATGGGCGACGACGGGAGCCCCATTCCCGCTCGTGCGCCCGTCATCACGGGGTATCGGCCCACGGTTGTTGAGCAAGCCATGCGCGCGCTACTCCACCTTCTGCAGTTTGCTGTGGCGTACTTTGTCATGCTGTACGATATCCGAACGGCCATCAGTCAAGCACCAACCGAGTGCTGACCTCTCACAGACTTGCCATGTACTACAATGGCTACATCATCGTTTGCATTTTTATCGGCGCCTACCTTGGTAGCTTCATTTTCCACTGGGAACCTCTCGGAGGGTAAGTGTCTTTCCCATCGCAGACACACAGCAGACGTATACTGATATGGTTTTAGCGGTCAACAAACCAGTGCTGCCAAGGAAGCAACGGTCTGCTGCGGATAGGGACGCCGAATTGGTGACCTAGGCTGGCCAGGAGATACTGATGACCTTGACTTGACCATGTTTTATTTCTCCATTCTTTACCTTACGTCCAGGTGCTAGCCTAGATCTTGTCGGTGGTTACATCAGGAGCTTGTGCGCGCAAAATGAGAATCTACACCGATACCTTGTGACAGATGGGCCCAGTGCAAATCTTGCATCATTTATCGATGAGTGGAACTTGGCCACTACGGCACGTGTCGTAACTATGCAATATCAACCCGGTCCGGGCTTCATCTTGCCCCTTGCCCCTGCTGAAGTCAAGCCAGAAATCTCGCAGAGAGTGCAACGGCCTAACTATGCCTGCATTATGCGTCAATATTCTTTCTTTGAACGTTTGCTCAGAATGGTGGTCATCGCAAACTGCAGTGACGTTCAGCAACAGTGTGTGAAGTTGAGCGTTTGACCGCGAGGGGCTGATAAGGGGGTACCTAAAATGAGGTGCATTTCCGGCACCCTTCCGCGCCACGATGTCACATAAGGGCCAATTTGCAAGCCGCATCACAGCCTTATATTTTTTGGCCGGAACCCGGGCGATGCAACCATGCCAGGCCAATGAGGCTCAAAGGGGGCACCCAATCTACGTCGAGCCCGGTATCGAGATGCACAAGGTGAAGAAACGGCAGCTGGAAACGAGAAAACCGAGTTTCCAAGAAGCGGTCTGCTTTCCCGCGCCTTGCAGTCCAAGCATGACCTGCAGAGTGCTGTAACTGAACCACGTTGGATGCAACTTGCCATTCCATTGGCGGTTGTACCTCGCAGACACCCATGCACCTTATGGAGGGAACTGAATATCTGAGAAATTGAAACCGCATGTTATCTTGCCATTGGCACCAACGTCAGTGTACACGGAGGAGGTCCCCACTGGATCGATTAGATACTTTCAGGCAGACAAGTCTGCATTGGCAGCAATCACATCATCTCACGCAAATCAGGGATCAGAAACTGCTGTACCACCTTCCCTTGTAGCGGCCACAGGACAGCTCGCAGCACAGATAACTCGTTGTTGTCGACCGAGCAGGGACAGCATGCAGCCGGTGAGCCATTTTCCCTGCCGCCCCCCTGATTACCCTGGGTTGTGCCGCTACCGATAGACGGTCGCAATCCGTCAACGTCGTATCTGCACCTAGAATCCTCCCCATTAGAGTGTGGCCGAGTGCCGATGCCTATGCAGCACAGAAAACTCCGACGTGATGAGGCGGCAAACAAAGAGGTATCTATCACATATCCGTTACCAAGCTTTCGGCAACTCACGCACGGCAGATGAGAGATTCGATCGATCAGGGGTTCCGTGTCAACCAAGCAAACTTCATACATTCAAGCCGATGTGTAATGGCTTGTTGGGACTTGGTCGAACCCACGCAATCGTGCAGCACACGCGTAGTCCATCCGTTGAGTGTCACCGTGGGTGACCACACTTGGTCTGCGCAGCCCTTGTTCCTAAAATACATGACGTAAATCCGGTGAACCGCTGCTGCGGCATGGTACGGGTTTACCGCAAATCCTTCAGGTCGTACGCCGCATCCAGGCGGTGACAATCCAAGGTTGGAGGATGCGCGTTGAGCTGCTGTCGTTGTCAGCGAACCAGGAATGCGGCCTACTTTTCCGCTGAGCTCGGCCCGTGGTGCCGACTTGACACACCTGCAGTGTCCCGAGCTGAACTGAGCTGTCATTCGGAATGTGGTAACAATGCAATGCTAGCTAGGCTACGTACTGAACCGGAAGCGCCGCGTGCTGCTGCTCTGCGTGTAGGTTTGACGGGGCTCAACAGCGTATGTTGCGGGCTGTGCAATGGTGGATTCATTCGGCAACTCGAAAATACCAGGCCATCAAGCTCATGCATTTGGCTGTATCTAAACTTATTTGTACCTGCGTAAACGGGTTCCCGATCAAGGCCAGATTGTGCCAGATTGTGCCCAGCGTAAATAGTACAAAACATTCGACACGGCACATAGTAACACCGCCTATTGGAGGTACAAAGACATAGTCCCGTTTATACAACTTGAACTCAAATCCCAATCCTTCGTGCAGACTGCCTCTACATGTCCGGGCGCTCCGTAAACCATTACCTCAACCTCACCTTCTCAGTTTCGCTCCTGCCGATTAATCCCACCTCGACCACCTACCTCCCCATTGACCGGAAGCTCCTCCCCGCCGAACGTCCCTGCTCCATGGCCAATTCCTCTACGCGATTTGCCTCCTGGTGATCAGCCAGCGGGATAGCGCGCGGCAGTATCATGATGCGCATGTTCTGGCTGTCCGCCTCGGTAGCTTCGTGCTCGCTCTCCGAGACCCTGCCAATGCCACCCCCGCTACCAACGCCATGACCATCATGGGAATGGATGCCCTCCACGTTGGAGTCTGTATCGTCAAGCTCATGGCTGGCAGCGTGACCCAGGATTTGCGCCAGCAGCTGCCGCTCAAGAGGCGCCATCATCGCGACCAGCGTGCGCAGCCGAGCTTTGCCCATATAGGCGGACTGTCCCTGATCGTGGAGACCTTTGGCGAGCAGAAGGATGGTGGAGCGCACCGCGGCGAGGAGGTCGCGATCTGCAGCCGTTGTTGAGGCGGAATTCAATGTCGCCGCGTCTACGTTTGCGCCAGAGGGCCTCGCTTGCGCGACTGTTTCTCCGTAAATCGGAGATGGTCCCGAGTGCAGCATGCCCTCGGAAGAGGCCGAGGAGCCCTCGAGAGACCCAAGGTGCCGAGTACTACTGGGGCCCGTCACTGATATTGAGTTAAGCTTCTTGAGTACCACTAAACCCAGCTGGACGATGTAGACGCTCAGCCCGCCGCCGTAGCTGTCAAAACCGTGGCGGAGATAGTAAATTCGAATCAAGGTTTCAAGATGGCGCTTGGCCGCCTCTCGAATCCGCACTGCGTTTTCGAGTTCCGAGGCGGAGAGGCCCCGGGTGGTGGCTGTGAATCGCTGATACAAGTTGGCGACGGTACTGTGATACGCCATGCTAATGGTTGGTCACAGCAATCAGCATCATATGGCCAGGGCCGCAGTGCGTGGTTGGTGGTGATTGCAAGGCCTTACTGCAACATCAATGGTCCCGGGTGCGCTAAACTGGCAGCTGCTAGGGACGCAGGCAAGTCGTCGTACCATGCTTTGAAACAGGCAAAGTAGTCGTTGCATACCTGAAGGACCGGCCTGGACGATCCACCGAGTTCATTGATATGTCTTCCCACCTGCCAAGCTCGCAGCATGATTGTACGCATGCGTGATGTTGCATGAAACAGGTGCGGGAAGTGGGTTGTGTACAGTTGGGGGTCCGACGGGTATCGCACCCATATTTGACCGTACCAGTCGGGGTTGTCGGTGGGGTCTGGTAATGGTGCGGCGGGCGGCGATTTGATCTTGGGTTCTACCATATAAACGGCAGAGACTGCGCTAATTCTCTGGTCAGTGGGCGGTGTTTGATATGGCGCAGGGTCATGCGCACCTCTGGGCCTGTCCGAAGAACAAGTGTCAGCTACCGTTTTGATGTCGGACGATCCATGGAGGCGGTCGGGCAGCAGACGACGGAAGCTTGGGAAGGCGAAGACAGCTTCCTGAACCCGGAAGGGCGGCACAATTGGAGATGATAGCAGAACCAGGTGTGAGTTTGACGTACATTGAAAAAGGTCCAAGCCGTAAACGCCCTCGCTGCGGCCTTCCTTTGATCCTGCTTTGGGCTGGGGTCAGGGGGCTCAAAGATACCAACCCGCTCTGCCATTTCCAGAGCCTTTGTGACGCGAGAGAAGGAGAAATCACCGGCTTCCGCGCTGTGAAGAAGAATGGCCATCTCCAGGGGCATCGATGCCTGCAAGGTGGTGAGCCGAACGCGGCTGCTCAGCATCTCGACTTGCCACAGCCTCTTGGCTTCTGCCAAAAACTTGCTGCTGAGTCGTTCGGAGTTCCGATACTCGTCCCGTCCCGCCAGCTTGTCGTTCGCAACCTGAACGTAACGACGGGGGTTAGAGGCACGGTACAAGACAGCTGGGTGTCGGAGCGATCAAGGACCCGGGGGCCACTTACGCAACTCACAGCAAGGATACTGTTGATCAGCAACGATGAGCACAGCCCCTGACGCCCTGCCGCCATGTCTTGCAAAGAGTAGTCCTTTTGAAAGGCCGGAGCCGAATGGTAAACGTGCAGGAAGTAGCACGTCATCAGCTTTTTCATCAGCTCGTCGTCGGACGACACCACGGTCCACTCGGACGGCTTCACCATGTCAAGCGGCGGCTCAACAATTTCGGCCACGTGGTACGGTACGCAGTAAGGACTTTGCGGCTGTGCTGGACGAGCTGGTTGCGACAGGGCAAGCTCCTGCAGTACCGCCGTGGAATCACCACCCGCCGCCCACTCTTGTACCCAAGCCTCGAGGTACGGGTTGTCCAGGCGCATGAGATAGGCTGGCAACTCCTAGACAAAGGGAAACACGTATCGGTAGCGGGTCTCGGGCGTCACCGCCAGCTGCAGTAGGAGGTCACCTTCGCGAATGTAGCTCAGGATGGCCTCGGGTTGGGCGCCTTCACGAATGCGTCTCAGGATTTCGTCGGCCTCGGATAGGGGGCGATCGCGGATGTGCTCCCAGATCTGGCGGAAAGTGGACTCGCGTTCGTGCGCCTCGGAGTACTTTCTCTTCAGAGCCTGCGCGTGGGTCTCGCTTGCAGAGCTGGTGCTGTACACGCAGTTGATGCCGGCGGACTGGCAGTAGCTGCACGGCCGAGCCGCATTGCACTGTGAGAGAGCCGGTATCAGTAAGCCATAATCTTCTCCGAAGAGAGTGATGTCCGCCGACGGATACCTCCAACAACAATGCGGCTTACCTTGACCTTCCGCTTCCGACACGTCTCGCATGCAGCTGTCGAATGGGCTTTTCGGCACGGCAGCGCCGTTCCCGGCTTCTTCAAGTCGATCTGAGCTCCATCATGGACGGCTGGAGGGCCCACGGCGGGCAAGAGCCGCCGTGCCACAACGGGATCTGAAGTTGGCGTTCTGTTATCCATGTTTGTCAACGGCCTGGCGCTCGAAACCACCCGGCGCAGTGAGGTGCATCAGTATCATGGAGTGCGAGGAGCGCATGGCAGCGCGCGGTTCTCTTGTTGCATCTAGATGGAGTAATCTCCCGGGTCCCGGGGGGGGTGGGGGCAGAGGGGGAGGCGGACGGAAGGCGAGAAGGTGAGGTGAGATGTGACGAAAGTTGACAACGGACAACGGGCACGACGAGTTGCTTTTGTCCCTTGTGGTTGTGGCGGACCCGTCCCAGGAATGCAGGCCAGCAAATCAGCGTGTCTGGATTCTTTTCCAGGCTGTGCCTGATCATGAAATCTGCGGGGTGGGGGGCTTGCCCGATTCCTGCTGGACGTTCTGGAATGCAGCAACCAACCAGCCGGCGTGACTGATTGTGCCTGCGGCTTCGAAATCCTGCCTGCCGCAGCCTGGGTCGGAGCAGCTCCCACCAATTGTGTCGTGCGGAGGGCGAGATAATGGGTCTGAGAAGCCGCCGCTTCGTCACAGGATGCTTGCCTGTTCCGGAGACGAAGACTCTCGCACTGGTGTCCTGGGACTCCCACCGGCTTATTACTGTGTATTCCGCACTCGGTCACCTCAACCGCCACAGGGCTGTGTCTGTACCTAAAGACGCGGACGGCCAACAAACCCGCCGGCTGCACACTGACCCGCAAACAATTAGTAACTCAGTACCTATTCCCCCGGCACGGATTCTGGACGCAAAGGCCTCGATCACGCACGCCCAATGTTCCATATCAGGCCCAGCGCTCTAGTTTTCCCGAAGACGGACAACAAAGAAAGGGCGATTGATTCTCAACGGCGGGGGAGTCGGAAGCCTCGGCACTGAAGAACGCTCCAGCTTTGTCTGTGGTCACGGTGGCGTCCAGCAAACTCGGCCCAGGCGCGAGAGCTGAGTACAGTGCTAGCGCTGCCGAAGCACCCCCCCTGATCCCCTTATGCATCTGAAAGTCCAGTCCGTCACAATAATGCACTCGGTATACCGTACAAATGTGATCATTCATGCGGTCGCTCCTGCGACATACATGTACATGTACCTACAATATGCAGTGACTCCAGGGGCTTGGGCGTGTACATCATGGATGTATTGCGCTGACATGGTGGGCCGCCACGCTCAGGAGAACTTGACCGCCTTGGCCTCTAAATCCAGGATGTACCGCTTCCCCGCTGATTCCGTCAAACCGTAGACGCGCCCACCTTTCCGCTTGTCGTAGCTCAGGTCCTCGGGGCTCGGTGGGAAGAAGGCCGCGTTTTTGTGGGCGGTCTTGCCCGGGTTATCATGCTACGCGGCCGCAGGCTTACGCATACAGAGAGAAAACTGATGAACATCGTGAGGTGGCGCTCGAGAGATTCGTTGTACGCCATGCTTTCGCTTTGGGCCATGTGGTTGACGCGACAGGGATCAGGTTGGCTGCAGTGGATCAGCAGGCGGCCGCAACACCCTAGGGTTCAACGGGAGTGAACAACGTCAAGTGTCATCGCTCGTTCTGTCCCTAAGCTACCTGATTTAGGGCTTACAATAACACATTCCCACAGAGTGCTCCTCCTCCTAATCCTGTGCGTCTTGGCGGCAGACTGGCTGGTGTTCGGCCAGTGCAAGGCCACTGTGATCGAGTCTTTGATCTCCTCGCTCGGCGATGCTGTCTCGACTGCCTTCGCAAGGTTGGACCGACGCGTGAGCGACCTCGGCGCCAAACGCACCTGCTGTTGTCAGCGACACATTTGGATCGAGGCAGGGATTTCCAAGACTTACCGGAAACTTCTCAACCACCTGACGACCTCCTACACCAGACATCTCGACGACAACACTCCTTAACGGAAAATGCAGCGGCTCTCAAGAGCACGCGGCACGACCGACCGACAGACAGACAGACAGACACGCACACGCATACCGACAGAAAACAGCACACCACCCACCACCACAGGAAGCTGCAGTGGCTCTCAAGAGCACACGGCACAACCCACACCAACACACAAGGCTAACACCCACCCAGACACACACCCACCAGGACGCTGCAGCAGCTCTCAAGAGCACGCGGCGCCACACACACACCAACAGACAACCCAACACCACTCCACGGGAAGCTGCTGCGGCTCTCAAGAGCACGCGGCGCCACACACACACCAACAGACAACCCAACACCACTCCACGGGAAGCTGCTGCGACTCTCAAGAGCACGCGGCAAAACCCACCAACACACACCCAACAGGATGCTGCTGCGGCTCTATCGAGCACGCGGCACAACCCACCGCCAGGAACCACAACCGACACTACACCGCAAACCAGCCCGCGGCAGGGCCAACCCCCAGGGCACGCACCACCCAGCGCAGCCGCGAAGGGGGGCAGGAAGATGACGCAGTGATCCTTTGGGTCACGGGAATCGTGTTTGTTGGGAAAAAAAAAACGAAAACAATTCTCGATTGCTTGTGGCTCCTGGTCCAATGTCGGATGCTGATGATGAAGCGACTGTCATGACGATCCAGGGTATGCCATCCTTACCAACCTCGTCGGCTTCCCCTTTGGGAAGCCACGACGGACTCCAGGAAGCAAATCCTGCCGTGATGACAGCCCGTCGTGGTTGCCCCTCGTCGCCACCCGTGACCCTCATTGCGCCCCATCGCTCTTGCCTCTTGGGTGAAACGCCGATGTGCTGTTGTGCTGGGCACGGCCGGTGCGGTTTTTGTTGATGAAGGCTGCAACAAGCGAGCGTACCTCTGTTGGGCGTGGCATGCGCTGCAAGTACCCCTGGGAACAGACTGCCCATCTCATCAACAGGATAAATTGTGCCTAGGACGAGTCGTGAAGTAATATCTGACAACAGTACGTCGTGAAATGACAGAGATGCCCCAGATATTTGAGAGTGAGGGCATTGTAGACGCACTGGCAACTTGGGTAGGTACCTTAATGCTGACACAAATCCGGAGGTTGCTGGAACAGACATGTCCTTGTGCTGACCTCACATCTCTCGTCCTTCACCTGGGATCCGTGATCGTCGAATTAGAGCGATTAACTTGTCTTATCATAACAGTAGCCCCAGCGAGCGCTCGTGCCTGCTCATCGCCCAGAGTCTGGCACTCAGCAAGGTTCCCAGCCATCCTGCAGTACTTTCTTCCTAGGGGTCCGCTCGCTTCAGGGTTGAGTTGTCGGTTCTTGCAAGCACGGGGTCTCCGCTCGACGGGACGATTGCTTCGGAGAGGAGGTGTGCCTGCAGCTTGTGGTTACCGTCTTGTGTCGCCAGTTCAGTCCACTCGTATGATGCTTGGAATCGTGTCGTAGTGGCTTACCAAGCAGCAGGAGTCACTCGATCTGACGTGCGCAGAGGAGAAGTTTGCAGTCCTTCTCCCGTGGTTCGTTCGAGCTCTCTGGCGATGCGAGGGGCGTGTTGCTGGCTGTGGCGGCTGTGGAATTCAGCCTCCAGTGGCTACCCGAGGTAGTAGCGAGCAAAGAAGAGAGGGGCGCATGGTCGTTCCACGTTGCGAGAGAAATTGATCAGCGTGTGCCGATTGAGCTGATGCGGCTTGGGTCTGCTTGCCTGATCAAACCCAGTGGGCGAAGAATCTGATCAACGGAGAATGCGCGGTGTGATTTAGTTTCAGGTTCCATGCTCCATTTCAACGGTTGGCGCGGGTCATTCGTAATGGCCCCCTCAAGCCGCAGCACCACGACAACGGCCTGACGTCTGGCGAAGGCGAGGGACTCAGGTGGCCTCGTCGAATTGTCCAGTGTAATATGAGAACAAACGGAGTCCCGCTTGTACTCTGTCAAGTTCAACGCTGCCTGACACGTCCTGAGCCAACGCAGTCAAAACTTTACAGCTTAAAGCTATGGCAATAGTACATATGGGTATGCGATGTGGAAATGTCTTCAGCTCGACAGGTTTTGGCCACGGGGCGCACGCCGCCAATGTCGGGTTCAGAGCACCTCCATCCATTGCTTGTCAGACGAAGTGAGGTACACTACCTTAGCGGTGCGGAACATGCAATGATTTACCCCAATCCATTTCTTTCCTATAAGCATGAATAAGCGCGCAACTTGACGCGTTTTGCGGGCGAAATCAGTAGTGTCGAGTGCTGGAGTAGTTGAGTCTCTCAGTTTCGAGTTTCGCGCCGCCACACTCTTCTCTCTTTTGGGTATTCTCCGTGTGAGTGAAAACAACTCTCAATTGTCAGAGCCCTCGAAACTCGAAACCACAACCAACACCGATTTTCATGTCGGTGATCAAGCTCGCAAGGTAAGTCGCCCACCCACCTTTGAGCATCATACTCGTCGCCAGTGATGTTTGATCGACTCAGGTGTACTGACAGACTTGACATTTACTTAGATTTCCAACAAGAACCAGCGTTCCGCGCCCGCGCGCCGACGTGCCAAAGATTGAGAGCCTTGTGTTTGTCCAACTGAAGGGTGCCATGGCTCCAGCGGCAGAAACCAACGACCCAACATACACCAAGGTCGGCGGCAATACCGGGGTGACGCGGCTCACCGAGGCCGAGATTCTTGAGATCAAGCAAGCGGCAATTGCGCGCATGGAGGAGCTGCGGAGCACAACGACGCTGCCGATGGTTTCACCCTTTCCCCCGGCCAACGCCGGCCGCGTCAAGATCCAGATCCAAGAGGAGGTCATGAATATGCTCGGCTTCACCACGTTCAACCGCTTCGCCAAGTTCATGAAGATCTGCCCGCTTGCGGTTATCCCCATCATTGGGTTTGCGGGCTCGGGAAAGACGGAGTTGGTGAGCACCATCGCCTTCCTCGTCCTCTCGGTGATCGGGCCGTTGTATGCCACCGTACCTACCCACGTGACAACGACCAACATCGCCGAACGGGTGTTTAGGATCGGCTGCAAGGTCGGCAAGCAGGCGCCCGCCCTAAAGGGGAAAACTCCTCTGGTTGTCCGGGGGCACCGTCTCGAACTGGAGCTGGAGGCCTTCCACGATCTCCTGGAGGGGATGCCTGTCGAGACGGCGAAGAAGGAGCGCAGTGCCACCAACTGGCAGTATGACCCTACTCTGTCGTACTGGCTTCTCAAGCTTGTCCAATCTCCGCGGCGTGGGTTCAAGCTCGAGACTTCTGACCTGACGCCCCTGCACCAGCTTCACGCGACGTACCTGCCGGAGCCTAAGTACCAGGCTCTGCGGATGTATGTCACCGATGGAGTCCATCGTTCCTGGCGGGTCAAGGACAACAAGACGGAGTACGACCCCTTCAGGTGCAGCCAAGAGCTGATGGAGGCCATTGTCTACAAGGCCCAGTTGGTCTGCACCACTCCGCGCTTGGCCGACCAAGAACCCTGGTCCAAGTTCAACAGTGAGGCCGCCAAATGGGTTGTGCTGGAAGAGGCCGGTGCCATGAGTGTCGCCGAGGCACTCACCGTCTGGGGGTACGGCTGCCGCCCGTGCATCTTGGCCGGTGACACGGAGCAGCCGCCGCCGTTCGTCGCCACGCACGATCTCAAGGACCGGGACGGCCGGATCATGAACATGTTCAGCAAGCACGCCAAGGTGTCCATTCTGGAGCGGCTGCAGAGAACCGGCTGGCCGTACTTTGAGCTGAACACTCAGTACAGGATCATACGCGGCAGCTTCGACGTGGCTCGGGTCGTTATCTACCCCACGGTTTAGGGCTTCCAGTACGCGCCAAAGGCGGACTTGGTTCACCACCCCGGGCGGCCAACACCGAGAAGTGGCTGGTGGAGCAGTTCGACAGCCTCGAGCCTTCCCCGGCCGGCGAAGTCCGCCCAGTCTTCTTCGACTGCCGGAAAACGGTATGCGTCAAGGACAAGGACTCCGGCTCGCGGTACAACGACGGCCAGAACGCGCTGACCCTCAAGCTCGTCGACTTCCTCGCGAACCAGAAGAAGCTTGTGCCGGCAGACGATATTGATGTCGTCACCCCCTACTGCGCCAACGTCGCCCGGCTGAAGGCGCTCCTGGCCATGAGCCACCTGAGCGTGACCGCAGTCAACACGGCCGACTCGTTCCAGGGCCGGGAGGGCTACGTCGTGATTTCACCACCGTGGCACGGCGGCCACCGGCCCGCTGTTCGTGGCGGACAACCACCGCATCTGCGTGGCGCTGACCCGGCACGTCGGCTGTCTCTTCGTCGTGGGCGACATCCAGACGGGCATGCAGATCAAGGGCTCTGGAGAAGAGCTGGCGGTGAAGGGCGACACCGGGGATCACATCACCACCCAGGTCAAGGCCTTCAGGGATATGTGCAGCTGGTTCACAAATACCAAACGGATCGGACCTACTACCCCCCCGGCTCTGCCCGCCCCTCCGGTTCCCATGGCCTCGCTGCTCCGGCGCCTGCACCGGCTGAGCCGGCTCAGGCAGGACCTGCCCCTGCGGTGCTGCCGGTCCGGAACCCGCGCCTGGAGGAAGAGGAGGGGGTGGTGATGCCGGTAACGGCCGGAGACGGCTGGATCTCCCGTGGCGCGCGGGTGTGGGAGGTGGAGGGCAGCAGGCCGGAGGAGGGCAGCGCGCTGGTGGGAACCAGCAGGGAGGTGGTGGGCAGCAGGGAGGGGATAGGGGCCAGAAGGGGGTGGGCAAGGGGGTGGGGGGGAGGGGCTGAGGGAGCTGGGGGTGTCGAGGAGGTAACGGCGTTCTTAAACGCCGCCCATTTTGGGTGAGGATTTGTTAGTGATTTGTTCTTGTTATTTGGTGCTGTGTTGACTGACTTGCTGTATTCCGCGCGTTATGTGACTCGTTTCAGGTGACTGTAACAACATCCAGCCACAACCTGAATCGGGAGTGGTCGATGGAGATGCTGCGGCCACCTGCTGATCGATCCTGGTACCGCTGGCCAACCCAGCCCCTGTTTGTTTTGAGTGCCACTTACAATCTCCATCAGCTGGCGATGCCTTTCGCCTGGGTCGACGCTTTCGATGGCCAGTACACATACAACTTCTTCAGGCAACGCCACGACATTCGACAGCAAGGAAAACGTACCGAGGGTCTCTGGTGCCTCGCCGGTTTCGTTATGTGGGATGCACCCCGCGTCGCCGCCCTCAAGATGTCATCTCTGCTCTCGCATTGTGAGACGGGTCGGGCACGTCGGCCCATGTCGGCCCTAGTAGACTGAGTAGTCGTCGGAGTCTTAACGGGTTTTGACGGCACGCGATCATCAGGACTCTACTTCTTGTTGCCAGGCAGTCGTGGGGACCACAGGTGTGTGGTCTGCCGTAGTGGAACCATTGATCACCAGGTTTCTGTGCCTTTCAGATCCTGCGTTTCACCTAGGCCCTTGTACGCAGTGGCCATGGACTTAAATTGCCCATTTCAACGATTCAGAGGAGAAAACATGGCGGCGCAGAGCGTCACTTGTCAATTCTAGCTTCTTCCAGCGACACATCGCCACAGGCAAGTGATCGCTCTCCCGGTCGGCACCAGTATAAATAGACGTGCCTCGCCGTGTTGCCCGATATCCAAAGTCACGATTGGGGGTTCCGCCTATGATTTATGTTCTGTACGATCAGACCACTTGCTTCCCTCCTCCTCCTCCTCCTCCTCCTCCTCCGTCCTTCAAGGAAGAACAGAAATCGGGGCTTTGGTACCTCTGAAACAAGGATGGACTGAAGTCGATGACACTCAACCGCCGTCCTCAGAGCATGAAATGACCTGCATGCACACGCCGCGTGCCTTTCATCATGCAACGCTTCTATCCATGAGGTGGCTAATGTAGGTAAACGATCAATCCATCGTGTAGCATCAGGTTTCAATGGCATCATGTTACTCCCCATGGGAAGATTCTCGAAAGTTCACTGTCTAATTACCAGGTATTCTTTTTCATTATTGCCGAGCGTCCATGCAGCGGCCAACCACAGGGTTTCCAGCGTACTGGACACGTGTTTGCACGGTTGCAAATAAACAGGATATTAAGTATCTGTATTAAGCTCCAGAATGACGAGGGTAGATAGTGGTTCGGCAGTTGAACTTTATCCGCCAGGAGCAGTTCGGGCGTTGCAGTGAGTTATAGCCGACCGGCAAACCATGTGTTGTCCATGCAAGCGTGGTGCCCATGTGCCAATTCGATCCTTAAGCACGCCGTTTCCAAAGTTAATAACCCGTTGTGGTAGCTTCAAGCGTGTGCAGTGTGGACTTCTTGGTGCGGATTGCGGTAGGTCACCATCTTATACTCTACACCACTACCGACTTGAGTGAACCCAACCTTCAAAACAGGTTGAACCCTCCTGTCATTTACTTGCTTTGACATAGGGCAAACCAACCAGCACGGCCCGCCATGTGGTTGACTCACCTCCTCCCTTTCTTCACTGCACTCGCCCGCGCGGCTATTAACTGGGATGTCTACGAATACGGCGTGGTTCCCACATTCCACTGGTCTAATCCCATTCCCTCTGATGGTACCGATCCCGGAGGCTTCGACGTGCATTGTCGGGCAACCAGAACCTTCCATGCGCGACTCTACAAACTCAAGGACCTGTCCGAGTCACCGCCCCTGGGGCTGGCACCGTGGCGCCGCGGCATCGAGGACTTTCTGAGCCGGGCTGAATACCCTGGCAGTTGGGACGGAGTGGATCATAAGGGTCTGGACAGGGAAATCGTGGTGATGGAGTGGGCGGACGTACCGACCTCGGTAAAGCAGTGGCTTGAAGAACAGCAGAGGGATAACGTGGAGAGAAGGCGGTGGTTGTTTGGCGTCTTCGAAAAGCCAAGACGAGATGGGGAGAGTGTACGTGTGACGGCAACGCCGAGAGTGACGGCGGCGTCAGAGGCGAGTGCAAGTAGTGCGGTTGAGGGTGAGGCAGAACAGAGAGGCGGGGACACAGAAGAGATGGAAAAGGTTTCAGACGAGGACAAAATTATGGTGTTTCCGGCTGGTGCCATTTACGATATCTTGCCATTGTGGGTGGCCAGAGGAAGCGGGTGTGACCGTGAGTGGTTTCAGTCTCCAAACGACCATGTAACCCACATTCTGACTCTCCCAGGCGACCTGCACAACTTAGCCAAGTACAAACCACAGGCTATCGACCATGCGGTGCTGGCGTGGCCAGTCGAGCACACCAAACCGAACCGCGATCGGGGCGAGCGCGGCATGACGTTTACGGTCCAGGCCATGTCGGTGACGGAGAGCGAGGAGGGCAAGCACTCGCGGTTGATGTGGGAGAAGCTGCACCGCGTGATCCGCAGGAACGAGCGGCGGCAGCAGCGTGAGGAGCGGCAGAAGGCCAGGAGGGAGATGGAGGAGGGGCGGGTTAGGGACGAGCTGTAGAGGAGGTTCGCACAATGTCAATGCGAGGTGATTTTGGTCACTACGTGTGTAGTCTGTAACTACCTAAATCTCTATCTAGGTAGCGATACCTATCCAGAATTTCGTGATCCAAAGTCGGCAAGTCTTTGCCTCTGCTCGATTCGAGTCATGCTGGGGTTGCTGAGGTCATTTCTCTCCCTCGAGCGCTCTCCCGCAGCAAACGTTCCTCCACGGTGAGCTCGCTCTCTGCCTTTCCAAGCTTGATGGTGGCAAAGATGAGCAAGACTACAGCTGCGCAAGCCGTGGCAAACCAGAAGGCGACCTTGTGACCCTGTGATCCACCCCTGCTCTCATGCTCGGTGACGGCGAGGTCAGCCAGACCAAGAAAGAAGCTGATGCCCAGAAACAGCAAACTGTTGATGAGGGCGCCGGCAATGCCTTGTCTATGGCGGGCGACGTTGGTGGTGATGAAGACGTTGCTGACGATGAAAGTGATATCGACACCGACAGTGGAGCCGATCATGGCTGGGAAGATGTAGGCCCAGTAATTGCCGTCCTGCGGAGCAAATGCCAACAGGAGCACGCAGTCGATGAAACCGCAAGCGGATATCACAAGCAGCAGCCTGCCAGGGAGCCGGTGCAGCGTGAAACCGCCGACGGTGGCCAAGATAATGCCCCCGGCTGCCATTGGCGCAAACCAGACGGCTGTCTGAAGCGTCGAGGCGCCCATGTATTCGCTTATGCTGAGCCTTGTTAGTAACAGCGACCAGGGAAACAAAAGAGACAAGGGAGTTCTCGTCCTCACTGGAGACTGGCATAAAACAGAAAAATGCCAAATACGCCGTAGGCGAAGAGCAAGGCGACCGCGAGCCGGGCCATGTACTTGGGCTTGAACAGGTCAAAGGGCAGCAGTGGTTGCTCAGCAACCCAGCCCTCGACGTAAACGGCGGCAGCAAGTAGCAAGATGCCAAGGACAAAGGTGACGATGATATAAGGTGTGCGCCACCCATTGGGAGCGTGGGCGCCGTCAGTAATGGCAAACGTGGTCAAGACAAGCCCCGGCACGATGGTCACAACACCCCAATGGTCCATCTTGACGTGAGCATTCTCGGCGCACGTTTGGGCTCTGTCGCGAGGGATGGTGATGAAAGAGGCCACACACGCGAGGAAAATCACGATGCAGCCCAGCCAGAAGTACCAGCGCCACGAGAGGAACTGCGTGGTAACGCCACCAACTAGAATCCCAATGAAGAATCCGACAGGGGCAAAAGCGCTCCACAGGCTGAAGACGAGGTTCTTGCGCGGACCAGGGCGGTAGGTCTTGCCCAGCAGCATGATGCTGGTGGGCAGAAAGGCGGCGGGGCCGAGGCCGCCGAGGGCGCGGGCGACAATCAACATCTGGTAGTTGACGCTGAAGCCTGAGACAAGCGCCCAGATGGCGAACCAGACGAGGCCGGCGTTGAAAACGACGTAGGCGCCGTGGATGTCGGCGAGGCGGCCAAACGGCAACAGAAAACTGCCGGTAACGAGCGAGAAGACGCTCGATGGCCAGGTTTGAGCGCCCGGAGGGATGTCCAGGGCCTTAGATACACTAGGAAGGATGATGTTGAAGCCTGAAATAAAGAATTCCTAGGTGAAGCGCATGAGAAATCCATACGTGGATGGATTTTGCTGCGGGCGGGTTCACTTACAGCCATGAACATGGAGACAAGCAGCGAGCTGCAGAACAGCACCTCGTAGAGGGGGTTAGGAAAGCCGTCGGGTCTCCGGCGGCCCAGCAATTCCAAGTCTAGGGCGCCATCCCCGTTGGTTTCTGGGTTTGGGGAGCTGCTGCTGTCCTTGTTGTCGTTGTCATCAGGATCGGACCCGGAGGGGCTCTTATCGTCGGGACGGCGAGACATTGGGGCGGAGTTGCCGGGGCAGAGTAAGGGAAAGAGGTGTTGTTGCCCAGAGTAACCTCGCCATGCCAGCCATAGGCAGTTTTGATGGCACTGGACTCAGTGTTGACTGTAGTTGCTGTCTTATACTAGTAGGGAACGTACATCTCTCCCGGCCGAGCACGGAATCATGACTAACCCACCTATTTTTTTCTGTGATGGCGAGACGCTCAACATGTCTTTTTGATCCCGTATCAGGGCTAGCGCCGCCCTTTCGGGTCCACCACGCCCACCGAGCCACCCACCATCCGCTCTGCCAACCCCGAGCTGCCGAGGTGGAACCATGGGTCCTGCTCGAGGAGCTGTGCTGTCCTGCTGTTCTACTGCCGCTTCCAGCATGGCGTTTGTTGCCGCTGCGTGGGTAGGGCCGGCGTTCGGTCCCCAAATATCCGATCCGCACCTTGTCACCTTGTACAAGTAGTCAAAGTAATGGGTACACCAAAGTTCCTTAACTCAATCTTTTTCCAATCATTCCTACCTAAGTACTTTGCATCTTTCCCATTCTCTGCTCATTCTCCTATTTTTACTCCTTATTGCTCTTATAGTTAGCTCTTTCTTTCTTTCTTTTTCTTTTCGTCTTTGCGAAGAGTACATGGATATCGACCTGCCGGCTTGGTGTACCTGTTATTTCGGCCCGGGGGTGTTTGTCTCCAGTTGGTGGCTTCAGTGATGGGAGAGAAGGACGACGTAAACTGTCCTCGCTTGTCCAGCCTCTGGAGCCTTACAGTCTGGTACCACACTCCCGCAGTCACGACTGGGGGTGCGGTCTACCACCCTTCCATTACCAGGCCCCGGTACCCGAGTTTTGATGGCCTGGCATGAAAACGCTGTCCGAGGACCAGCACACCCCAGCTAAGGTAGGTATCCATGTTCGGGTCTCAACCTGGAGCACCGTCCCGCGCGTGTCACAATTGCCGGCGTCGTCGCCTGCGCTGCGACCGGTCCCGTCCATCGTGCCTCAAATGCCGCTCCATCGGTCAGGAGTGTCTAGGCTATGGCATTGTGCTACGCTGGGCAAATGGTCCTGCGATCCGCGGCAAGCTTGCCGCCCAGCTGGTCGGGCAGACCCTAGGACAGGCGGCAATGACGGCGGCATCGGCAAGAGGCCGAGGCCCGCGTCCCGCGCTCCTGGACCCGCTGCTAAACCATCTTGGCCGTCGGATGCGACACTATTTCCACCACTGTAAGTCAGCATCACCTTCACGAAGGGTGCTTCCCCATCGACACACAGGTACACAGCGCGCTGACTGCAGCTACAGTTGCCACGGCTGTGTGCGGTGACCTCGTCTCGTTTGACCAGCAGGATCGCAACCCCTTTCGGGTCATCGTACCCCTGACTGCCCAGTACGACTATCTCCAGGCCATCGTTGTTGCCACGGGCGCCATGCACATTGCGGCCCTACGCGGTCACCAAGACCACCCGGCCACTCAGGAGCTCGTCGACGCCCTCGTGGCCAAAGACCACGCCATACGCCTGCTCCGCTCGGCTGTTGAGGCCGTCACCCCGGCAACCCAGCCCATGGTGCTCTCCGCTACCGTCTTCCTCATCAACCTCGACCGGATCGACTCGGGCAGGGGCGGCTGGCAAGCGCACATTAAGGCCGCCAGCACCCTGATGTCGTCGTTGCAGGACCCGACATGCGCCATGGACCAATCGATCCTTCCTCTCGTCGACGTCATCGCCGCCGACTGCCTCACATACCGCGTGCTCGGTTCGGCCATCAGCGGGGTTGCTGTGAGCTCTGAATATGGTCTGGTCAAGTTTATGTCTGTGCTGCAGCGCGCCGAGGCATACAGCTATCATTGCTGCCCGCCCGCAATTCTCCAGATCCTCCTCTCGGCAAGTCGCATCTCCACTGCCAGCGCCGCGAGTCCAGAAAAGCTCGGCACAGCCCTGGACCTGGTCCATCAAGCCCGCTCGCTGGACGTCGTCGAGTGGGTGCACAGCATCCGTGGGCTCGCGGTCGACGACGACCTCGACGTGCGCGTCAGCATCGCGTGTGCGCACCGCGCCACCGCCTGCTTGTACATCTTCCTCGCCGTCCCAGAGGCTGCACCAAACCCCGCGGCAGTTAGCATGCTCGTGCACGAGGTGCTCCGGCACCTGGCCGCCGTGCCCATCGACCATGTCCACCTGAAGGGCACCATCTGGCCGACGTTTGTGGTTGGCGCCCAGACCGACGATCCAGCCCAGCGCGCCTGGTGCGTCGAGCGCATGCAGGCCGTGTGGCCGCGCAACCCATGGATCTGCCCCTGGGGGTATGTGCGGACGGCGCTCGAGACGATGCAGTATCTATGGGGGACTCGGGACCGTCAGCCCGCCGGGACGGAGAGACGGAACTGGTTGCTGGAGCTGAAGAGCATGCAGGATAAGTGCTTGATCGTGTGAATCTGTCTGGTATGAGCGCTGCTACTCCCGGCGGGCTTCCAGTTCGCCAATCGATATCACCTCACCACCAAGTTCAAGCTTTTAGTCTCCAGGCAGACCCACGTTGTTAAGACACTAGAGTGCTCTCGCTGTCGAGATCCGGTTACTTCTGTCCAGAAAACTTGATCAAATATCATTTTCCTCCATTGTTGTCCATTTACCCTCTTTTCTCTGCGTCATTTCTCATCATTTATTTGTATTCAACAAATCTATTGATACCCGTCCTCTATCTCTCCCTCTTGCTTTCCTTTTGTCAATGTTCCTCTACAATCGCCTTGCTAGACGCTAGGTCTCGCCGATTGCTGTACCCCTTTTCTTGACCTGGGGTAGACCAACGGGCCTAGATGAACTGCCTGCAGGAGTCGGCCAGCCGCTTCCTGGCGATTCGTGCCTTCATCGGCCGATTGGACAACAATGCGTCAAGCGCTAAGCTGCACGACCGCCCCGCCCGATCTGTTATATCAATTATTGGTCTGTTGCAGCCACTTAGACGGCTACCCGATGGCAATGCTGCAGTTGCCCAATGGAGCCCGGCAAGGGATCACTTCATGCCCGGGCCCTTCGAAGCAGCCATTAGACCGCGATCGGTTCCCCGCCTCGCACTCTGCAGCCCTGCCTAGTCTTTAAACATGAGTCTGAATCACAGGATGAGTTAGCCGGCCAAACAATCCTCCGTAGGGTGTGTAATGCCTGTCAACGATGCTTCTAGTGTCGCCTTGTATTCAAGGTGGGCTGCAGAATGCAGCGGAAAGACGCAGACGAAGGGCATGCGTCGGCCCGGCAGCACGGCATAAGAGAGTCCACACGCCCGTGCCCGGACTCGGTGAGGCCATGCCGGTCTTGTCCTCCGTCCTTCATATAGCCACTTCGTCAGGCTTCTGGGCACTTCGGTCAGTGACTATGCCCGCTTCTCTCGCCCAAGTACTAGCAGTACTATACAAAGCACGCCACGAACCCAATCTGAACCGCGAGCCGATTTCGCTGCCTTATCGTGTCCGATGTTTATCCCCGACCCGCAGCGTGCAACCGGAGCCGCCGCCCTCTCGGGCAACACGGCGTCCACGGGACTACCACCGCCTGCCGGCGAATTCCACCATCCGCCCCCTCCATCCCAGTCCCTGCCAATGTCAGCATGGCACGACATGCACCTCCGGTGCATATTCCGATCTGTACGCCGTAACACTCACCGAGACAGTGCGGTGAGCGACTTCCAGAGTGGAGGCCTTCTGCAATCTCAGGCACGCCCACACCGATGCAAGCGCCAACCGGTCACCGATGCAGCGCACCTCAACGAAGAAGCCCAAATCCAACAGCGGGCAGAGCAGCAGCCGCCGGCTCAGCCGACCATGCACGATCAAAACACGACAACTGGCATTGTCGTTGGCGTGCTCCTCGCCGTCTTCCTTATTGGTGTACTCTATTTCCTGTGGTGCTACCGCAGTTCCATTCGGATCCGTCAGCGGCGTCGGCGTAGGAACAGTGGGGGTAGTTCCCGCCGCGGGAGCGGAAGTTCTAGCGGTGGCAGTCGTATTGGCGGCGGTAACAAGCGTTCGCACACGTCGAGTGGTGGCGGCCGGACCGGCACCGGAACTGGGATGGCAGAGAGGGATGATTCAAATACGAGCTCCAGCTCTAGTAGTAGCTCAGGGGCATCTGGTGATGGTGGGGGCTCTGCCGAGACTACTCGTGAGGACGTTACTGGCGCTGCTGCTGCGGCCGCTGCGGATGATGGTGGTGGTGGAGTGAATGCTGATGGTGGTGCTTAGGGAGGCATCCTCGAGATTTACGAGGCGGGTTGTTAGTCTCGATGTTAGGTACATTACGGGACGTGATGTGATGAGAAGTTACAGGTACCGATAGGGTCTGGCGAGATCTACAAAACGATGGAAAGCTCGCCCCCGTCGGACGGCCAGCCTCCGCTCTCGGCGTACGTGGTAAAGCACCGAGTACATGATGAACTCCCCCCACTCGCTGCACCTGCACCGGCGCCTTGATGCGTTTCGGGGTTGGCATTGATAGGTTGATCATGTTTTCCTGCCGGGCCCACGAATGAATCCAGACCGCTTCGTCTCACGAGCAGAGAGTTAAGCGTGCCGGCGGTCATGGTTAGCGGGTTGAAGAGGTTGGGGAAAGGGCTCACAATATCACGCTCAGGCAGGTATTGAGATGCTCGGAACTAGGCGCTCTCCCGAATAACAACCATATCACGTCTAAAATCTACAACTAACTAGGTCGGTGGGCACCTGTAGAAGAACGGAGCAAAAAGAGAATAGATGGAATCAAGTGCGAGGCAACAGATACACAACCTCTGATCGTTGCCCACTACTGGAATTGAACCAGTGGCCTCATGATTGTTATGCTTACTAGTCATGCGCTCTACCCCTGAGCTAAGCGGGCTGGTTGGCGGAGCAGCGCAACAAAACGGCGGCTGAAGGGGACGGAGTGGGCTAAGCAGCTGATGGGGTTGCGGTTGTTTTCATGTTTTCTTGTTGCGCCGGTGGATCTCGCCGAGTGCACTGGTCAGGGTCAAGGCGGCCCCCAGGCCTCCGTTATGTCGGCACAAGTTCGAAACCGCATGGTACTACCCGAGGGACGCACACGGCAGCGTGTCGTGGCTGTACACCAACAACCTAGCGCGTTGCTACCTCGGCTGATGCGACCGCGTCTCCTCTTCCCGTCTGCTCGGCCGGCTTCTGGGCGGCTCGGCCGGGTTGCCGCGGCCTGGACTGCGCTTTGAGCGACTCTTGTCATTCTCCTTCCTCGCCGGTTCCTCCATCCGTGGCGGCCCCCTGCCCTGTGTCCTGTGGTACCCGCCCTGCCTTCCCGGCATGGTCCTGCTTGTGTCATCTTCCGGCCGCGAGCTTCTAGTTCTCTCCTGCCGGCCCCGCTGAGACCGCCCCCGCCTTCTCTCCCGCTCCAGACTTGGATGCAGGTTCCTCATATTGTGAATGCTGGCTTGCATGTTGGCGAGTGACCCCGTCAACTTCTCGGCGTCCGCCACCAGCGCGTTTCGCACATCACAGTTCCGGTGCGATGGTGCGCTGTGGGCCAGCCGTTTGATATTGTCAGAGGCACCCTGGAGCTCCCTGGTGACCGTGTCCAGTGCGGCGGACAGCTCAGGATCGACCGCCGGAGACAGCCCGGGACTTTCGCTGTGGTCGTTCAACCCTCTTGCTGTGTTCGCCCGCGCGGATGAAGCAGCTGCGGCCTGCCGTTTGGCTTCGCGCCGGCGCCGGATGAAATGGCGGATGCCAAAGGCGACGGCACCAACTGCGAGCTGGCTGACGAGTGTGTGCATATCGCCGCTGTCACCTCGAGGCATGTCGCCACGGCTGGTGGCGCGGTCGCTCCGTCTTGAGGCATCCCTCGTCTTGCTGCGGCTTGGCTTGCGGCGCGAGCTCTGTTCTCGAGATCTGGTCCGCGCTTTTTGCTCGTTGAGCTTCTTGAGGGAGTAGGACAGCACGGCGCGGCCAAGCTGGCTTAGTATTTCAGGGGGCTGCCCAGATGGGGGCGACGACGACGCGGCGGCGGGCCGGCGTGAGGAGGGCATTTGGGATCACTCCAGTCGATGCAGGCGTCGGCGTTGTTGTGTTGGTAGCGATGGGCTGGGGCTCTCCAGTACGAAGCAACGGGCATGGACCTCGGGGACGGACTTGGCGTATGTGGGTGAAGATGCATGGTTGCAGCAAGGACATGGCGTCGGCAATGGCAATGAGACACGTCGGTTGTTTTGTGTCGGTCCAAGGACTTCCAGAGTCTCCCGCGTCGTGTGGCTGACTTCTTCGACGCTACCGCGACCGGTGGATAGAGGGCGTGACGATGGTTGGGTCAGTCAGGTGCGTCGCGTGGCCAGGTGACCCCCCACCTAAGACACCGGAATCATTACCATCGTCACCCGCATCACGCCAAGCCCCAATCCGCTGTATGTTGCTGCGCGTGCCTGTCCCGGGAGGCACATGGGGGCCTGCACATCGATAGGGTAGGCATAAAAAACAGCCGAGGGAACATGGAAGTCCTCACGAGGGGAGAGGGGTTGTGGTCGACCGGTGACTGACTCGGATGATGAGGTACATCACCGGCTGGCTGGCTGCCCGGAATAAATGCAATGGGAACCGGCCGTCACTGCTGCCTGGCGCGCCGTTGCTGGCTGGCTTGCTCCGAGTCACTGGCCAAATTCCATTCATGATCAGCGGGAGGCCTCCTGATAAGTCCGGTCCAGTCAACAGAGCAAACTCTCGCTCGCGACTTACAGAATGGACAGTTCAATCTCGCCCTTGATTTTCGCCTGCAGCTTGATGTCGACATCCAGATCCATATCCAGCCTGACTGCGGGGGCGCCGCCTCCACCTCCACCGTCGCGGCGTTCTAGGGCCACGGCTTCGGCTGCACGTGGTGTCGCGCGTAGGATGTCGTGAGCAGGCGCCCGCTGGGCGACCTGCCTGCGAGAGCCGACGCTCTGGGCCCTTGCGAGGCTGGTGCTTTGACGCGCCACGCCGAGTTCCTCTTGCGTCTGCGTTGCAGAATCGACGCTGGCGCGCCGCCCTTCCGTGGCAGGTCGTGCGGCGTCTTCGGCCATCGTTCGTCGTCGTTTGCAAAGGATACTAGAATACGTAGGTATGGGCTTGGTTCGAGCGGCAGACAGACGATACGAATTGGGGTGTGTCGGGTGTTGCAGAAAGCAGGTGCTGCTGCAGGGGCAGAACGGAGACGGGATGGCATGACATCACTCCATCCTCTCCATCCTAAACGTCGACCGGGCATTGGCAGCTGGCCACGACGGATCGCGTGAGCTCGCTGGAGAAACAGCGTGGACGGCAATCAAGCACCATTGGGGCATTTTGTTTGACTGCCAGCCTGGCAGACGCAGCCAAACGGCCCAACCTTCTACAGCACCTAACTCGACCTGGCAAGCCCAGGAACGCCGTTTGAAACAGGTGTCTCTGGTGGATATGTGCCCGGCCCCCCAACTGCATAGGCCCCAACACCGTTCCGCCCGCTGAGTATATATCTAGATATCCCATGCCTCACGCGTCTACGCGCTCCCATCAGCGGCGGCCTCGGCCTTCTCCTTGGCCAGCTTGCCCATCTTCTCGACGGCGAGATTCAGGGCCGGCAGATTCGCCCCCTGGATGGTCGCGTTCCCGTTGACCCCAACCTGTTTCCCGTCCTTGAAGAACATGAAGGTAGGCATCGCCGTAATTCCGTGTTTCTGTGCGACCGAGCCGACGTTGTCAACGTTGACCTTGGCGAAGGCGAGGAAGCCGGGAATCGAGTAGGTCGAGGCCATCTTGAGGAAATGCGGCGCAATCGCCTTGCACGGCCCGCACCAGTCGGCGTAGAAGTCGACAATGACGTAGCGCGTCGACGCCAGCAGCTCGTCAAAGGCGCCGTGCGACGAGACGTGTCGGATCGGGTCGGACATGGTCGGCGGTGTGCAGCGTACGGCGTGTGGTTGGGAGGGGAGTGGCCGCCCAGCGAGGAATGCCTTCTTCAGTTCTTCAGAGTCGAGTCTCAGCTGCACACGCTCAAGCATGGCGCAAGCTGAGCGGGGCCACGCAGCGACAAGCTCAGTCAGCAAGGCGCACACCTCCCAAACCTGCACAGTACGACCCTAACCCTCGATAAGTCCCCCTTGAGCACGACCGGCACCACGAATGGAAGGGGAGCAATCACCTGCAGCTACATGAAGATCCAGGGGCAGATCTGGATCAAAGTACAGCCATGCCTTGTTTACTTACCTACTAGCTCCCTCAGATATGTACGGGTAGTGACAACTTGAAGTGGCCCACGCCACTGCTAAGGATGCCATCTCCCCCTTCTTTACCAAGTCCAGTCAGCTGGAGTGTCTTCTAGACAAAAATTTGGGGAATGCATTATGCATCTCAGCGGCGTTCACTGCTCAACAGAACTTTGGTTTTGCTTTCCATTTGCTTGACGGCACCTGGGTGTCGTGTGATGACGCCACGGCGCCCATAGGGCTCCGGTGTCATCCGTCAACGGGTATTCGTGTAACTGCAAGCGGCCGGGCCACGACATTCGGCCGCCAGCTCCCGTTCCGATCCGCCAGCTGTGACACCTTTCCAAGGACGTACTGGGCATACATGACTGTTGCTGTGCTGTGTTGGGCATTGTTCTACACCCACCTGCTCCCCACCGGTGAAAGCGCAGCCGACTGTGGTCGACCGGTGAGCGCCCTCCAGACCAGACGAAGCGTCAAACACCATATGTGAAGTGTGCAGTGCAGGTTCGGTTATTGCCATGCTTGACCGGTCCAACACTCTGTGCGTTTAAAAAGCTTCGGATGGGATGGTTTGTCATGGCGGGACACGCAGTGTAACCTAGCCCTAGGTTTAGAACACCCCCAGCGTCACGACAGATGGCTGCATCTCCGGGCATGGCCTTCAACGGAAGATCGGCTGTGCACACCGGCGCCGTGTCCTCGCAGTGGATTCTCCCGCTTGATGAACACCGTTATCCTGCTCCGCAGGTCCGTACAACCTCGGTTCGAGTTGCCCTGACAGGTCCTAGAGCAGCGTCCGAACTTCGGGCTCCGGAGGCTGCCCTAGAAATGCAAATTTGCGCTGCAAAAGAACGGTAGGTATCCACGAAGGTGTTGGCGCTAACGGCGGGACAAGTCTCGTCGCAACCGCAACACCGGACAATGCGTCTGATAGTTACATGTAGGTAGGTAGTCAAGGACAAGTGATGATAGCCATTGCCTGGGCCACGCAAGGCAGACATCTGGGCTAGAAAAGGCGGACCCTCCCCTTTCACAGGCTCCCAAACTTCTATTGCTTGTCGCCCTTGTGTGGAGCTCACCCAAGGTAAGGTAACCACCGCCTACTCTGACTTTAGTCTGCCCAGCCAAACGTCTAGATCTTTCTGAGCATAGTGCTCCGTCAACTGTCTTTCAGCACGATCCAATTCTAGCGCAGTCCGCCCACCCGCCATGACATCCCCCATCGATCCGCACACCAGGTGCTACTCCCACATTAACGGCAACTCCGACACGCTGCTTGACCGGCTCGCCGTCTCGGAGCTCTGCAAAGGCTGGCCCGTTTACCGCGACGCCTCAGAGTGGAAGAACTATCGGTCCTTATTTGCCGATGACGCGACGGTACGTGAAACTCAAACAGCTGTCCGTGCTTTCCGGGTCCGAGAAACTCTCCGTGGCTTCCGAGACATCCATTCTACTCCCAGACTTCTCCCACTTCCCCAGAGTATGATCAAGTGGCTGACGTTGCTTAACAGGTGTGGACAAGTAAGTCGAAGTCGCCCAGCGTTTTCAACGGGCTTTTTACCCCGACTGACGCTCGCTTGACACTCATCCCAGCTTGGAGTGGCCCTCGCCATGTCGACGACTTCATCGCCATCTCCAAAGCCGGCAAGGCGCAAGGTGTTTTTATCATGCATCGCGAGTGCGGAACGCTGGTCGAGCTGAGCTCGGCGCGCGACCGCGCGATCGGAAAGATGAAGGCCACCATCACCCACCGCTTCAAGTTTGATTCCACCGCGGACAGGCCCGACACAGGGACCACCGCCGCGGTCCAGACGACGGCGCCGGCCGAGTTCGACGTCGACTGCGACTGCCGCTTCATCTTCTTCTGCGAGAAGGACAGAACCTCGGGCGAGTGGAAGGCCAAATATGTCAAGCTGTTTTACGAAAAAGACAAGGTCGTGCCAGTCGACGGCCACACGGCTCCGCGCTTCAGCCACCAGGAGCTTGCCCGCATCCCCGAGGGCTACAAGTATCTTGGCGCCGCACAAGCCCGTCTCGGCTACCAGATTGACTTGGATCTGCCGACCGCCGGCGGCGAGCTGTGGGACCGTATGTACGGCGAGATGGAGAAGTGGCTGGACGGAAAGCCCATCAACCTCCGCTGGGAGAAGCTGTGAGAACGGATCGGACTGTGGGCGAGGTGGAACAGCGCACCGCGATGGCTTTGAGCAGCTTTTGCAATGTTTTTTCTGGGCTTGACGGTCAAATCCGCCGGGAGGACGCAGGGCTCCATGGAGATGTCAATGATTCTAGTCTTAACTAGGTAATTAACTCACAGCGACATGCCGAATAGACCACTACATACGGGCAACTACCTAGTATGCACCGTTGGCTTACTCGCTTCGCCTTGAACCGGACATGGATATGACTGTCGCTGGCATGATCGGAATCCAGACTCCCCTTGCAGCGGTCTCGATGCTAACAGTTCACAACTCATTACGGCAAGGCCATACGTAACGAATGGTGTACTTGCACCGGGCTGTCATCTCAGTTGCGGCTCAGTAAGCACTTTGTTTAGGGCGGGCGCATCTCGATTGAATTTTAACACAGGTGGCACAATACGTGGGCGAACCGGCGGAAAAGAAACTGTGCTCGCGTGAGTCCGAGCAAGCGACCCGTGAATTGATCCACGTCGACCAAGTCTGAGCTAATTTGCTCCCGGACTGCTGGGCCCTTAATCTCAAGCCGTGTAACCCGAAGTATCACACCGATGGGAACACAAGCTTGCAAAAGGGGTTAAGGTCTTGGCCATTCCTCCTGTTGTGGCGTCTCGTGCCGTAACCGAGTGGTGGGGATTGCCAGCGAACAACTTCGGGTCGGATTCAAGTGGAATGTGTCAGGCCGCGGGCGCTTCCCGTGTGTGTGGTTCACGGCGAGCCCGCAATCACTGACGCCCGCGGCAGAGAGCACCAGCTTCGGATTAATTGTCTCAAACGGGAGGGCCACGAAATGCCCTCCATGGAGCTTCGCTGTACCGGGATCTCATGTCCTGACCGGTGCGCTGCATCATCGGATGACAGAGTAGGTAGCAACGCGGGATCGCTTCCGGTCGGACGGCCACGTCACCCCCTGACGCCGATTCAGCCAGTCGGGACCGCATGACAACGGGCCGGGACTGATCCAACCGCTACTACCTACCGAGGTAGCTGGAACGGATTTGGGACGTTGGCTTACGCCCGTATTAGCCCTGATAACTGAAGTCGCCAGTTGGCCCTGTGGACAGCGCGACCGGGACTTTGCCAGCCATCACACCTTTATCGGGTAACTGTTAAACCGATGCTGCAAGAGATAGCCCTGGTGAAAGAGAGAGTCATTGTTTCACTCATCGCGGTATCCGAGAGACGAAGTCTGGCATAACTGACTCGCCGTGGCAATCAATGGCGGCTCAAACGAACCAACGAGGCTTACGGACACAAGACAGGCCGTGGGAAAGGCACAACGGGGCCACAGACAGGCAACAATAGTTGTAAAGTTACACTAGGATCTCAAGTCTTCCCATGGTGTATGAGTCCAGTGTTAATCGCCGCTATCTATCAAAAATCACATCCATTATCATCTTCCAAATGCCACCCCAATACACGACAACCGTACCTTCGCGCACGTTTTCCGGTCTCTCCGTGTCATCACTCGTGAGTTTGCGCTCATAACCCATAACGGTATACGGCTGTGCGCCAACAACAGGATCTAACTAGTAATGACGCAGATATGGAAAGAAATACAGGCGAACGTAGGGAGGGGGGCAGGGGTTGTCAATTACATGATGTGTGTTGCGCGTACATGGTGAAGTTAAGGCATTCCAACGCCTCCACAAGCCAGGAGCTTACCATCAACAGGCATCTAGCAGAAACAAAACAGCACATATCGTCACCATTGCATACAACAAGTGGGAGTCAGGTTCTTTTCGTTACAGCCATACCGCCCGGACATATGAGCCAAAGAGGGATGAGAAGTGCTCTGTGGGATGCTAGAAGGATTAGAAACGGGGCAGGAGAGGAAAAACAACAGTGAGTTAAGAAGAAATCAGAGCAAAGGTAAGGAAACGAAACAACTATAGCAGGCACGACTCCGCGCCGGCACCTTCTATTCCTCCCACACACTCCTCCTCCCCATCTAGTACCAATCAAATAGCTGCAGCAATCTGCATCATAACCGCCAGGGCGCCTCTGTCCCCGGGGTTTCTCACCACGATGAGCTGCTTCTCTTTTTTGCCGCCACCGCCGCCAGCCCCGCTGCCATCCTTCTCCTTCTTCTGCGGCGAGGCCGTGCGGGACCGGCTCGCATGGCGGGAGCGGACCGTGGCGGCGGCGGCAGCCGAGGCCGCCAGGGCGTCGACGCGCGCCTGCAACTGCGCGGCCTGTGCGGCGGCGTTGCTGTGCGCCTGCGAGGCCTCCTCGAGCGACTGCTGCGCCGTGGCGAGCTGCTGGCGGGCGGCGCCCAGCTGCGCCGAGAGCGCCGCGTTGGACTCGGTCAGCGCGTTGATCTCGTCGACGCGCCGTGCTATCTCCTGGCCCTTGGCGTCCAGCTCGGCACGCAGAGCGGCCGCGGCCGTGTCCGGGTCACGCGCGAGCTCGGTCTGCAGGTCGGTGATCTTGGCCTGGAGGTCCGAGATTTTGGTTTCGAGGTCAGACTTGGCGCTCTCGAGGGACGGGACTCGGTTGGCGTCCGCCTGGGCGGCGGCGAGCTTTGCGCCGAGGTCAGCGAATTTGCCTTCGAGCTCGGTGATTTTGCTTTCGGCGGTTTCTTTCTCGCTGGACAGCCCAGGGAGCTTGTCTGCTTCGCCTTGAAGCTCGTTGGCTTTGCACTGAAGTTCCGAAATCTGCTTCTCCAGCTCTGTAACCTGGGCAGCGAGCTCGGTCCGGGCAGCCTCCAGGCCGGCAACCTTGTCTGCTTCGGTCTTTGCGGCGGCCTTCTCCGCTGTGAGCCTGTCAATCTCGGCCTGAGCACTGTCGAAGGCGTCCTTGACTCCAGCCATGTCCCCGGCCAGGTCCAGCTTCTGGCTCGCCAGCGACACGTTGGCAGCCTTGGCGCCGGCGAGCTCCGTATTGAGCGTGTGAATTTGCGCCAGTGCCTCGGTCTTCTCGGCAATGAGCTCTTGAGCTTGCGCCTTTAGGCTAGTGTTGTCGCATTCGAGGCCCTCGATCTGCGTCTGGAGGTTTGCAGCTAAGGCGTTGGCTGTCGCGAGCTCCTCGTCCAAGGAAGTGATCTTCGCGCCGAGATCCGAAGTAGAAGTTGTCAGCTCGTCAACCTGAGACCTGAGTTTAGCAATCTCGGCTTCGGCCAACTCAAGTTTGGCGATGACTTCGGTCCGTTCCTGCTCCACGGCGGCCTTGGCAAGTTCGAGCTCCTCGGCCCGAGTTTTCATCGCTGAATGTTCCCCGTCCAGTTCCTGTAGGAGGGCTGCCTTCTCCGCCTCCGCGGCCTCTTTGATCCTTTGTTGCTCCTTGACCGCAGTCTTCAGTTCGTCATCAAACGAGGCGACACGATCAGTCAACAAGCACATGTCGGTCCTGAGCCGCTCGCGATCGGCCACGGTGTCGGCGAGTTCCTTCTCCTTGCTGTCGCGCTGCGTCTGGAGCGCGTCCCGGCTGGCCTCGATGGCGGCGATTTGGTGCGAGAGAAGAGCTTCATGTTCTCTGCGGTCATCCTGGAGCTTATCGTAGTCCTTCTGGAGCTGGGCAAGCTTGTCATGCACGTCATCCCTAGACGTTTTGGTCTCGTCCAACTCTTTCTCGGCTTCCTCGAGCATCGTTTTCTGCAGGCTAATGGTTGACCTGTACTCGTCGAGAACCTGCCCAGTGGCGTCCAGCCTGGCCTGTAGCTCCACCTTGGCAGCGCGCTCGGCATCTCGTTCCTTCTCGACCTCGTCGAGCATACCTTGTTGGAGCTCGAAGTTGCTGCGGTACTCGTCAAAGATGGCCTTCTGGCCCTCCAGCATGTGGAGGACTTGTTCCCTTTTGTTGCGCTCGTCATCACGCTCTGTCTCGAGGGCCAGTCTCTCCCTGTCCATGGCGGCAAGGCGCGAGGAGCTAGCGTCGAGCTCTCTGCTTAACTTGCCCTCGCTCTCGCGCAACGTCTCCCTCTCGGCCTCAAGTCGCTCAATCTTGAGCATCAGGCTGCGCTCCATCTCATGCTGGTATCTCTCCAGTTCGCGCATGTATCTTGACTCTGGGGTATCAGCAGTGAGGGGGAGCATCTTGACCTCGACAGACCGGCCACCGCTCTTGACCACGGTCCGGTCCGTCTCCGTGGGCGGTCTTGCCCGGGATGCCGGCCGCGGCTTGACTTTGCGCGCGGGGGGGGGGCCGGCGCTGACTACGCTCTCCGTGCCAATGACGCTCGGGGTAAAGCGGACGGAGGGTGTGGACCGGGTGTTGGTGTTGGCCTCGGTGCGAGTCACGTCAGTGGCGCAGGAGTCGGACGCAGCCGAAAGCACCGTCGTTGCCTGCGTGGTAGAAGACAGGTCGGAGGACTCTGAGGCGGACTCGGTCCCCGGGTCAAGGTTGGAATAGTGCCGGTCATGGTGGTCGTACGACTCGCGCCGTTCGTGACGTCCAAGATGCTTGTTTTCGTCGGAGGCATAGGGAGGAGGCAGCACGGTGCGGACCGGGGGTACCTGGTAGCCCGACGGGGCAGTGGTTGAGGACGGCCGGGACGGTCTCAGATTGACGACCCCTTGACGCTCAGCGGGGGCTCCGGGGTATCTTGCTTTGAGCACCTTCCGGGGCAGAACACCGCTCGTAGCGGAGGGACGGGGAGCCGGGAAGCCCAGATCCGAGTCGCTGCCCACGGCGGGCAGGTTGGAGGATGTGACGGAAGTGTCCGAGTTGCGGCGGGGCCGGGTTGCGGGGAGGGCTGGCTTCCGTAAGATGGACTTGGGCTGCTCGCGCCGGCCGTCGTGCCCCTGGTGCCGCTCCGGCTCCCACTCGGGCCACTCGGCGGGGCGACCAGCTGTGCGGGCGTCGGAGCCAGGAGTCACGGAACCCCCCACCCTCGGGCGGAGGTACTGCCGGTCTCTCTCCATCGTGCGGTCGCACCGTTGTCGGTTGATCCTCTTCTTGGTCTGCTTGGATGTATTTTTTTCTTCTTGTTGCTGATGTGAAAGCCACTCAGGTCGCCAGCGGGTCGTGGTAGTGGTGTGGTCGTGGAGTCGCGCTGTCACGGGCGGGCATTGCGGGTGGGATTCTCGGTCTTTTTGGACGAGAAGGGCTGTTTGTTCTGAGGGCGAGGCAGACGGGCGAGTGTGTGAATGATGCAGTTGAGGCGGGCAGATAGGCAGGACAAAGCAGGCAACTAGAACGAGTGCAGCATCTCGTGGTTTTGATCGGTTGATGGGCGCCCGAGTGGGGGGGAGGGGCCTGTGGCAGCGCAGCCATCCACCATCCACGGAAGCAAGGCCAGGCGTGTGCGAACAACCTGCCAGCCAGCCAGCCAGGCCGCCTGCCTGCCTACCAGAGCCATGAGTCACCTTGGAAGCGGCTAGTTTGGTCGTTACAAGGTCCAGGTATTTCGTACGGAGTACGGAGCACGCATGGCTCGACCCGACGGGCCAATACCATCAATGAGCAGCGCTGGCACTAGATGGTCGGGCACTCACTCTTCCCGCCACTGCCATCCTGCAAATGACGAGCTGGCAAGGCAAACCGGCTGAGTGTTGAGTGAGTGCCGGAAAGAGAACATGACGAGATGACATATTTTCGCCGGGCAGGGCTCCTTCCGTCCATCGCGACCCAATCTCACAAGCAATCAACGTCAGTGGCTCCGGGCGCGAGTGAGAGGTGTGAGCGGGAAGGAGCGGGAAGGGTGGGTCCGCCAATTAGCGGGCGGCGCCAAGGCACCCGCCCCGCCGTTGGGCAGCGTTGGGCAACGACAACTCAACGTGGTCCCGCATAACTCGCGACTTTTCCCACTTCGCACCTGCCCGAAATATCCCTTGGAACATTCTGGTCCTGTAAATCGGCCAAGGCTGAGAATTCTTTCTCTTGTTTGTTTTCGTGGTGGCTGAAGCGGCAGCACAAAGCAGCAGCAGAAGTCGCAACACACACGAGGCTCACCCAGACCCTGCCTGGGCTTGCTCCGAGACCGATTGTGTGACCTGCTGTCCCAGCTGGCATGTTGAGACAGGCATGTTCTAATGTCCAGCGGCGGTGGCTGCTTTGGGCCAGGGCTTCGGTCAACACATGCAAAGAGAGAAGAAGACGCCAGGCATCCATGATTGGCCCAGGCTGGCCATTTGCTGTCGCCGGGAAACAGCCTGGAAAGCGTTGCGCACACACGCTCGCTGCACTGTCCTCCGTTGAGTGACCACAATTGCTGCCCGAAGCACGCCAACGGTTACACGGCTAGTATTACTACTGCTGTGTACGTAACTTGATTCAGAGACTGGCCAGTTGAGTCTGCAGCCTGGCCTCCTCGTGACGATGTCTTGGTAAGGTATCTAAGTTCAGGCGTCCCGCTTCCCACCAACTCGGTCACACGAGTCTGTTGAATGCCGCGGGACGACGCTTCAAATGGGATCTGTAGGTCTGCTATTTCATAAGTGCTGTTCCCATTGCCTGAGTCCTCCATTGGCCAAAGCTCCGGCTCTGGTCATCTCCATACTCAGCATTGATGCAGCAGTCTGGGTTTGAAAGCCTAGTTGGGCAACCGTCATTTTGCGCTTCACCGTTGCACGAGATGGGCTCTGCCGCTACAACCGCTCACCCTCCGTTCCGACCCTTAAGTCCAACCGCTCGGAGTAAGGCTTGTCGGGTAAGGTATACTATAGTATCGTTGACCAGTGTAAAGCTGTGTTTCCGTTTTTTGGCCCATGGCCAATCCAGCCACGGTTCGTTGAGCTGCCCCTAAACTCAGCATATAGTAGAGGCACCACGCTTACCCTACCAACCAAGTAAGGCGTCGGGTGCGCGCGAGCCCGGCATCAGGCAACCCAGGGCTGCTAACCACCTACGTGTGCCGTTGTCAGCCAATGAAGCTGATTCTCGGTGGCAGCACTGGGCTTGTGCCCGCCACTAACAACGCTCAGAAAAGGGCAGCCTGTCTAGAGTATTTGCTTCATGAGAGCAGAACGAGGCTTGAAGGGTCCTGAAGTTAATGACCACTGGTGCACTGCCGCCTTCGCTGGATACACCCTCACTTTGACTGGGCAAGCATCGTACCTGATTAGGCTACCCACCTCTAAATAAGAACAGCCAGCGGAAAACTGACCGATATTCCACAGTCTTGGGCGTATCGAGGTACCCGAGTGGGCAACCTCAACAGTCCGCAGTGCGAAGCGGATTCTCTAGCAGCCAATTCACGGTCATAGTTGGATGCATAGCGACGAGACACGGCATCTTTGACATGTCGGGGCGGGTCCAGTGTCGTGCAGAAGCAGTAGGCATTACCAATACCAAGACTCCTTGAACAAGAGGTATACTGTATCACCTCAAGCTGGGCGTGTCCTCTGATGTGCAAGCCTCTGTGTAGGTTCATCCATGGCGGCAGTCACCAAATCCACCTGACCTTAGGTACATTGGCGGCGGCTACCAAAGTACCACTGGAACATCCTCCGGCTGGCAGGGGCTTGGGACTCGACCACCACTGAAGCCTGTCGTGCTACCTGGCCTCATCGCCCTCCAATTCCTTTGGTTTCGAGCTCTCGCTCCCACCCGTTGCCCCTCTGGGGTTAAATTGCATGCTTTGCGTGCTATCAGCCTCGCTGGCTTCCATTTTTTTGTGTTGGGGTGACCCGCCCCAATTGTAGCGCCCATCTCTCCCTTGTTCCACAGAGTTTCTGATACACGATTGAGTGCGGGTAAGGGAGGAGGCAATTCTTGCCCAGCATCGTCTTGTCTTGTATACCGCTATCAATTCGGTATATTTCAACGTTTCCTTTGTGAGGAGCGACGGACCGTGATAGAGTTCGATGCATTGAGTCAGGAACCCCGATAGGCAAGTCCGTAGAGTACCTACTCTTACATGATGCCAAAGTTGGCTTCGATTGATGGCCAGCCATTTGCTGGCGACGCTGCGGTTCGGCTCGTCAGGACTGAATCCTGATTGTCCTTTACTTCTTGTAGTGGGAGCCTCCATTCATTGCAATAACACGGGCAACATCCACTCCTTTCCTTGCTAGGCACTATAAGCAGGCGCTTAGCTTGTAGAAACACCTGGGATATCAGCTCGCTGCACCGCCGTTCAGGTCGGCACAAATAAAATCAACCACCGAAAGACAATGACCGGGAAGCTGATCACAATGTACGCTGGGACCTTGAGACAAGCCCCCGTTACCGGACAATAAGGCATTCAACAAACATGGGTCACCTCTGCTGAGAAAAGGTTGGATGTCCCGCCTGAGGAAGGCAGAGGCGATTAGGTACTCACTATGGATACCTTACTCACAGATAACCGACGGGATTGAACGTCCCGGTCATGGAACACGAGAAAAGCGAGCTTGTGTACCGAGCAAACACCCAGGCGTATCAGAGCAATGTCCTGTTGAGTCATTGAATGGTACTTACTGGCCCGTTAGCAGATTATAAAGCTACTGCCGACATCACGGCCCAAAGCACACACTGGCTTGAGACACCGACTGCCCATCATAGCGTTATTGCCTGCTTTCATTTCCAGACAACTCGAATCTATGTATCTGCATGGCACGGAGAGGTAGTGCCTGCCAATAGCATCAGCCCTCATTGAAAAGGTCCGTCAGCTTCAAAGCTCTCCGTTGCTCCTGCCGCGGGTTCCGGGCGGCTCTCCCTCGACAAGTCCTTTCTCAGATCCTGGGAAGGCTTGACATTGTAGCGAGGGTCCTGGAGGCAGCGGCACGGTACACGCCTCGGAGTGTCTCGGCGCGCAATCCCCATTCTGTATCAGCGGGGCTTACCCAGCTTCAGGCCGGAGGACCAGGTTAACAGCCAGTGTGCCACACAAATTGTGTTAAGGATGGTGTTGTCAGGAGCATGCACCACCACTGGCGCACCAAGGCACAAAAACAAGGGCCATATAGCGAGGATCTGAAGCAGGGGGGTGGCATACCCGTGCGGTCAATCGCGCTGTGGCGATGCGTGGGTGCCGGCCGCAATCGTTGGGCCTCGAGAAGCGACAACCGGACACCGTTGGCATGCAGTGAGACCGGAGCGGCGGGCCAAAGACACAGAGGGTTTTGGATTCTCGCTGCCGGCGACGGGGCTATCGATGATGACGGCCCACGGTGAACACGACTCGGGCCTGTGCCTTTGATCATCCGACGGGTCGTCAGAGCTAGAGTGGCGGATAAAGTAAAGTGGCCGAGAAGCACACAAGGTTGCAGCCGCGGGCCCGCATGGGTCAGTTCAAGGTACTGAGGAAAACACATATGGAAGTTAGGTAAGGAATCGTGCGTGCCTGCAGGCTGTGTCCATAACACAAACCTAATTGCGTCAGCGTATTCCGTACCTGTGCCTCTGCACCCGGGAGGATTGCCTAGGGACCAACCTAGTAGGTACTAAATAGTAGGTTGCCGAAGGTACGTGCTGGAATTACAGCGCAACGAAAACCCAAGATACCTTATTCCGCACGAGCAATTGAGAAGTCGGGCGGGTGGCTCAGGTGGGCAAGCGTACTGCGTATGCCTTCTTGATGGTTGACTTCAAATTCTGCAGGTGGCTTGCAGGGCCGGCCACCAGTGGCAGGCCTGAAGAGAGGGAACGTCCATGCTGGTTGTTGCAGGTGCGTGCACTTGTAATTGGCCCGCTCGCGATCATGGCGGGGCACACTTGAGACGGCGATGGGCTTGTCCGGCGAGACTGGCACTGTGCACATCGAAGAGCAGCCTGGAAAAGGGTTCACGCTGGATGGCGCTACGACTCCGTTTCTTGCCCTGCTGGACGACCGACTGCACAAGGCAACCTACCAATGGAACAGCACAAAGCGAAAAGCCTGGGGAGCCCGGGCGTCCTCACGCGTTGATCCGGGCCTGGCCTCGTTCGAGCGGAGTGTGCTCGTGGCTTGCTATCGATGCGAGGGAACGCCGTGGCAAGGGTGTTGCTCTTGTGTTTCTGGGCAGCTGGCTGGGTTGAGCCAGGCAGTTTGTGTGGTGCGCGATGGCGCCGACGCGCGAGCGCGAACAAAAGACGGGAGGGAATGAATGCCAGTGTGGGACCTGCAGGTCTGTGCCGTGTCGGCGGTTGGTTGACGGGCGCTGCGGGGCTCTTGGAGCGTTTCTGTTCCCATTGGCGAGCGAGCAACTCAAGAATGAATCCAGCTGGGCCATGAGCATGATCGGAGGTGCCGGGGAGCTTGCGGTCGCGGCTGGCAGTCTGCAAACAAATGGGAAGCCGCGACTTATCTGCAGGCAGCAGCATCAAAAAACCTCGACATTCAAGGATTGGAGTCTGAGGACTAAGCACCAGGCGCCCTCAGCGGGAATGAGCTACTGTGCGAAGTAATACAAAGCGTACTGTATATCACAGTACTGGCACTCAGACCGCAGTATGTGTTCCCAGCCTTCTTTCGGCTGCGACCTCAACGAAAGGCACCGTTCGCCCACATTCCTGCCATCCGCTTCCTCTTTGCTTTTTCATGCGCAAGCGGGACCCATCCTTGCCCTTTTCATCTGTATTGTACATACGGAGTACATGGTTGTAAGCATCACATTACACAGTATGGAGTGTGCCGCCTCCCGGCCCGCGTACCAGACCGAAAATGCGAACACTCGACCAGCCTGTGCCTGCCCTTCCTACCTTACGCTGACTGGCCTCGTACTGTGTACACGGACACAGACGGAATAGCGGAAACGCCCAGCAACTTCTGTCGGGTGTTGCGTGCCTGGCTGCACCCTTTCAATCTTGATCCGACAATGACACCGAACAGGATGGAGCCGGGCTGTCAATTGCCTGATGCCGATCACTGCGGCGGAAGTTGAAACTGACATACCGCCATACCCAACGAGATGGGGGAAAAAAATAGCAGCTCCATTCCCACTGTGGCAGGCGTCCGTTAACTACCTACTGCGTACACTCACTAATACACTAGCCCTTCATCCGCCATCTCACCGGCCCGCTGGCCGACTCTCGTTTGTTCCGGTTGGTTGGCTCGAACGAACTCGCTGCAGGTCATGACCATTGGGCCATGGCTCCGTCAGCGTGTTGAGGCATCTGCGACGCAACCCGCCGGACCCAGGGGCTTGACGAGCGGGTGAGGCGGATTGGGCAACAGCAGGAAGGGAGACTCGGAGCCTTCACACGACAGCCACCTACCAAGTACTGTCCACGAACCAACCAGGTGCACGCCCCTTCCGCTTCCGCAGAGGGAAACACGATGGCACACTTCCAAGCCTGTGTGTTTGAGGACTCTGTCGGACAGGCTGGGCAATCGCATCGATGGACCGTGTCTCTGGTTCTCGATCGACCCACACTGCGGCCTCCTGGACTGCCGGTGAACAACCAAGTTGACGTTCACGATGCGTTTGCACCAGTGGCGCATGCCCTGGCTCGAGCCTGGTCGATCCGGCGGCTCGTTGGTACGCGTGTCCCTTGCCGAGCAGGACTGTACAGTACTGCGTGTATTCCGCAGCTGTGGCAGCGGCCTTCGTGCCGGCTGAGGCAGCCTTTTAGCATGTACGGATACAGAGTACTCTTTGTCAAACTCGACGTTGCAGCGCAGTCTCATGCCGCCGCCCTCCTGATCCGCGCGCCGCGCCCAATGGATGCCGAAGGCACCGATGGCAAGCAGAGCGCGGGCATGGCCCATCTGTCCCAGTGATCAGCCGGGCGGGCGACTCATTTCACCCCGGGCCATCTCTGTGACGCTTCCCGCCAACAGTCCAGCCTCGCCGCCCGCCCGCTCTCGAGCCACTCCCTCCGAGTCCCCCGATGTTGGGGTGGCATTTTGGAAAGTGGTTCGGAGCATGGGGACAGCCACGCCTGTTGAACTCAGCGGAGCGTGCCCAACAATGCAGTTGACGACTGCAACAACCCCCATTTGGTGTACCGATGCACAGTACAACAACTGACTCTTGGCCAACCACAAAGGCAGGCAATGTTTCCTGGCTGCATTTGATCTTACCGTACTGCGTACTGCGGAGGTAAACGCTTGGCTTCTGACCGGCTCTGCATTGTACCCCTCACCATGTCTGCAGCCTCTTGTGGTCCCACAGAAGCGTCGTCACACACCAGAAAAGGTGTGGTGGGCGGCCGAAAGCTGCCAGTGCCGCACATGCGCGACAAGAGAATTGCGCCAGTCACTCGACATGGCTTCTATCCCATCATCGTTTCCTGCAGCAGACACGGCCAGAGCAGGTTTTACCGTCCGACGCCCGAGAACTGAAGGGTCTCCGAGGCGAAAGGCCAAGTTTAAAGCCGCCCCCCCTCGAGCCCCCCAAGCGGTGCACTCTCGGGCTCCACCAATTCAGTCTCTCGCCTGGGAGCGCTTGGCTGCATTGGCTCGGGAAACCCGTGATTCTCGCCGGTCCACGGATCACCAAGCGGACGGACGCACCGACCCTTGCCACACATGGATGTGCGAAACGACACCCGTGGCTTGCTGACACTTCTCCTGGACTTTCGAACATGACCGGCGCCGCTGCTGACCGGCGCCGCTGATTCCGCCCCGACTCCACCCCTCTCTGTCGGAACCGCAGTCTCCAATATAGGTAAAGCTCGAGGTAAGTCAAGGACCGACAGTTCTATCGATAGTACGTGTAGTGACACACATACACGTGCACTGCTTACACAGTACAGTACATGGCCGTCTCTGAGATTGGCGCGGGAAAGGCCGTCTAGCAAGCACTCATTCATAACAACCGTTTGTGGGCCATCAGGCGGATTGCCAGGTGAGTGCCCGTGTCTCTTGATCCATCCGGAATACGATACCCAGGAGTATCCGATCTATTTGGTACGCAGCATGGTACGTCCGTACCGTTGAAACGCACCCTCTCCAAGTCCGCGGGTTACGTGTGCTCGGTGTGCTCATCCAGGCAACCTGGCAAAGCTGATCATGCCCCAAGTGGCTTGGAGGCATCATCCTCCCAAAGCAAGCCGCAGGGGCTGAATGTGACGATGCCCCTCGTCCTCGCTGTCCAAACGGGCCAGGTGTGAGAGGCTTGGGCTGAGGTTTCAGATGGCTGCCTTCCGCAGGAAGTACACCGCGGATACCGGTACACATCTGATTGGCGAGATTTGGGTCAGCGCCGCACCGTTTTTGCCTATTTGGAGTACTCCGTACGAGTTACCTTACATACCTTACCTACCTTACGCCCTGGACACCTTACTGCGGGTATTCTCCTGCTACTTTGGATGAGCATCCCTCGGAAACTTGTCTTCCCTGGTGCAAGCAGCCGGATCGTGCCATATTACTACGAGTATTAACCTAGCGTCAAGACAGGGGACTGGATGGCTGCCAACCTAACCTGAAAGCCCAGCACAAAAGCTCAAACACGTCGCAACCGGCGGGTTTGCAGTGCACCCGACAACCGACTTGCCGCCTTCATGCAGCGTGGGAAGACCCACGAGGCTCCTCGGCCGTGCAGCCCCATGGTGGATAACGACCCGGAGGGGCTTTGCGTTGTAAACCAGCCCCCGCCTGCGCCATGTTCGTTGATGTCGATGCAAATTTGCACTCACGTATTGGGCAAGGTACACATTACGCAGTACAGAAGTGCAGCAAAAACGGGATCCGATCCTTCGCGCTTGCATCAGGTTCATTCCACGCCCACATCCGGATCAACTGGAAGCCGTGTTCCCGTGCCAAAGGCACCACCTCAATTTCAATGTTGTTCGGAGCACACTGTACCAAGTATTGCACCGAACCAGCCGTGCAGGTAGATAAAGCGGGATCAGCTTCCAACAGAGGGAGTAGTGTGCATGCGCATGGAAAGAAAGGTCTCAACCATGAGACGTTCTGCGGTTCGCTGGCTCGCAGTTCCCCCCCTCGAACCCCCTGGTTTTGCCCCGCCCTAGCAGCCCGTGAGGGATGGGCGATGCAGGCGGGCCAGGGCAGCGTGGGCAAAGCCAACATTTAGCCAAGCCCAAAACGCACGGGGATCCATGACGGGCTGAGAGCACAGTCATCAACGCTGCATCGCTCGTTCGTGTTGGCGGAAAGGGGGTGGTGGTGTTGGACGGCCAAGCTGCGAGGGATGGGGTCGTGTTGGAACGAGTGGCACGGAAACATATCCCAATCCAGCCCCTCAAGCCATAGTCGCTTCCTAGCGCAAAGCGTCGGGAATGGCAATGGAATCAATGCAAATGAATGAAATGAAACAACCTGGAAACTACTGTATGCTGCGTACTATCATTGGAATGATAGTACGGGGGGACGACAACGGACCCATTGTTGATTTAGTCCGCGGGCAGGACGAAGACGGAATGCGTATTCAGCCACTGCTGGGCAGTTCATTGCTTCGCTCCGTTTTTCCGCAGCGACAAATTCTGGTTGGGGCCTCTTGATCCCTGCGGCGCGGGCTGCCCTGCTCTCGGACCAATCCTTGCATTCCTGGGTTTCCGTCCCGAGAGGAGGGTCCCGCTGATCGTTGGATGTGCAGCGCAGAAACACAGGACGAAGTGCACAGGCTGACAGGATAGCATCGTCAAGCAGCACAGAGTGCCCGTACATAGCACTGTGATACGTCGCAATAAAGAGCATAGCTATACTCGACTTGTACTGTACTGTGTCGTCTGCAGACTGAGCCGTCACTCACCCTGCTGCGCAGGGGGACGAAAACAGTCTCACAAGCTCTCAGCGTTTGTTTGCTGAGTGGACACGGTCCACTTTCCGTTCATAGTGTAGTACTGCGACTTGTACACTAGTGTATCCGTACTGTGGATGGCCATGCTGACGACACGACAACGCCGCCCCGGCCGGAAAATGACGCTTCTGGAACGGCCGAAGGGAGGGCGTGGGACTGGACGGACGCAACCCCCGACGGAGCCCTGCGGCGAGGATAGCCAGTCTGGCGAAGGACTGGGAGACAGGCGAGACAGGGTGGCGAGGCGCCAACGAATGCCAGTTTCTCCTGGAGCAGGCAGGAAGGAGCCCAAGCCGTGCGCAAAGGGCGTTGTTGGGAATGAACGGAGCTGAGCGCAGATGGCTGGTAAGTTAAAGGAAACGGATCTAAACCGCAAACAAGAGGTGCGCCATCTCCACAGGGAGCGAAGCGAGAGGAGTGACTGGCTGGACATTTGTCTGCTGTGGGGCTGGTGCGCACCGCTATTCAGGTGCCAATCATCCAAGCCCCCATTGCGCCTGCTCACAGGTACCTACCCACGCACCCGAGCTCCTGGCCCCGCCCGCCAGAGCACGCCCTGCACACCAAAGCACAGCACCTCAAGCACACACACACACACACACCATGGAGGGAGGCGGCGGCGGCGGCACGGGTGACCCCTCCCCACCCCTTGCACCAAACCCAGACAACGACATCGACCAGGGCTAGGTAAATTAGCAGCATTTTGCGGCGACCAGGACGAAGACGGCAGCACCGCACCCTTGACACCCTTACCTAAACCTACGCAACCACTTCCTTCACATGGATGGCCCATCGCCGCTTGCTGCTGCCGGTGCTGCGATGGATGTTTTTCACTGTACGGAGAATGGAGATCTTCCTCCCCGGCCAATATTGCTGCTGCTCAAGCTTCCTCCCGCCTTGACGTGAGCTTGCCTGTGAGCTCCCCATCCAGCTCCAGCCTGAGTTGTTGCTGCTCCTCTTCCAGCCCTCGCCTTCGCCTTCGCCTTCCTACCTGACGCCGTCCCCAGACCTGGAGGCTTCGAGACCCTGCCCCCTCCACCGTCCTATTCCTTGGTGACCTCACCGATCCGATCTCGCCGTGGGCCACCTCCCAGGCTTGTGACTCGGCGCGACCTGGCTTCCTTCATTCTGCTGCGTGTCGTTTGCCGTGGTGACGCCGGCCTTGCAACCGCATCTTGCAGCCCCCGGCCTCCGCAGGGTATGCAGTGGGGAGCTGCTGCCTCGTCGGCCTGCATTCATTCCCTGAGCCAGCCTCGCCTCGCAGCCCACCCCTCGCCCTCCGCCTTTCTGGATTCGAACAGGCAGACAGAAGCAGCCGGACGGAGTCGATGAGAGCGTGAAGTGTTGGCCTGGCTTCGAGTAAGCTCAGCTTCCCCGGGTGGTGGTGGGACGAGGTGCGCGGGCACACACGCTTTGCGTGTATGGTGGTATTTTTGTGCTAAACGAGGTCAGGCACAGCGAGCTCGATATGCAGAAAGACGACAGCTCGGCGACGACAACAGTCTTGACCTCCGCCATTTTCTTGCCCGCTCGACTCGACGCACACAGGCTGCCCGTGGCACTGGCATTGTACTTGGCTGGCACGTGCAGAGGGAAGGAGCAGACGGCCGGTTGACGTTGAACACGCGCTGGGTGCCTGCGCTGCTCGGGAAGGCACGCTCGCCGCCGAATCATCTGCATCCCCTCAGCTGCTTTCTCCTCGACGTCAGCCACACGCAGGCTGCCTGCCCAACTGCCTGCCCTGGTACTTTTGCCCGAACGAGCCCTTCCTCACTCGACCCAGACCTACCTACCTCAACACGACCACACCGCGCCCGCTCACTCCTCAAAACTACGTCCTTGGTTTTGCTTTGGGATCACCGACTTGACTCTCCATGAATACGAGCGCGACTCAACGAAACCCCTCCCACCGTCTCGACCGCCTCCCTTCGCCGCTGTCTCCCATACAGCGCAGTTGGGCCTCCAGCATCCGCAATTTTCTCCCGCCCCTGGGCCTCCACACACCCCCTACCGACGAGAATATGGGGACGGCATATGAGTTGCCACGCCTGCCATTGTGCGACACCTACCACCTCCAACACCCGGCCTACGCATCGGCCATGTCGCAGCCCGACCGCTGCCGACCAGTGCTGACCGAGCGACCGATTCCGAACGAGCACGTCTTCCATCCGACCTCGCGGTACCCCGCCGCGCTGCCATACCAGCAACAGCCCCAGACCGAGATCTCGACGGGGCTCCGACCTGCCTCCCTGCGGGCTTCGTCAAACTCGGTGGCCCCCGCATTGGCAGAGGCAGAAGGACGCTCGCAACGAGGGGCGGCTCCGCGGTCCCGGCATCAGTCGACCCCGGCCCAAGGACCATCGCCCCACGACGGCGGGCAGAGCGCCGCGAGTGCCAAGATGACGCACCACAGCATGAGCATCCCGGAGCGTATCAGCCCGAGTGGGGGCAGCCTTTCGGACTTTATGGCCGACGTGGCCGCCCTCTTTTGGTTCGAGTCGACCAGGCTGCTGGAGAAGGTGGAGAGCGCGGGCATCTACACGCAGGCCCCGTTGCTCGCGCCGACCGCGGTTGCCAGCCAGCATTTCAAGAAATGGGTCTCGAACATTCTGAACACGACCCAGGTCACACAGAACGTGGTGATCTTGGCGCTCCTCTACATCTACCGCCTCAAGAAGGCGAACCCCACGGTCAAGGGCCGCTCGGGGAGCGAGTACCGGCTGCTCACGGTGGCACTCATGCTCGGCAACAAGTTCCTGGACGATAACACCTACACGAACAAGACCTGGGCTGACGTGTCGGGCATCTCGGTCAACGAAATCCACGTGATGGAGGTCGAGTTTTTGAGCAACATGAGGTACAGCCTCCTGGTGTCGGCCGACGAGTGGGAGCAGTGGCTCGACCGCCTGACCAAGTTCTGGGCTTACCTGGAGCGGGCCCACCGCGCCGTGTCGCCCTCGCTGTCTCCGCTCCTCATACCCTCGCCCACACACCACGATTTGATCTCCCCGCTACATTCCCCAGCGGCGTCGCTAGCCCTCGGCCAGCAGTCCACCGCGCATTCGTTTACCCTCCGGTCACCAAATCTGGCCCCGCTCGTCGACGACGCCCACAGATGGATGCAATCGTACGGGGGTGGAAGCAATGCGGCCTCGCCGCTGGCCCTCAAGGCGGATCCCATTCCCTTCCGGAAGCGGAGATCACCTGGCGAGGCTTCGGCCGAGCCTCCCGCCAAGCGACTGGGCCGACTTCCGGTCGGGCAAGGGCCGCCCGTCGGGCCGCTGCCGTCACAAGCACCTCTCCAGCGCCCTGTGACTGCCACGCAGGCGCAGCTGGGGCTCCCGCCTGCGGGAGTTGCCTCTCTGATGCCGTCGCGCTCCGGCCCCGCGCCGGACCTGGGCCGCTCCATGGTGCCGAGCCTGACGCTGAATACGGCCCAGGCCGCCGAGCTGGCTGTCCCGCAAACTCAGTCGTACGTGTCCGCCGGGTATGCAGCGCCGCCGTCCGCTGCCGCCTTGTCACTGCCGCCTCTAGCCTCGGGCGTCCGGGCCATGTCTATGGTGTTTCCGACAACGACCTATGCGCCCTCCCACTCGATTCCGGCCACCTGCGGAACCGCGACGCCGACGAGCAGCTTCCCTCCGATGTCGTACGGCACCCCGACGAAGCGTCTGTCGCCTCAGAGCGCGCTGTCTGCCTACCCTGGCTCGTCACCGGTTGTCATGGCCACTCCGCAGGGCAACCACGGCGCCACGAGCGGGCTGCACACCCCAGTCTCGCACTCGCCCTCCATCTACCTTCAGCATCGCAACAGCCCGTACAAGCCGGTGCGCCACGTCAACACGCTCCTCTACCCGCCCCCTTCGGCCTTTCTGCAGCAGTACCACCTGCCAAACCCGGTGCTGCCCAACCAGATGCACTACCAGCCGCTCGGCAAGCGCAGCGAGTACCGCACGGGTATCGTCCCCGAGTTCCTCGAGACCCTCCACCGGAGCGCCCTCCCGTATACCCTCACGCCTACTCCTGCTTACCAGGCTCAGCAGCAGCAGCAACCTGCCGTCGCCCACGTGCTCCCGAATCCGAGTTTGACGCACCTTCAGGCCCATCAGCCGAGGGACCAGTATCAGCAGTCACAGCCTCGGACGCGACCCGCCGCAGGATATCCGGGGCAGTACTAGATTTGAGGCTTCCAAAGCCCCAAATTTACTCATCTTTCGTGTCTCTTTTTACCTTGAGTTTTGTACTATTACCCAGCCCGGCGACGCGGTCGCATCAGAGCTGCGTTTTCATGCATAAGCATAATACTGGCGTTTGGAACTTACTGGCTTACCTGACTTGGGGACACCTTTTTACATTTGCATCATGGCCATCCACTGGCACGGCCTCAAAAGGAGAGGCCCACGGCCATCGGCGTTTGGGGACAAGAGGTCGGAGAACGCGGCGGCGATGCATTGAACGCCGTCTTCGAGACGGCTAGCTTGATATGGGGCTTAGGGGCTTGGGCTGTCTGACTGGTAAGGGCAGGAAAGTGAGAAGGAGCTCTAGCTCTTGAAGCTAGCCTGAGGTTGAGACTCGGATGTTGAGGAAGAGATGCCCGTAGCTAAGTTTGAATGGAAGAGGAGAAGAGCCCAAGCCCAACCTGCCGTGCGTTTTTTTTGCCGATCGACTGCAAGGTGTGACCAGTTGATGTTATGTATCCGCTCCATGTACGGAGTACATGTTGTGCCCAACGAGCTCTTGACCAGCCATTGCCCCCCATCTGGGTCCATGCACTCTCCTCTCTTTCACGCTGTGTTGAGGCGCTCCCAAGCTTCGCACTGCAGCTTGCTACTTGTTATCTACATTACCAGGCCGTCCAAGGCTGCGTCAGCAACTTGCAGCAGTGTAATTTCGGGCACTTACTTATTGGCACCGAGACCAAGGCATGTTCCTGGCGAAGTAGCGATAAGTAACCCTCTGAGGGCATGAGTGGGTATGTATTGAAACTTAGGTGTCAAATTGCTGCACAACGCCATCAGTCTATGCTTCAATTGCAGATCCACACACTCGGATGCTTCATTTCCCGTTCTCCTATGTGCCAGCGTGCCACACTAGCTGCATGATGGTCATATGCTCTCCGTAAGAACTCCCTTGATCGCGTGACCATCCCAAGCCCATTTCATCATCCGTCTATGTTATCCCACGAAAAACTCCGTTCATGACACATAAGATACCATTCCCATGACCGCCAAAGATGTCACCGTTATGCCACCGGTCCAAACAAAGTCCCACCACTCAAAGATAAGAGACACCAAAGATGACAAACCCTACTTCTTCCGGCGTGCGTGCAGTGACCAGAGCGCGTCGCAGCACGGGTGAGATCACGCCTGATGCCTTCGCCCCAATGCAGACGCCATATCCAGCCTGACAGCCGGCCGCTCCATCAGCTCAAAGCTCCTGCTCGGCACGAGCCGTCCGCCAGGGGTCCGCGGATTGGCGACATTGACGCGCCCGCGGCGGTGCGGACGCGCAGCGGCGTGGTCATCGTCCGCGCTGTCCGATGCCGACGACGAGGATTCGACGTCATCGTTGTCGTCAGCTCTTAGCGCGGGCTGTAGCGGCTGTACGCGGCTGAAGGGGTCGACGTCGGCACTGCCGAGCTGGCCCGCGGCCGAGAGCGAAGTCGGTTGCGTGCTCGGGGCGCCACCCGTGTCGGTATCCAAATCGGCGTCTGGATCGACGTCCGGACCAATGGTGTGGGTGTCGCTGTCGCTGTCGCTGACAGTAGCGGCGGCGGCAGAGCCGTCAAGCGGGCTGTCGTCGTTGTCGTGGCTTGGTCCGGCCGCGGGGCCGGCTGGCCCGGCGGCCATGTCCACGCCTTCGTACGCGGCCAGCCGCGCGAAATAATCCGCCAGGCCGTCGACGCTCGGCGTGCCAATGATGAGGTCGTAATTTGGCGGCGGGGTCAGCAGTGGGGTGAGCAATGGCGGTGGTGGCTCGTCGGCGTCGAAGGCCGGCGGGTTGTGCGATGGCTGGCGAAGGAGATGAATCGGACGGTCCCGTGCAAACGGGGAGGGTGACGGGGCTGGTCGCCCCCGGCTTGAGGAAGCGCTCTGCAGGGTGCTGGGTCTCGTGGCAGGCTGCAGGTGTGCCGCCTGGGGCATGCTGGGGAGCCCCCACGCGGCGGGCGAGTCCAGGCGCAAACGACGGCCGCTGAGGCTGAGGAGGTCTTCCTCAACCATGGCGAGCGGACCGGCCGCGCCGGAAGAGTTCTGGTCCAGCGGTTGTGCGTCCGGACAGCCGCACGACATGTGCTGCCGATGCTCCGGGATCGGCCCGTCACTGCCGCAGTATCGTGGCAGCGCCGTGTTGGCCTGCGTGGCGCGGCAGTTGAGTACGGTGAAGGGGCTGTCTATGCTGATCTCGAAGTGCCGGCGGCGCTTCCCGGAGGGGTCGTCAGGGTCTGCCCTCGAGATGCGCATGACAATCTGACCGGCAGTTAGCGTGGCAGGTCGCTCGAAACACGTGCCTGGTGTGAACAAACCTTGATCCAGTGGTAGACATTCACATTCTTCCAGCTGCAGTCCGGATGCAGCCGAAGCGCCTTGTCGCGCGCCATCACCTCGCACGTCGGTAGCTGGACGTTCATCTCCAGCTCGGTGCTGCCCCAGAAGCTCTCGAGACCCAGATCCAGGTCGCCGAGAAGGTTCTCGCTGGGCTCGGGCAAGGGCTCGGGGTTCCCACGTGTCCTGGCCGCCTCTCGTAACCTGCGGCGAGCGGCCGTCCGGCGGGCCTCCTCGCGCTGGTCGGGCTCCAGTTCCCCACCGCTGAGCACGCGTATCTCGCTGTCTGCAAACTGTCTGTCCAACGGCTTCCCGGCCGTTTTCTCGAGCAGCAGGAGCTTACGGCCCGCGTCTTTGCGTGTTACATGGCGATCGTTGGTCCAGTACTCGATGCTCTCGGTCACAAAGACCTTGAGCTTGTGAATCTGCACCTTGGCGAGCGGCGTGAGCTTGAAGGCAATGGGTATCCTGCCGCCTATGGGAAAGCTCTTGCCGGAGATGACAATGTCGTAATGCAGCTGGTCCTCCCAGTTGCGGCTGATCGAGATGGGCTCGACGGTCTCGAGCGACATCTGGTCTGGCAGCCGGACGATGGAAACCTCCTTGGAGCCGTGAAGGTTCGGCTTGAAGGCACCGGCACGCTCCACTGTGGTCTCGAGGTCCCATCGCACTGACCCATACTGCAGCTTGGTCGTTTCGAGCTGGTTGTGGTCGATGGGGAGCTCAAAGGTGTACTCGTAGGTGCCGGGGCGGAACACCTTGTACCCTTTGGCCTGAACCTGGCTGATGTGGGGCGAGTCGGCCTTTCCAAAGCTCCGCGAGTTCACAGACTGCAGCGAGAGGCGCTTGAGCTCCTTGGCGGTTAGCGTGCTGCTGCGGCCCCTGCCGGGAAGGTGCAGAGAACCGCTGGAAGGGGTCTGTTGCAGGGCGCCGGCGAGGCCGCTGTTCTTGTGCGTGTAGGTGCACTGGCTGCCGTACTCGGTGTCCCACATCCCCTGATGTACGGCGTGGAAGAAGACCAGGGACTGGGTGCGCAGCGTCTGCTCCTCTGAAAACTCGGTCTTGGCTGGCGGGATGCCCTCGGGCCACTCGGTCTTGGCCTTGCCAACGAGCTTCAGAGTCACCGATTTAATCTTGACGTTTTTAGAGACGTTCAGCTGCAGCTTTCCGCGGAGCAGAGCACTCGTGCCTTGGCCGCCGCGTCGCGTGTGGTGGTCGTGGTCGAAGCCAGTGAGGAAGACGTTGGGCTCGGCCAAGAGGATGGAGCACGTGAGGCCGCTGCCCGACGCCACGGGTTTCTGGACCTCGGACACGGACGAGCTCATGGCGGTCTTGGCTGACCGCATCGACATGATGCTGTTCCGGTTTGCCGGAGATATCACGGCCACGGTTGCCGGACGAGGAATGACGGCACTTCCAGGCATAATGGGCGGTGCGGCAAGGGGTTCTTGAAGGACGAGCACCGGCTCAACCAATGCTGGTTCCAGACGGGAGAATCTCCTTGCGAAGCTGATGAAGCTGCTAGGGCGAGACTGCTCCTTCGGCGTCGGAGTCGTCGAGACAGCGGGGGTGGGTTTCGGCGTGATGGACAAGGCAGCAAAGATCTTGTCGAAAACCCTGCCAACCCTTTCGCTGCCAGGCGGAAGGGACCGGAGCGACCGCCTATTCTCCTGCTTCTCGCTCCTCTCCTTCTCCGCCTTCCTCCGTTCCTTCTCCTGCCTCTTCTGCTCTCTTGCTTCCCTCTTCTGTGCTTCCTTTTCTGCTCGCTTCAGCTTCTTAGCTGACTGTTCCTGCTGCTTCGGGGAATCCGGCGTCTGTGGACGCAGCTCGTGGGGTACGAAGCCGGGTGGATAGGCGATGATGTGGATGGAGTGTGGGCGGCGTTGGCGGGCCTCGATCAGCGGGGCTGGGAAGTCTCCGGAGTCGGGCCGGCGGCGGCGGTCGGCCGGGCGGCAAGGAGTGTAATAGACGTTGCCGTAGCCGGTCTCAAAGTAGGGCTGCGGACGTAACCGGTCGTGTCTTGGACCTGCATGCGGCATGGCGGCGCGGTCAGAACGAAGCACCGAACGCAACGGCATGTGATCAATGCTGGCTATGCCACGTCATGAAGATGGCGAGAAAAGAAAAAACAAGAAAGCCGAGATAAGAAGAGCGAAAAGGGAATGGGAGCGAGCCAGCGTGGAGAAGAAACTGAGGAAAAAAGGAGTCAAGGGCGGCGCAAACACACAGCAGCCGGGCATGAAGGCGCTCAAGGCCAAGTCGAAGTCGAACAGGTCGGGACCCGAGGCAAAGGACAGGGCTGATGGGGGCTGGAGGGTGTGGCCGGCGACAGTGTGATGCTGGCGAGAAACGAGGTGCAATGCGGCGACAGTCGGCGAAGGCGAGGGCGAAGGCGAGGAGGGCAAGGGCGAAGCAGGCCATCCAGGCGCATGGCGTTCAGGTGGGCCAGATTGGCGATGCTCCAGGTGCAGCGCCATGCCGGACAGGCATCATGGCCGTTGCGGCGGCACAAAAAAAGGCTGCTTCATTCGGGGAGGGGCGACCGGGAAGACGGGTGTTGTGGGAGGGGAGGGACGCTGAGGAGGAATGCCCGTGGAGGACCAGCAGGGTATGTCGGTCGAGAGACAGAGGGAGGGGGGCAAAACGATGCGGGGTTCACAGAGAAGAAGCGTTCAACTTTGGGACGAATCTTGGGACGGCACGGCAGAGGGCAGAAGAGGTCTGTCTTGGGGCGAGCGAAAAGAACGAGCCGGATGCGGAACGGGAGGACGGATACGTACAGAAAAGCTATGGCGCCTGATTCATAGCAGGCCCATTATTAGTGGGCGCTTTGTGAGTGGTGTTTCGTTTGCGCCGGGATGAGCTAGCTCTGAGGGGCGGGCTTTGTCATGTACAGCAGGGTGTCCCACCGCCGAGTCTCAAAGCCGTTGGGCGCGCAGAAGCCGAAATAAGAGCGACGTCGAGCTTACTGAGGAACCGGACTGGGTGCGTTGTGTGCGTGCGTGCGTGCGTGCGTGCGTGCGTGTGTGGGTGTGTGTGTGTTGTTCTTCGCTGTGGCCACCCGAAGCGGCAGGAGAGGTTGGCGCGTTGCGGTTCCGAGGATACTTGTACCGTGTCTTTGAGACGGACGGCCGGGCTATCAGGCACTTCGGTGGTAGTGTCAGAGAGGCAAGCGGAGTCAGGGACGCGGTGATGGTGGCGTTCGATGAGGTCGTCGTCCGTCGCAACAGTTACGAGCTGATATTCCACGCAGCCAGTGCGATACTGAGTTCAGCTACCGGTAGTGTAGGGGGGAAGTCAGAGCGTAAAAAAGGATCAAGCGGTCATGCTGTCGGCTGCAGGATGCCGAGTTGACGCCGTGTAAACATGGCAATTCGGAAAGCCTGGAGCCAGGAGCCTCGACAGCGCGCCTTCCAAGTAAGTTGACGACGCCTTCCATGATCGGCAGCGGGCGGGCGATGATGTATTCTTGACAGCGGACCCCTGCCCTCCCGCAGAAGTTGGCAGCAGAGTGTGGGGTAGCAGCCGCGGCCAATCACAACCTGTGGCATGACTGTGAGCCACAACGCGTCCCTTCCGCCCCAAGTCGTGCCTCCCTTTGTGAGCGCGGGACCCCTCTGCGATTGGCCCCGCGAAATTCTGCAGGAACTGAAGCGCTTTCAGTGCGCTTCGGCGTTGGGGACACAGTTGGTCTCCCGCTTTCAACACCAGCTGCGCCGCAAGCAGCAGTCAACCTTAAGCGCTGGCTTCTGGATCTGGCCGCGCGCCAATTTCCCAACGGTCTGAACCCTCACCCCCTGGTCACCGTTCCTGGCGCCAAAGCACCGCAAGCATCGCTCACATCCAGTCCTTTGACTGGAGTGTCGGAGTTTCGCAGTTGGCTCCCTCAGCATCTATTCCGTACTGTGCATGCAATGGGCGAAGACCGAGTGTTCCACCCCAGGGCGCCGCGCTGCCCGTTGTCGACACCGTCGGGGCCGATGCATCCCTCGTTCACACTCAATGGCGACGGTCAACTCTTGGTGCAGTTGGTTCCCATACCTACACATTCTTTGAGGCGCCACCCTAGCCAGCCGCAAGTCTCCTGGCTGGCTCGGCTGGTCAGGTCAGTCTGGATGGCGGCGCCGGAACCGTGTCACCTTACCTACCACACAGGCTGCAGTCGGAGGAGAGAGCTTCGATGGGCTCATCTTTCCGATGCGATTCATGCAGTGCGTTGCAATTTGCGGACCAAGCTCGGCAACCTTGCGAGCAAAGCGAAAGCCGGGGAGTCCCATGACGTCATTCGTCCAATGGGTGCAGAGACAACAAGCCCAAAAGGCTGGTTCGCTGCGTACTGAATACTACTGTGTAGGGCCAGCGCGCTGCTCATGCAGGACGGAAACAAGACGGGCTGAGGCACTCATACATTCATCTTACCTGGACATCTATTTGTGCGACATTTCGTGAGTACTACGTGGTAGAGCACCGCATCAACTCACCGACTTTTGCTCGTCTCCCGCATGGCCTCTGGCCAAGAAAAACGCGTCCTCCAAACCTGAGCTAGTATCCCATACTTAGACAAGATAAAAGATAAAACAGAGAATGATCTCTGTGTTTCTCTTTTCTCTCTCTTTCTTTCAGTTGTGCGCTCTAGAAACCTGAGTCCATGAAGTACGAGGTCCGTTTTGGTAAGCCTCTTACTGATCTCGTAGACCCGCGGAGAACATAGCCGAGGGCCGCGGAACTTTGGAAGTCGCCCACAGTGGCGCTCGTGACATTTTTCTGGTCTTATACTCTGCTGTCACGATTCGCTGTGTCTACTACATACGCCTCGAGCACACGTCAACGACCTAGGCCGCCGTGTCTCATGATTACAACATGCGAAGGTCCTAATGCTACATTGGTCTACACGTTTGTTAGTCACAGGTGGAGCACAGCGCACCCGAGGCAGCTTAGCCTCGTCCTGGCGGTATGTCGGTCCATCTTGCAGATCGGCGCACTCGCATACACAATTTGCGGACGATCAGTAGGCATCGCCTCGGCCGGGACCATCTGAAAGTAGCGTGTAGTCTGTCATCGGTGTGTTCGTCTTCTGTAGAAATCATTCTAAGGCCTCGCTCGCTGCCAGGAGGCCGGTCTTGATACCCTGCTAGCAGGTCCGTGGTTCCTCCAGCTATGACAACTCGTCTCGGACCCCTCGGGCCCGTTCGCTGGCTTACCCCATCACTGTCGCCCCGGGGAATATTCCCATTCTTCTCATTGTCCTCTTAGTCCTCCAGTGCAATTCGGGCCAGCCGCTTCTATCAAGCTGCACGCGGGCCATGACGATTGTGTACTCTTTCTGTTCCCGATTCGCCCCCGCCATCAACATGTTCCATCTCTCCACCGGAGCCGACGACTCCTCAGCACCAACCCGGGAATTGCTCTCAACCACAAGAGTCTTTCTAACGCCACCAAGCCTTGACAAAGGAGCCAGGATCCAGCTCACGTCTTGGCCCGTTCTCAGCCCATACATGTTGAAAGAGCCGAGGTGGATGCGAACCTCACGAAGGTCGGGGAGTAGGGCGGCAATGGCATCGCAAGCTGGACTCCAGAGAGGCACCAGCTGGATCTGGGGCATATTGGGGCTGGGCCCGGGTACGCTTCGTCCGCTCCCGCGACGGGGGGTCAGCTCCAGGCGCACGACGTGTGCTCTCGCGTGCTCGGACATGCGGCCAAAGAAGGCAGAGATGACTTGCTCATCTGCAACGGGACTGAAGACACAGCCGGCGTAGAGGGTGGAAACCGCTTCGTCGTACGTCTGCCGGCTCACCCTCAGGATTGCCGGATGCAGTGAGACCCTGGGTTCCCTCGAGTACTGCAGTGTACCGTTGTGGACATCGACGCTAATGGCGACGCTCAAGTGCAGCACACCACGACCGACCAAGTAGCCGTATATTAGCAGTCGCAGCTCCAATGGCAGGCCGAAGATGCCAATGCGGTTGGCTGAAGCCCTAAAGCGCTCAGGGTCGTCCATCTTTGGGTCTGTTCGTGTAATGCTTCTTGCTCTGACGGCTGGGGCCTCAAGAGCACTCGAGTTCTTCGATTTCGCCCTTTTCACGGCCCACTGCAGGGGGTTCTTTATCGTTGGCGTGGCAGGCGGTTTGAAGGTTGGCTGCCGCAAAAATTGTGGCGTGTTGCTTGTGTAACGTGAAGTCGGAGGACCCCTGATGCACTTCAGCCACGAGTCCTGTCTCCCCATTGCTGTCTGTCCTTCGTTGTCCTCTCCACGTTGCTTCGGCTTGCCCAGGCAACGATAACCGAAGAACGACAGCTTCACCATGCTGAGACGCGACGTATATCACAGCAGGGGATCTCCTGTGGCTTCGGCCTGGTCTTCGTTAAGCCTCAATCTTGTCAAGTGCCTGGTCGTGCCACAATCCTCTCGCGCAAATCTATCCCAAACGCTGCGCGGATGGTCCTCATCAACCGACTCAGCCTCAGTCCCTTGCGGACAGCGCGCCTGTTCCATCTTCGTCGCAGCCTATTAGGCGCTGTCTCGTCCAGCACTCTCCTCCGAACGTCGCGTCCTCTCGCTCTCGGTTCGCGGTTCTCCGCCACATTGAGCGCCGATCTCGGTTTCACGAGCAACGGCTCCCCACATCCAAATAGACTGCGATACACTGAGGTGGATAAACATGGCGGCGTCTCAACGCGCTATATCTCGTCTGAGAAGACGGGACTGGCGACGCAGCTTGGGCTGATGGCGCGGGAAATGCGCAAACTTGCAGCTTCCAGCCTGTCACATGTCCGCATTCGCCCGTCGACGGTGCTTCTTCACCTTTTGGACCTCAAGGTTGTCATCCGCCGCGACCGCGTTTTGCTATTCAATGACACGACAAGCGAGGCCTCCCGTTCCGCCTTCTTACGCGAGCTCGTCGACCGGTTGCGGCAACAAGAGGTCGGTGGGCGAGACAACGAGGAGCACAACTGTCCGGCTTGCCTTCGAGTTCCACGTCATCGAGTCTGTGTTGAGCTCGGTGGCGGGGGAGCTCGAGGGAGACTTGGACTCCATACGCACGTCGGTCGAGCGTATCCTACAGGGCTTGGAGGATGATATTGACCGCCGCTCATCACCCTCCTCGCACTCTCCGACAAGGCGGTCCGGTTTGCCAAGCAGGCCGAGCTGGTTTTGAGCGTTATCGTTGACCTACTCGACCAAGATGACTACGTCGCTGGCCTATACCTGACTGCGAGGATGAGTCATGACGACGACCTCACCGCCGCGGAACTGTTGCCCGACTCTTACTATATCGCCTACAGCGAGATTGTCCAAGAGGCGCAGAAGCTAATTGCAAACATTCGGAACACCCGGGAGAGGTCGGTTGTCTCCACACCCCCTCCGTTGTTGCTTGTTTCAACTTATCCCAACGCTCGCTTGATGGGCGGATCGACAGTGCCAGCGCGATGTGGATGCGAACCGCAACTCGCTGATGCTACTGGAGCTCAGGTTCCGTATCGGCGCTTTAAGTTTTGCCACTGGCTCCTTGTTCACCGTATTCTATGGCATGAACATCTCCAGCGGTATCGGCGGCCACTTCTGGGCCTTCCCCGTAGTATCGGGGGCCTCAGCCATGTTTGCTGCCGCCGTTTTCTGCTACCTGCTGCTGGTCGTCTTGCGCAAGCTGATGCGCGTGAAACTAATGGAGGGATACGGAAGGGATTCACGCCGACGATGATATCACGAACGCGGGCCGGTGCAGATCCAGGCCCATGTCCCTGGACTCACAGGTGGATGAGATCTTAGGTGGGCATTGTTCAGATGCTGCACTACAACGTCCATCCGACTCACATCCATCTACCCCTCAAATGGTATGGCCAGCCGAGCTTCAGTCAAATAACAGGCCTGCTCGCAGGAGTGCGCTCGCCGTTGCAGGGCCGTCACTGCCCCCTTTCTTCTGCCTCGCGTCAACCATGGCACGAAATTCTTGGGCGGTCTTCTGGCTGAGCCCATCGCCGCTGCCGCCGTGGTGCAGGTTCGCAAGCATCTGCAACGTGAAGATGGTCGACGGGTGCGCTGGGCCGAGTAGCCGCTCTCGCACACCAAGCACCTTGAGTAGCGTCTGGTTGGCCCCGCGACAATCTCCCTGTCCCGCTTGCACCAACGCGCTGTTGCTCAGGGAGACCTGAATGTCATAGCCTTCAGCTCCCAGGACCTTGGTCTCACCGGCCAAAACGCGGTCGAGCGTCGTTCTTGCCCCGTCCAGGTCACTCTGGTCATACAGCAGCCTCGCGCAGTTGTTTCTCGTTATGATGGTGTCTGGGTGTTCCTCCCCAAGTAGGATTTCCCGCCGCCGCAGCGCCGTGGCGTACTGTGTTTTTGCCTCGTCCAGCTTACCGCAGCGGTGTAGCAAAATGGCGTGGATGTTGGTGCTCACAAGAGTGTCCGGGTGATCTTCCCCCAGTACCCTCTGCCGACCGCTCAGCGCCCGTGGGGCCGTCTCCTCGGCGGCCTTCAGATCGTCCAGCTCCAGCAGCGTGATTGACAGATCGCTCAGGCTTTCGAGCGTGTCCGGGTGCTCGGCGCCCAGTGCCCGCTCACGGCCTGCCACGGCGCGCCGAAGCATCGTCGCCGCCAGCTGGAGCTCGCCGCGGTGCAGCAGCGCCTCGCCCAACGTCTGCACGCTGTCGAGTGTCAGCGGATCCTCAGCCGGCAGCAAGCTCTGGCGGATTTCGAACGAGCGTGAGCACAAGTCGAAGGCCTTGCCGTACTTGCCCCGGGACATGTGGTAGAGCGAGACGGCAACCATTAGCTGCGCCGACGCCAGCAAGTCGTCCATGGTCTCGAAGCGGCACGCCAGCACCAGGCCCACGTGCGGCAGCAGCGCGTCGTACAGCGGCCATCCCTCGTACTTTTGGTGCCCGGGGCCAGGGAACGCCCCGTTCAGAACGCGGAGCCCCTCGGCCTGCCAGTAGGGCAGCGTCCCTTGCGCCTCAAGCCATCGGTGCAGCGCCAGCGCCACTAATCGGTGCATCTTGCAGACGCCATCTTGACCGCGTGTGGCCGTCAGCAAGGAGAATGCCTGCAGGGCCCCCAGAGCCGTTCGGAAGCCCTTTTCTGTCTCTTTGTCCCTGCGTAAAAGCGCCACAGGCACCGAATGGTAGTCGAACACGGCCACCAGCGACAGCATCTGGGCGCCACGCGGTATGTTGCGCGAGATCTGGTCGAACGAGAGCTTCCAGGTGCGCACCACCGAGTTCTCCGTATCCAGGTCCCGGCGCGGGTCCTCGAGGTGCTCGCTCAGGAGCTCCTTGGCATCCTCGTCTCCCGCAAACAGTGTCTTGAGGTACTCCGCGATGGCGAGGCAGTTCTCGCTAATGAAAGCCGCAGCCTGCGTGATGGCCAGCGGCAAGTGGGAGAGCTCGTCGACGAGCCGCATAGCATCCTCCTCGCACCAATCGTCCTCGGCCATCTTGGACCGGAGCAGCTCCATCGACTCGGCCACCGTCATGGAGGAGACGTCGACCGGTCTGTGCCGACCCGAGAGCCGCTCGCCGACCCTCCTGTCGCGCGTCGTGATGAGGACGGAGCCCTCGGCACTCCTGGGTATGTACCGTGCGTACGACCTCGGCCCACTGCCGTTGGGATCACTGGCGCGGTCGCTGGAGCGCTCGCCCACCCTTCGGCCGTGGAACATGGAGACGTCATCGGCGTTGTCCAGAATGAAAAGCCACTTTCCCGAGTCTTCGCTGCTCAGTCCGTTGTACACAAGCTGCAGGGCATCGGCGTTTTCTTCGTCCCAGCCGGGAAGGGTCATTCTTCTCGCGATGTGATGATACGACTCCTCAAAGCGGACCGGGTCGCTACCGTACACCCAGAAGACGGGGGCATGCGGGTAGCGTTCGTGGTAGATATATGCGTACTCAATAGCAATCTGAGACTTCCTGTTTGACCCGGACGTGTGAGCAACTCATCTTGCAAAGAGGATGGAAGCGTGTACTTACCCCATTCCACCGAGGCCTGCTAGTGCAATACATGGCTGCGATTTGAGACTCCGGTCAATGAGGTCGAGAGCTGATCTTCTGCCGAGAAAGTTGGGGTCTCGGTGGAAGGGGACCATGAAGACCGAACGATTTGAAGGCGGTTGTGTCGCCGACTGCGCACGCGGGCCGAAAGCCCCGGTACCATCCTCTGCCTTCGCCAATGGTGCGTCCGGCGGACCGGCCGACGCGCTGTTGCTGCTCTGGAGCGTGACCTGCACGTTGGACCCCAGGAAGTTGAACATGCCGGGCCCGGCACCGCTCCGCTTCGCCTGCATGTGGTCGCCGTCCCCTACCGCATGAAACAGGCCTGCCTGAGCAAGCAGGTCGATGTTGGCCTTCAACACGCCGTCTATCCTCTCAATCTCGGTCTCGGCGAGCACGCCAAACACGGCCTTCTTGCCACGGGCCCATGACGACTCGTTCGGCTGCGGCAGCGTCTTGCTGATCAGCTTGTCCAGCTCCTCCGCCTGAGCTGTGCACCTCTGCACCACAGGCAGCATCATCTCCTGCGAGCTTGGGTCGACAAGCCCGGCGTCCATGCGGAGCATGATCTTCTTGACAAGGTCGACCATGAGCGGGAGTCGTGACCGGATGCTCTGGAAGAGGGTCGGCAAGCCCGCCGCGTCCGCCTCCAGCTTCCGCAGTTGCCGCAGCACCTTACCACCAAACTCGATCAGCTGGGCCAGCGCGGACGCCAGTCCGATCATGGCGATGGCTTCGGCCATGGCGAAGAAGCACTCCCGTCAGTTCAAAGCTGGACTGTTGCAACGCGATCGCAAATTGTTGTGACCCCAGTCAGTGAGAGCCATTGGATTCCCAGGCAGCCTTCTCGGTTCAGGCAAAGCCTGGCGGCAGAGGTGGGCGGGGTGAAGAACACCCTCTGGACCAAAGCGTCAGGCATCGTTGATTCGTTACTCTGAATGACTGTACGCGCTGTTGGTTCTTCGGGCTCACTGCTTTTCAGCCACCTCCCATATTGTGGTCACACAACAGCTCATGCCCGCGCGTTTTGGGCGGTTCCGCACCTAACTCGAGGAGGGCTGGGGCGCAGCTCAACTTTTGGGTGCCACAAAATTCTCTTCCTCTCGTGTTTCGTTTGGCGCCAACATGGAAGGACGAGCTCATTCGAGCGCGGCCTTCGCCACCGTGGGGAGCTTGTCACGGATGCAAGAGGACCTCCTGGTCTGTTCCCAGAATCTTCTCGTGGAGTTCCAGCCTCGTGAGGCCATCCGGAGTCGCGATGCTGCTGCAGTCACGCCTCACGTTGGGGTGATTGGCGCTGGTTTGGCTGGTTTACGGTGTGCAGAAGTTCTTATTGAAGGAGGTGCCAAAGTAACCCTACTTGAGGCCCGTGACAGGGTAGGCGGGCGAGTAAGTTCAGTCAAGGTTCAGGCCGAGCTGGGGCATCTGCAACTTACATGGACCTACGTATCCTGACACGGCCAACTACTAACAAAGCTGTGCCTAGATACGCCAGGCCAACCTTCTTGACCAGGCTGTCGATATGTACGTGCAGCGTGGACTTACTGAGTGCCTTCGTGTCATGGGATGGAGCCACTGGGCTGACTTGCAGAAAGGGGCCCCAACTGGGTTCATGGAACAGACGGCAACCCCATTCACAAGTTAGCCCAAGAAACCGCAACTTTGCTATGCGCTGTTTCGGACACCATGCGGGTGTACGAACCTAGCGGCAAAGCCATGTCTCCGGACCTGGCCGCGTCGGGATTGGAAATCGTCTGGGCGTTCATCGACGATGCCTTCAAATACAGCAACGAGGAGTGCCTCAACATCAAACCCAGTCTTAGCCTTAAAGATTTCTTTCACAAGAAGCTCGCGGAGGAAGCCCTGACCGAGGACCAGCAGGCTCGGGTGCTTCTCCTGGCTGAGATGTGGGGCTCCTTCATTGGAGACTCCTGGGACCGCCAGAGTCTACGGTGGTTCTGGCTTGAGGAGTGCCTGGAGGGCGGTGAGACATCCTTTGGTAGACCGGGTTGCTTCCCAAGATTGGCGCGCTGATTTTACTGTCTGTCCAACAGAGAACCTCTACGTCATGGAGAGCTACGCGCGCATTCTTCAGCGTGTCGCGGCCAAGCCGTTGGCAAACGCTGATGTCCGCCTGTCAACTCGGGTGACCAGCATAGAAAGCATCGGAGCCAATCTACAGGACCCCAAGGTTGTTGTTAGGTCCGACGCTGGCGTATTCGAGTTTGACGAGGTCATAGCTGCAGTGCCGTTGGGTTGCCTGAAGAAAGGACGCCCCGTCTTCGTCCCTGCCCTACCGCTGCGGTTTCAGAAAGCCATCCGAAACGCATCGTACAGCAGCCTCGAGAAGGTGTACTTCACATTTCCCACCGCTTTCTGGGAGCAGTCGGAGAACGGGCCAGCCGACGCTTCTCCAGGCTTCACCCACTTTCTCCGTCCCGAGTACGTTGCCGAAGGACAGAAGCACTGGACAATCGAGCTGGTTCCGCTGTCGTCTCGGGCAGTTTTTGGGCAGCACGCCAGGCCCACGCTGCTGATTTATACGCACGATCCTTGTGCAGCGCACGTGTCCTCTCTGATCCGTGGTCTGAGCCCCGAGAGTGCCGAGTATTTCGATGTGCTCGACCGTTTCTTCCGGCCGTACTACAGCCGCCTGCCCAACTACCAGCCGGACCACGCCGGCTGCATACCGACCGCGGTCCTCGCCACGGACTGGCACGGCGACGACCTGGCTGGCAACGGTTCATACACCAACTTCCAGGTCAGCCCGGACGCGACCGCAACAGCGGTTAACGGGCAGGAACAAGGGAGCGAGGAGTGTGGCGAGGAGAGTGGCGAGGAGGAACAGCAGGAGGAGCCTGAGATCCATCTAGACGACGATGTCCGGGTCATGCGAGCGGGCTTGCCAGAGCGGGGGATCTGGTTTGCCGGCGAGCACACTGCGCCTTTCGTGGCTCTCGGCACCACGACTGGTGCGTACTGGAGCGGCGAGGCAGCGGCGCTGCGGGTTCTGGCCGCGAATGGAATGCGCGTTGAAGCCGCAACTGCTCCGGTAAACGATGGCACTGGCTGAGATCAGATCGGTATCCACGTCGCGCGTGTCCGTAGTCATTTCCCGTCGGTTCTGGGGGACCGGGATTACATAGAAGTGTTCGCGAACTTAGCAAAGAAAAACGAGCGGTTGACATATTGTTGCCTGTTCTTCTCGGCCGACCTCCGGCTGGCGGTATGTCAGCAATGCAGAATCTGGTCCGGAGTACCTTCACGCCACTTCGGAGCTCAGGGAGGCTATAGGCTCGTGGTGTTGTTGGCGGAACATAATGACTCCGCTGGGCCCCCAAGGAGGCATTGTGCGCACCGCAGATACCTGCTGTGGTAGGCTGACAAACTGACGGGACAGACTGGCCACAGCGTACCATTGTAAGTGGCCAGGTTCCAAGTGAGGACGTCAGCCACATCATGGAGAGCTTCGGCTCCCACTGCCCTATATTCACCTCCTCGGCCACAAGCGGCCTTCATTGGCTTCAGCATGCCTCTTGCCTCCGCCGTGGTTGGGAGAACCAACCGAATGGTGGTGCAACTTCCGGAACGTTGGGTGCTGTAGCTTCGGAGGCGTCTCAGAAAACCCATTTGGCATGCCTTGGATGAAGGAGGAGCAAGCCTAACAGTAAGGTTTTCGGGAAAAGGATGCTATGGGCAGCCGATCGGAGGTGAGATGATGACTAGGAGTCCACACGATACAAAAAGCAGGTCATGAGTGCCGGCCTAAGCGTACGAGCTAGCAGTCCTCGCTGTAAACTTCATCCGAGTGAAGAGGTTGTGGCAAAAGGTGATTCGTTTGTGCAGAACCCCTCCAGCCCTTGGAGGAGTTGCTTAGATGCTGAAGTAGATATTACGCTGTCTAGTATTCCGGTAAGTTCTGCGTTGATTGTCGCGCTCCGAACCAACATGTGTCGTCCTTCCGCGGTGCGGTCCTGTGTGTTGGAACTGTCTCTAGATGTGAGCTCAGCCAGACGAGTACCTCGTAGCCTGTTTCAAATTGATGGAGTGTCGTCAAGTAGGACCTTCGATCAGAGCTCCCCGACAATCTCACCACACTCTAGGTTCCTCGGTGACAGACCGCGATTGACCGACAAGGTCCGCATGGCGCTATTGTCGGGCTCTACCGTTCATATCTGCTGGACTCATGCAATCAGATATCATGACGCTCGATGTGGAATTCTAGCCTCCGTCGTTTCCTGTCCAGGTCTCCAGCCGTTAGGTTAACTACAGCAAGTGGTACACGTCAAAGTGTGCACTTGCTGTGTTAAGGTAATTAGCCCACGAACACCACGGCGCCAGATTATTAATCGGAGACGAATAGAATAGTAAACAGCGGCGGGCTAAGTGTCGTCCATGTGGGTCGAGGGGACCAGCTGAGTAAGGTCAATGTCACTAGCAGAGTCACATTGAGTTGGTCCGCCTGTCTCATCCCGCCACTGCCTGATTACGCAGAAACGAACCAGCGACTGCGCTGCCGAGCATGCCCCCCAACACACTCCGTCCAGGTCGCCATTGGTTGACGATACGTGTGAACCGCTGGAGTTCTTTATTAGCGTTGGGCCGTGATCGCAACAACGCGCTTTGCGGTTTCCGATTTCTCATCCAATTCCTTAGTTTTTCGTCTACGGAGTACTTAGGGTGGTCTCCACAGCAAACCGGGGGTGATACAATGGACGTGGAGTGGGCATTATCTCCCAGAACAGCCTCCTCCATGTATTGTGTAGTCCCCTCGTGCAGTCGGCCAGGCCGCTTAGTGTGTTCATGCATGGACGTTGGGAAGGTTTCTATAAAGGCAGCTTCTGTCCCTCGAGTCTTCATGTCCTGCTTTGCTGAGCAGTCAACCAAAGTCCTCACCTGTCCTGCCCGGTCACGTACGCCTCGCTCTTCACCACATTGCCGTTATCCACTCATACCAACTCACGCACCATGTCTCTTCCACAAACCTACAAGCGGGCCGTCTTCACCTCGGTGGGGTCCAAGCTCACTATCGAGGAGGCCCCCCTGAAACTTCCAGGAACGAACGAGGTGCTCGTGAAGGTCGAGGCCTGCGGCGTGTGCCACTCGGACATCTCGGTGCAGAACAACGTCTTTGGTGTGGGCTTGTGAGTGCTGGTTGAGCAGCCTCCGGCTTCACAAGCCCCCAAACTTACGCTTAACATTTTGCTGACTGAGAGCATGTTTGCAGTCCGATTGCTCCTGGTCACGAACTCATTGGCCATGTCGTTGCCGTTGGCGAGGGCGCCACAGCGTGGAAGGTGGGCGACCGCATCGGCGCCGGCTGGGTACGCCCTTAGTCCACTTTCTGTCTTTGAATCACTAGTAGACTAACTGCATAACTACTAAAAAGCATGGGGGCCAAGATGGAACCTGTGGTTCGTGTAAGAAGGGTTACTTCCAGATGTGTGACAACCAAGCTATCACGGGCGTCACCAAGGATGGCGGATGTAAGTGCCCATCTAGGCTGCCTTCAGGTGTCACTCCTTTCAACTTTTGGCAATCACGACGCTGACAACCGTCACAAGATGCTGAGTACGTGCTTGTGCGAGCGGAGGCGGGCGTGCACGTACCAGAGGGCGTCGACGCGGCCAAGTACGCGCCGCTGCTGTGTGCGGGCGCGACGATGTTCACGGGCATGCGGAACATGAATGTCGGACCCGGCGAGGTTGTGGCCGTGCAAGGGCTGGGCGGGCTGGGCCACTTGGGCATCCAGTATGCCAACAAGTTCGGTTACCGCACCGTGGCCATCTCGACGGGTGCCGACAAGGAGGAGTTTGCGCGCAAGCTGGGCGCCCACGAGTACATCGACACCAGCAAGGTCGACCCAGCCCAAGCACTCAAGGCTCTTGGCGGCGCCGCCCTCATCGTCTCAACCGGCCCCAACGCCGAGGCGCTGGACAAGCTCCTTGGCGGCCTGGCCCCGAGGGGCAAGCTGCTGACCCTGTCTCGTAAGTGCGGAGGCGGTTTCTCTTTGATGGCCTCAGTGGAGCAGAAAGCGCTAACCAGTGGGTGTGAATAGTGGTGGGGAACGCAACCATCAACACTTTGAAGTTGGTGAGTTGTTCGTCCAACAAGCACAGGCATTCCAAGTCAACAGGGAACGACGTCATGCTAACTACTGGGATTTCCCTGCGGCAGATCAACATGGGCTCGTCAATTCACGGCTGGCCAACCGGCCATGCAGTTGATTTAGAAGACACGATCAAGTTCTCGGCGCTGCAGAATGTCGACAGCATTATCCAGACGTTCCCTCTCTCCCAGGTGAATGAGGCGTACGGTGAGTACCTACCTACCTACCTAGACTGACGAAACCCCAGATCTGCGTGCCTTCAGTGGCAACTAACACCGTTTGCTTGCAGATGCCATGACCAGTGGCAATGTCCGTTTCAGAGCTGTCATCACCATGGAGTAGGATTGGCGAGAATAACGTGGCTTTGTTGGCGCCGGTTCGAGCCTGTCATTGAGGTTCAAACTCGTCGGAACCCAACCAAAATACACATCATGGTTTAAGCGAGGTTTCAGTTAGCTGCCTTTGTCAGTTAGCGTTGGTTGAAACATGCCATTTGCGCGCTTATGTTGGCCTTCGGGGCCAGAAGGTTGGGTTGTCACTTGGGAGGCCTGCACACTCAGAATAGCCACGGGGCAGGAAAACGTGAATGTATACAAATCATGTTTGAACGATTACCGTGGTAAAGGGCGATGTTTGTGTAACACTACGTGATACCTAGAGGTGGGTTTTGGACTTTTAACTTGAACTCGATCGCTCTTTTCTAGTGCTCTTGTGCGCAACTGACTGGAACTGACCGTCTTTACCCTCACCTAGCCTGAGAGCTACTCGATTTACAAATAGTTGAGCTAGTTACCCAATCATCAAACTCCCAGTTCTTGCGCGACTTCGCAGCAAAACCCACACGAGGATGGTGACTTGGCGGCCCTACGAAGAGTAGCCCCGGGCACGGGCACTCGACTGGGAGCCACTGGCACACGAAGTCATCCAGGCCGAGGAGCATTATCAGCGCTTGCAGAAGGAGCAGGACAGACTGTTCAGCGGAGCCCATCCCAACATCATCGTGCTGGAGTCCCAATGCTCAGAGCACGGCCAGACGAATCCTGGAGGTGAGCTCGGCTCGCGTACAAACGTAACAGAAGCGGTGGACTTACCAACCGGCGTTCGCTGATCACATAGAACCGACTGAACACTCGTTCACCGAGGTGAAAGCTCTCAAGAAGCACCTCCAGCAGCAGCCGGGGCCGCTAATCCCCCATGTGTACGTGCTCGGCAGGAGAGGCCCTCAACTCGGTCATACGGGCTGGGAGTTGAGACTGACATGACTCCACGCCAATTTTAGCTTTATCGAGGCAGACAACTCACAATCTCCCCTGAACTGCACACTCGGCATGCTGAAGTGTGTTTTGGCGTGCGAGCAAGTTCCTCCGGCGTTCTTCAAGGCTGTCTATGCGTTTGGAAACCAGGAAGAGCAGCCTGCCGACGCCGGGCTCGCCGGGTTCGGTCGCGACTCATCAGATATGCGAGAATACTGCTCCACGACGCACGGCTCGCTGAAGCAAAATTCCAACAAATCTGCCAGTGGTATCTCGTCCGTTCGGTTGAACGTAGCCCAGAGACCGGCAATCTGTGGCCCTGGAAGACGCGGCAGATTCTTCTTCCTCACCATCAAGGGCGATGGCCTCCTGAGAGAGCAGATTCAACAACAAGCCAGACCGCTGCTGATCGATCCCCGGGAAATCGGGGACATTGCTTGGTCAGAGGTCGTTGAGCAGGGGCCGCAATCGGGCGTGTCGTCGGCGGTCGTTTCTCACGGGCTGAGAGCGGCTTTGGCGACTCACCTCGTGTATCTCTCTTGGTGCTCCCAACCGTGGGATCACTTCATTGGGGAGACGGGAACATGGGTTCGTCCAATTCTCGACCGCACCGCGACAGTCCCGGTCGACGTAGGCCTCAACGCCCCAGTGGCCGGTGTAATGGTGCACGGACCTGGCCTCGAGGTCGCGCTGCAGCAGTTTCAGTTTGGGAACCTTCAGAGACTGGTCGCGCGCCATCACAATGTTGACGATGCCATCCTGGTGTTGAAGGAGGCCAACCGGGTGGCGATAAAACTGGGTCAGTGTTACCAGGACCAGCTCAAGGCCTTTCATTTCAGCAATGCAGGCCTCCCCAAGTTCACGGCCGAACTGAGCGGCTTCAAGACACTGCATGGAGCGGCGATGCAACTTGGTCGCTGTCCCACAAGATAGCGAAGGGCATTTCACTGGTATGTTTCCATCGATATATGACCCGTCACCCAGTCGCATCGGCGATCACTGGCAGTTTCAGCTGATTGAAGTTTGGTGGAATATTATCAGCACCAAAAGGGGTTAGACTATCGCGTGTGGTTCGCCCTGAAGGAGAGCAGACGCCGGGAAGCGGAGAGGTTGCACAGCGAGTATCCGTACAAGGGGGACAAACGTGGACGAGGGAGTAGCGCGCACGATGGAACTGGGGTCGTTGTCGCTGATGCTGACTGTGGGCGCGCTGTGGCGAAGCTGGGAACCTGCCTGACCTACCGAGCCTGAGGTACCTTCCATACTTAATGAACGGGAGATGGATACGAGACCCGCAAACACGAAGCTTGGCGTTGGCGTTGGCGTTGAGAAAATACACTGCAACGGAAACACAGCAGCAACGTGAGAATGCAGACCACAGAATATAGCATCGGTACCGAGGGAGAAAGAGAGTGAGACTCAATGACCAAGATGTTCGTCGGGCAGTGTTGAAGTTGGTGTGTCTGCTCTTGTCGCAACCGGAGTTTGGGCCTGGGGCAGCAGCGGGAACTGCCATCCAATGGCGCTGGGTTGTGGTGCATCAGATCAGGCCTTTAGGCGAGACATTTCGAAGCTGGGAAGTGGGGCTGGGCATGCGGAAGGCCAATCCCTGGCTGGGTCCGCCAGCTCTCCTTTTCCCACGCCACGGCAACCGCATCGCACACGCCAGCAAACCTGCCTTGTGCGCCCACGACAGCAACAGCGGAGCAACCGCAGGGCTGGCATGGCCAAACACACCCGCACGCTTTTTTGACGACGCCTCTTCTATCTAAGTCCACTCGTTGATGGTTACACCGTATCCCACTTTCGTTTCCCCCACCCGACCCTCGCTCAGAGATTATCAGCATTTTTTTCTTGGCTCGACACTTTCGACGCAGCACCACATCACCTGCCCTCCGACCCGACCGCTCAACAATCGCGAGCCCGGCCAGCATCCACGACGAGCCGACCGACACCTGAGGAGACCATCTCGACGACCTTGCGCCGTCTGCGCTTCCTACCGCCGCTGCTGAACACGAAGCGAAGCCCAACCTCCGCCCTCCGCTGCGCTCCCGTCCCTTGCAGGCCCGCCGTGACACCGTCTTCTGTTCGCCCTCCGCATCACGACCAGATCTCGCGACTCCTCGAACCCCTCAGCGGCGCAGGCCCGACTGGCCTCCCCTCGGCAGCCATGGGCTTCGGCGACTTCACTAGCATCTGCCACATGGCACCGCTCCCCCTATGCTCCTCGATAGGTCCGATAACGTCAATCGCGAGCGGCGTGGGGATAGAGCCGGACTGCTTTGCGCGCAACATTGAGCTGGCCAACACCATCATCTTCCAGGGCGCCGCCAGCGCCATGCACATCATCGCGCTCGTCATGACCGTGGTCATGATTCTGCATGTGCGCGGCAAGTTCACAGCAGTTGGTGAGTCGCATTGCCCACCCGCCTAGCGAGGAGCAGAAGGAGGAGGGAAGGAAGGAAGAGGCGCGAGCGCTGACATGAAGACGTGAATGTTCAGGCCGCAAGGAGATCACCTTCTTCTTCTACATCTACATGCTCCTCACATTCTTGTCGCTCTGCGTCGACGCCGGCGTGGTACCTCCCGGGTCGGCACCCTATCCCTACTTCGTGGCCGTGCAGGCCGGCCTCGCGTCGGCGCTGGTGACGTGCCTGATGATCAACGGCTTCGTCGGCTTCCAGCTGTACGAGGACGGCACGCCGCTCTCGCTGTGGATGTTGCGGCTCTGCTCGGCCGCCGCCTTCATCATCACCTTCCTCGTCGCGCTGGCCACCTTCAAGGCCTGGGCCGGGCTGGGCCCGACCAACCAGATCGGTCTCTTCGTCGTGTTGTACCTGCTCAACGCGGTGCAGCTCTTCGTGTACGTGTCGCTGCAGATCCTGCTGGTGACGCGCACGCTGCAGGACCGCTGGCCGCTGGGCGACATTGCCTTTGGCCTCTTCTTTTTTGTCGTCGGCCAGGTGATTCTGTACGCCGCCAGCACGCCAATCTGCAACGCCGTCAGTCACTACCTCGACGGCCTCTTCTTCGCCACCACGTGCAACCTGCTTGCCGTCATGATGATATACAAGTACTGGGACTCGATCACTAAGGAGGATCTAGAGTTCTCGGTCGGCACCCGCATGAACAACTGGGAGGTCAAGGACCTGCTGCCCGAGGAGGACCGCCGCGCCACTGTCTACCACGACGAACCGTACGGCCAGTCGACCGCGTACGAGAACACGTACTCGCCGACCCCGCACAGGCATTCCCGTTACTGAAGACCCAGTTTAGCCCAGCCTTGCAAGCCGCTCCACACACATGTCTGTTACCCCCGGTTGGGGGCTGTTTGCACCCCCTCCTAGAGGGGTGACTGTGGTGGGGGCCGAGACTGTACCGCGGGCTTTTGTGATGCGATGCATGGATGCGACGACCTTTCTTGTTTCCTCCTTTGATTCAGCGGCATCAAGCGTGTGTTGGCTGCTTTCATCCCCTTGGCGTTGGCTCGGTTTTCTAAGTTGGTGGTGAAGGAGGGAGCGCGGAGAGAGGTTCATGGAAAACCTGGGGGGCTTTTGATCCGGATATGATCATTTCTGGTAATAGTGTTTTATGCGCATCTCCTACCTTTTTATCCTACGGCCGCATACAATAGTCTAGTTTACTTAATAGCTTTTACCGTTGCCAGCGATTGGCGCTTCCTGGGTGAGCCGGGCGGCGCGGCGGGAGCGGTCTGATGGAATGAATGCAGCGTGTTTTGGTCTGAGCTGGGCTGTCCGCGCCTCTGAGCAAGGTACATGTAGACCGGAATTCCGCCCATTCTGTGTACCAGGTATCCTTTACTGTTGCAACGGAACGAGAGAGAGCTTACAAGTTCGGATACAACAGACCGACCTATTAGACCCACAAGAAACCGAAGCAAGCAGCAGTTTCCCCCCTGTTGATTGCACCGTGACGTGATCCAGTGTCTGAAATCTGCAGTTGGCCCCGTGGAGCTGACAGTTGGTGCAACCCCGGAAACCAGTCCTTGGCCTGCCGAACCCTTTTGCCCTCCGACCAGCTTCGACTTGGCTAAGAGAGGCAACCTAGGCGGTGGTGGGCAGCAAATAGTCCGACAATGCGACGCGCCGGTTGATTTCGGACTGCCATGCCTCAGCCCTGGGGATTTGACACTAGCTTTGGAATTTTGTACCGCCCCTCAGTCTTCAGACTTGACCCGTCGCAGCCGAACCCCAGGCGTCCTCTCGCATCTTCGAAGCGGCGTCGGCTCCACTACCTGCTAGTAGGAAGGATCTCGACTGCCTCGGTCTTCTCGACCATGATCCATCACTTATCTTTCAGCCCACGCACACACCGTCTCCTAACATCTCAGCCTCAGCGCAGTATCCTGGCCGCCGAGCAGAAGCTAACACGTACCTTTTGGAGCCACGTGTGTTACAAGGATACCTAGGACACTGCGGCATGCTCTGTAGGGTGTCCGTGGTTGTGGCGTTGCTTTTTTAGAGCCGTCATCTCTGGCGCTGCCCGCTAATTGATTGAGCACCCATCAATCGAGGCGACAAGCGAATCATTGGAAGGCCACGCATTCACGCAATCACACGGGCGGCGACGGCGTGCCACCTCCTCCCTAAAGCCGAGCTTATCCCTACCTAGGAAGCGAAGCGATCGCCATTGATCACTTCGGCCACTTGCATCGTCGTGCTTTGGCCAGCCTTTGAGCTTGTGCGTCGCAGTCTGCCCGCGGCACCAGCACTCGCGTCGTCAACGGAACTGAAGTGCAGTTTGTTTTGCCGGCCGGGCAATCGACGGGACCCAGGTACTGAGTCCTGCGCATCTCAGTCGAAATTTCAGGTCGCAGGTTCGCCAGCGCGCAGTGTCCGAATCCTTCCTGGGCCCAGAATCAACCTAGGTGTTCCCGGTCGCACTTGCCCTCCGAGCGAGACCACGCTAGGCTACAACGCCAGCGCACCCGACGTAAGTACACGTAATCTCCGCTCCTCAGACTCCCAGTCAATTCTCGGTTTCTTCGTGCTTCCTGTCGCCCACGGGGCAAATTCCTCGCGCTCACCACACAATAGGCTGCCGCCTTCATCTCAGGCCCAGTTTCTCACCAAGACACCGCATGCGTGTTTACATGTAGTATCTTGGCACATATCACTGATGTCCGCTGTCTGATCCTCCAAGTCCTTGGGCCTGGGCTCGGCGACTTTTCTTTTCTCTCTTTCACGCCAAACCTCTCACTCAGCGCACGTCGACCTGACTCACTGCCTCCAAACTTTTCGCGCTCCTGCGCGGTCTCCATCACACGATGGCGACAGCGCCCGCAGCATCGATCGCGGCCGCCACCGCGGCCAAGGCCGACGCGAATCATCCACCGGATCCTGACCCGTCTCCCTGGGACGAGATTGAACACAACTACTTCACCTCGATGCGCTTGCACCGCGAGCAGGAGGACGCGACGCTGGAGGCCAACTTTGCCAAGACTGCCGACGCGCTCAAGACGCGTCTGATCAACAACTATGCCGAGCGCTGCGAGCTGCTGCGCCGCGTGCAGGTCTTGCGTGACGAATACGAGGCCGGGCACGCCGAGCTCGCCCAGCTGGGTACGGAAGTTGAGGCGGTGCGGGAAGCGCGGCGGATGGAAAGGGTGCGCGAGGACGAGGAGCGCCGCGCGTGGTTCCGGACGTTCCGGCGGGGCGGGCTGGCGTATCGGCAGCTGGAGAAGGAGGGTCCGAAGGTTCAGGATGAGCGGACGGAGGCCACGACTAGGGCTGTCGACGCTGCTGGTACCAGTATTGGTGCAGACGGAGAGTATCGGGAGCCGGAGACACCGGATGTTGGGCTGGCCATCAACGGCCACGACCGTGAGAAGCAGGACGGTGGAACGTTTTTGGGCATCCAACATACGGAAGGTTACCGTACACCCTATGTCGAGGATGACGGGTTGACGGAGGACAAAATGCCCGTTGCCCAGTATGCCCAGCAGTCACAACTGGCACCCGGGCAAAGGGAGCCTAGCGGAACGCAAGAGGACGCTTACCGTACGTCTTTCGTCGAGGATTCCGAGATGACGGAGGACGAATTGCCCGCCACCCAGCAGGAACAGCAATCGCAAGCCTCATCCGTACGCAGGGAGCTCGCGGATCAGGGAGTACAGGAGGGCGACGCCGGTATTAGGGAAGCTAAGATGCTCGACGCCGAAGCATCAGCAGTGACCGGGCAAGTAGAGGAGCCTCACTCTACGGAAACGGAGATGGAGACGGCGGGACATGAGGAACCAGCTAGCGGACAGCAACCGACATATAGCCATCTGCGGCCCCTTATGGATGACGACGATAGGCTCGATGGTATCCCGGTGATTGGGGGTCCCGAGTTGCCCCAGGACCTGGCAGGGCTACGGAATAATCGGGACCACGATACCAATCCGACCTTTGTCCTATCTGAAGAACCGGCCAGCATGTTGGAATCACCGGCTGAGCGTGATACCAATGCTACTAGCGATACTGGGGTGACCGAGCAGGCTGCCCTGATGCAGAACGCGGAGATTCTCGGCGGCGAGGCTCTTCGTTCCTCTGAAACTGCTGCGGACCATGAGATGGAGGACGCTCACACGGCAACAGTACACGACGTGCACCCAATGGAGGGACCTGCCGTTCCGGTCTCGTCGGACTTCCCTAGGCCGGTTTCGTCATCGTCGTCCTCCGAGCTCAGTTCCCGACACACAACTCCAGAGCTGGACGTCCCCTTGTCTCCGGCCAAAGGGCCAAGCCAGCCGTCGAGCCCCGAGGACGTTGCTACCAGCGCTATCGACGTCCTGAGCGACTCCGGTGAGCTGATAGGGCGAGTGGAACCCCTCGACATGGACTCGGACAATCACTTTCTCGAACGCATCATGGGTTTACCCATCCAGCGGCCAGTCCGGATTCGCCCTGGTAGGAAGTTCACGGTGAAGGACCTCGACGCTATCCCTCACCCTCAGAGTAGTGATACTCGGCCGTTCAAGCTTTTGAGTCTCTACATTCAGGCGACTGGCGAGCCCCAAGAGGTATCTTGTATGGACTGCAGCATGGATCACGGTTTTTTCCAGGGCTGTGTAGCGGTCGACGATGGTGACTTTACGCGATGCGGCAACTGCGAGTGGAACAAGCGCGGATGTCTTGGCATTACTATAGGCACACGCTCTGAGCTCCAATCTCCCACCAGAGCACACGCAGCACGTGGCAGCTTCACTTCCGTCAACAGCACGCCGTCAAGGCGGCTGGCCGACGAGGACACGGAAGCCGAAGTCTCGAACAAGCAAGATGCCAAGGCGAACGGGGCAGACAGGAAAGGGCCGCGGAAGTCGCTCCCGAGCACTCGAAAGGCGCCTAGGCCGTCGACACCTCTGAACGCGTCCTTCCAGGAAGCCGAATCACTACCGGAGATTAACAAGGAGTCGCTCTGCCTACGCGACGATGGAGTGGTATTCACGGACCCTCCATTGATGCGTGGGGTGCCTCTCACCAAGATCACACCCGACCACCCGTACTGGGACAAGGACTGGGTGCCCGTCGAGAAGCTCGTGGAGCCGATCCTTCAAAAGCACCAAGCGAAGTATGACCAGCTGGAGCAGTCGGGATCCACGCATCGAGATAAGCACCTGGCCAACCGAGACGCAAAGCGTGGACGGACTATTCTTCAATTTCTACAAGATGGCGAGCTGCATCCATACCAGCTGGTCGGCAAGGACTACATTACTCCCAAGCTCACCCACTACGATACTCTGTTCCGGCTAGCACAGCTCTTGACGGAGGAGCTGCCTAAGATGAACCTGGACATTACACCGTCCGAATGGCTGCGCCAGCGTTTGCACGAGAAACTCGTCGAGCGGGGTGAGAAATACAACTTGGCCGCCTGGCTTGAGAAGGCGTATCACGACCCCAAGCTGGAGCAGCTCCGCGCCAAGAACGGGTTTGCCCGCGTGGGTCGCCCACCGGCCCACGCGAGCAAGAAGGGCGGGACGGAGCCTGGGAGCAGCAGCAAGAAGACGGCGCCGCGGTCGCTGAAGCGCAAGGGCCCGCACGCGACGCCCCAGGCGACGCCCAGTAAGAGCAAGCCGTCGCCGGGACCAACTGCGGGAGGGTCCGCGCACCCACCCAAGGCCAAGAAGATCAAGGTCGTCAATGCCCCGGGCCCGAGGGCGCGGGTTGCGCTGGACGAGACGGGGCTGCAGGACGACGCGGCGGACGCCGACGACGCGCTCGCGTTCGACGGGTACACGTCGACCGACTCGATCAGCCGCGACAAGCTGCAGTCGATCGACTGGCGGCTGCACCAGGTCAAGACGCGCACGTTCGCCAGCAACGCGGGCGTGACGCAGTACTGGCACTGGGTCGACCACGAGGATCCCAACCTGATCGAGCACCAGGTGCTACGTTCCGTCAAGCCCGTCAAGTGGTCCGTCTTTAAGGATCCCTACAACTTCCACCTCCACCTGTCGGACATCCACGAGGTGGCATTTGCGGTGGGCAACACGCGGATCGCCGTCATGCACAAGGAGGGCCGCGACGGGCGGGACCTGGAACCGCGCGGCGACGTTATGGCGCAGTTTAAGCGCGATCGAACCAAGCGCCGGTTCTTGTCCGACCTTAAGCGGAAGGGCGTCAAGGTTGTGCAAGTCAGCAGGTGAGTTGGATTTGTGCCTCTGCACAGGCGTCTGGTCTTGTAGAATGCTGACGGTTGTTATGCGGCAGCGATCATATCGATACCAAGTGGATCACCATGAGGCCAGAGACGCTCGCTGCCGGCGACTCGTCGAATTGACCGGCTGGGCAAAGATCCGAACGCTCGTGCTGGGTTCTTCCATGTCGCGATTCTCACAGGGCAGAATCGGCCAAGGGATGGCTCGATGATCGGGACGCAACGATGGGGGCCAATAGAGTTGCAGTGGAAGGTTGGATGGCATCTCCGAGCAGAGTGCTCGCTAGGAGCTGCAGGACGCGGATTCGAGATATGGACAACTGCCCATGGATGGGCGGGCAGTTCGACGCTCGCTTGGGAGAACTGCCAACTTTGGGCACTGGCATCGGACTGCCTTTTTACTTTTTCCTTTGTTCCGTTCTTCTCTCACGGTATGGCTTGGTGGGCAGGCCTGGTATCTGCAGGTATTGGGGCAGAAGAAGCTCGTTGTCACGGGCAATTGTACTCTGCTTTTGTCGGGCACTCGCGTTTGTTACTACAGGAAAAGGGGATTTCTGAGCTTTCCGTCGGATATCTCACGGCGGTTATCTGGACGGCCAGTGTTTCGTGTTTCGCGGAGTATATATTTATCATATGTGTGGTGTAATTGCGAGCTAGTGGCGGCGTTTTCGTGGCGACAGACTCTCGATGCTGTGGCTGTTTCTCTTGTCGCTGTGGTGCTGCAACGTGCTGCTGGCATCATCAGCTTGGAAGCCCACTGCTGTTCCACGCGCAGGCGTTCTTCAGGGGCTCCTCATGAGCCCCATCCTTTGCTGGCAGGAATGGAAGGCGGTGGAGGGCAGCAGCGTAGCAGAATGCGGCCGGCGGAAGATGCCGCCAAAATTTCCCGCGTCGACCTCTGACAACGCTCCACTTCAATCCGTCCTGGCTCGCGACTGCGAAAGTGCAGCGTCGGCCTCGTCGACATCCACACGCCGCAACCGATCCGAGCCCGCCTTCCCCTGCCGCAAGGGCAGCGCATCCTCGTCGCCTGTTCTCCAAAATGCTCTACGAGACGATTGGAATTGTGCGTATTCTCTCGTCCATCTGCTCCATCCCCCTCGGCGGCAACAGAGCGCAGCTCCCTGCGACCCTGCCACGAAGCAGCGCTGACTCGACGGACGCGAATTGCAGGTCCGCGCGGGCAAACTGGCTGAAGTCAAGGAAATTGTCCTCACGGCGGGCCAGCTGATCTTGCGCCAGGGCGGCGTGATCCGCGACGTGGCCAACTGGGGCGTCTTCCACCTGCCGCGCAGCCTCTCGCGCAACCAGAAGCGCCACCCGCGCGGTCACTACTTCGTGCTGCGTTACGACGCCGGCATCAAGACCCACCAGGCCGTCCGCAACACTCTCGACGTCGACCCGCGCGTGCTGCGCGCCAGCAACGTCAAGCTCGGCGACGGCAAGCTCGAGACCCTCAGCAAGTTCGGCCCGGTCCAGTGGCGTGCCATGGAGTGATGTGCCAGAGAATGCGAAATACTTGGCTGGAAGCGGTTGGGGCTCGCTACTGGAGAAGGCTGCGAGCTCTGGGAGCGGCCCGTGCCGCCAGTGCGATGACTCATGACACACAAGGATAGAGGGGAGGTCTATCGGCTGAGACTGGCTCGATGGTTGAACGAGCAGACCGTCACTCGAGTTTAAGGCAGGGAGGCTACATGCAGCGGCCTTATTAGGCTTGCCTTGCCCAGGAACTGCGAGTGTTGTACGATACACCGCTGGTATGTACAGTAACATGGGTTCGCTTGGACGCCAGCCCAGCCTTGCTGGGCTGGTCCAAGCGGTTGGATCGAACACGATAGATCATCGTTGCCGCCTTCATTACCTGCCACGACAGGCTACTTATGCGCCCGGCAGCAGCTCTCAAAAACGCAGTCTAGAGCCCATCTTAAGACAGTGGGCACATCCGAGGGTACGAATGACTTTTCCGGCCCCGAAGCATCAGTCTTGAACCAGTCCCTGCCGATCCCGGTCTACCGTGTATCTGCCCTGTCTTGTACCTTTGCATGCAACCGAGAAATGCACCGTCCGTTCCCCTCGCCGCAAGCCCATGCAAATCTATGTGTGCTAGACTCCGCCCACCGCAGCTGACGAGAAATGCAAATGTCCGACCCATCTCGTCCCGTTGCGTTTCTGTATCCGTCCCGCATTGCATGGCATGCCCGGCCAGGTCGTAGGAAGCTGCCGTCGCGCAGAACTCATCTATAGTCCTCTTCCTCCATTCCCGCCTCGTCCTCGCCCGCCTCCTTAGGGACGACACCCTTCTCCCGACACCAAACCACAAACTCGTCGATCACGCCCGGCCAGGCCTGCTCCTCGGACCACCAGCGCAGCGTCCCGTTCTCGAGCGTCTTGCCGGCAAACACTAGCAGTTGGTTCCACAGGTCCCGGCTGACCGTCCGCTTCCACCTCTTCTCCGTGCTCCCGTTCTCCCCTTGCGCTTCCACGAAGAACGTCTCTTCCAGATACTCCCGCCACCTGCCCAGCCAATCCACCCCGCCTCTTGCAGTCGACGACCGCCACCCGCCCATCGTCGGGGCAAACAGCACGGCCCACAGCTCACCAGCCACCTCCATGTTGACATCCCTCTTCCCGGCCTCGCGGCCCGCATCGAACGCGGCGCGGTACACTCGCCGAAAGTACTCCTCCTCCCTGCCAAAACGTGCGACGCAGGCCCGGACATGGCCAGCTTGCAGGGCCAGGTCGGGGATGAGGCCGGTCTCGCGCCAGACGCGCGACCAGCCGCGCACGAAGCCGCTGCGCGCAATCTGGCCGAGCGATTTCACCTCGACCAGCTCGGCGAGGACCAGATACTCGTGGTTGGCGAGACTGACGCCGACCGCTTCGCTGTAGCGGGCTACGGCGTCGAAGTCGAGGGCGTCTGGGGCGGGGCCGGAGGTGGTGGGGTTGGGAGCTGGGGTGGGAGTGAGTAAAATGGTGCCGGGGAAAGTAAGATGAATCAAAAGAAGGGAACTCACTGGCGAGGCTGTCGAATATGCCGTTCAGCAGCCGCTCTACGTCGGCATCGGACAGGGCATTAGATGTACTAGGGATTGCATGCGACTGTCAGCTCATGCGTCTGGCGTGGGAATGGTTCAACAAGAGCTCACCTGGTCGCTGTTTTCTTGGTCTTTTGCGACGAGAGCTGGCGCCCGCGGGTTGGCTTGGGAGCAGCCGGCTCAGTCGTCCTGCTGCCGAGTCGCGGCATGGTCCGATTCTTTGGTGCGACTTCCGCCTCTGGCCGGGCCGAAAATGAAGTCTGGGATTTTGATGAAGGTCGTGCTGGGTGGGGCACCAGCGTAGCGTCACTCTCGTCTGTTTCGGTTGATGTTTGCTGAATCGGGGGCGATTTGGAGTGTGTTGGTTCCGACCTCTTCTGCAGACAGGAATTGAAGATGCGGCGGAGCATGGCGGGGCGGGGCGGGTCTGCCTGGTCTGTTGGAGGCATGAGGAAGGAACGAGGCTGCGGGATGACAACGAAAGAATAAACCGTGGAAGGCTCGACCGCTCAGGCATTGATTGAGACTGCGGATAATACAAATACCTACAAAGGCAAGTGGACTCCACAGGAAACAGAAAGCGGTTTGCGCGTTGGGAGTCAAATCAGGGAGGGGAGGTTATTTCTCCATCAAACCAGTCCGGGGCGGGCGGTACAGGACACAGCAGCAGCAGCAGCAGCAGCAGGACACACAGGCCGACGGAGGAAAGCAAGGCATGTTGGGCCTTGCTGAGGTAGGCCAGGAGCTATATGGAACAATAAGACATGGTGTCGCAGTGCCGATCTCGACTTATTTCCAGAATGCTTCCGCAGCCGGTAGTGCTTCCCGTTCCTGGCGGTAGCCTCGGGGCGTGGGGGACACGGGGCTCCAGGGCTGCGTCGTGCGGGAGGAGAAGGATCCAGTGTGGATGACGGCAATAAGGAGACGTGCAATTGCCAGAGAACACCGTGACTCCTGATTCACCCGTTGCTTTTGCTCGCCATTTCTCACGCAGGCACCGTCGCATCTCGTTCCGTCCAACAGCAGGCGCGTGTCATGCAGGCAAGGATCGCAGGCCCATCCGTATCGGGCCGAAAGGCCACAGGAAAGGGCCGCCCCATCGGCCGCGCGGTGCGATGGAGCGTCAGGACAAAAGGAAAGGCCGTATCCGCGTTGTCCCTCGGGCTTCGGAATGGCTGTACTGGGCAATGAACCTCGGGCGGCTTCGTGCTTTGGGAACTGAGGGCGTTGAGGCAAAGCCCGCGCAGTGCCGCGGCCCCCTCGAGGCAGAGGCACGGAAGGGCCTCGGTGAGACACCACGACACGCGACAGGTTGCACAGCCTGCATCAGCCGACGTAACTCTGGCTCGGGAGTCAAGGCCGCAAAGAACCCGGGGAGCCGAGATATTGTGTAAACTCCGTCTGTCCTGTTCATCTTTGCAGGCTGTCTCGTACGGCGATAGACGCGATGACCAACGCGAACGTTTAGCGCACCCAACGGTTCCGCTGCCACTGCAAGAATGTTGGGGGCCGCTCATCAATGCAAAGCGATGCGGCTGGAGACGGGAATCGAGCGGGAGTCAGGGGCGGCAGTGCTCATTAATATGGAAAGGCAGGTAACGTTGAGGGGATCGTCGAGACCATGCGCCCTCCCTCCCCGCAGGGCTCCAACTTCTCCAGACTCAGGGTGAACACCGGCTGCGTGGGGCATGGAGGTTCAGGGGGTCCCGGGCGAATTCAGGCAAAAGGCAGCGAGGCTGAAAAAGACGGCAGGGGCACATCATCCACTCACAGTTGCAGCTGCCTCCAGAAGGGGCAGTGGCCGCGATGGGCAGGTGAGGCAGGGTCTTGGCACCGCGGGGCAACCTCGACCTGTCTGCAGTCAAACAAACCCTTCGTGGACGGGAAGCGCACCATCCAGACGAACAAACAATGGGCAAGTGAATGAAAACTTGAAACGAACGAAGATGATTGACGCAGGGTATCTCCAACTTCACACATCCCCTGCGATGATATGTTGCTCTCTCTCGCCTGTCCGTATACAAGAACGCATGAAACAACAAGAGCTGGAAATGACGATGCAACGACGCCGCCGATGATTATATACAGTTTGCCTGACTGCAACCTACGCACTACTCCCGAGTCTCGCCTCCGCCCACCAGTCAGCAAGCACAACAGCCTTCAATATTACTCCCCCAGCGGCATGCCCTCGAGCCCGTCCAGCAGGCGGCGCCAGTTGTCGGCCAGCATCTCGGCGTACTTGACGCGCTCCTGCGCCCAGTCCTGGTTCCACCGCGACACGTTGTACTGTGTGTGTTGGAAGTAGACCAGCTCGTCGCGCAGCGTCTCGCGCACAAACACGGACCGGTTGTGCTGGCTCACGATCGACTCCTTGTCCTTTTCGATCGGAGGTGGAGCGTTAGCATAACCCGGGAAGATAGTGATGGAGTAGAGACGGAAAGAGAGTGACAGATAAATACCTTGATGATGGCCTCCACGACCTTCTCCACCTCCCCCGGCTTGACCACACCATCGGGCTTGGCCCGCAGCGTCGCGAGCTTGGTCTCGTTGGCGGCGATGCGCTTCTCGAGCGCGGGGATGTTGTCGCGGTCGAGGCGGTCGCGGCGGTCGAACAGGTCACGCAGGCTGACGAGCGCGTCACGCTGCCGCTTGAGGTCCTCAAGCACGCCCTCGTCCCACGCGCGCGACTCGTCCTCCATCAGCCCCTGCGCCGTGCGCAGGTGTCGGCTCATGGCCGTCAGGCCGTCGTTGAGCAGCGGCACGTCTGAGGAGTCGGTCGCGTACGTGTCGCCGCTCGTCTCGGTCAGCGAGACGAGCGACAGCGCGATCCGCGCATGGTCGGCTGCCACGCCCTCCGACCGCTTGACTAACCGGTCCATGACGTTGCAGACGGCGATGTAGAGTTCGGCGCTGCGCTTCACGCCGGTACGAGTGCGGCTGAACAGGTCTTCGAGTGTCGGCGGTAGCGAGTCCTCGAGGGCTGGGGGAAGGAGCCGGCCGGTGAACTCGTCTTGGACGGAGATGGTTGCTTGCTTGCGCCAGACGGCCAGTTCCTAATAACCGAGAGCGTCAGCTGTTGTAAGGTAAGAAGGAAGGTGAGCTCAGTACGGACAGTCGGGACGGTCATGAACATGACCACCAGCTGTTCTTGGCCCAGGACCGGGTGCCGAACGAGTGCGTTCAAAAACCTAGCCAGGCCGCGCCGCCGCTTCTCGATGAAGGCGCCGTCGTTCGAAAGGTGGTTGCCGTTGACTGGTGATAGTCAGTACAGGGCTTGCATACGTTCATGGAGTAAGCTGTGCCACCCACCGGCAACCCTCTTTGGCGGCAGCAACGGCAGCACCCTAAAGGGGTACCGCTTGTGCAGGCAGTCGAGCAGCCACACAAAATCGCTGTACCGCCGGATGACTTTGCTGCCCCTTCGGGAGCTCGTGACCTCGTAGTTGTGATGCTGGAACAGGAACAGGCCCTCCTTCTCCGGCATGAGGGTGACCACGATCCGCTCCTCCACGGCGGCCCCCGTCCGCCCGCTACCGATTGTTCGGTTCGGCGCGGGAACGGGCGGCTGGACGGCGGCTGGAACTTGTACTGGGATGCTGCCGTCGATCCCGCCAAACGGAGCTGCGGCGCTGGGTGCGTGCTCGTTGAACGCGCTGGCCGAAGGGGGGTTTCCGTCAAAGAGCCCCCATGCACTGCTTGTTTCCGCTACGGAGCCGGTACCTGAGGGCGGCGCGCTGGTGGTGAAGGTCGAGGTAGTTCGGCGGGGCAGCGTCGACGACTCTGGGCTGGTCCCGAAGACGTTGCCGTTCGTGCTGTCAACCAACACCGGCGCATCATGGCCGTTGGGCCGCGGCGGCCCGGGCGGGTGGTTGTGGTTCTTGTGCACGTCCGGCGTGTTCCATGGGTCATCTGGGTAGTCCATCGACGGCTTCCGAGGGTTGCGGTGCCGGCTCGGGGTCGCAGGCTCGGGCTCGGGCTTTGGTGGTGTGGCAGGTCGCTGAGGCGGCTTCGCGGCCAGCTGCTCGAGGTGCGGTACGGCCGGCGTCCGCTCGACGAGGCCGTGCAGCTCGGGTTGGGGAAGGTCTGCAGTGAGTGACGCGATTACGATTAGCTCCGGTGCGAGTTGGGCGGAGACAGGATCCACTCCATCAGGTCGAGCAGTAGCAGCAGCAGCAGCAGCAGCTCGCGGTGGCGCAGATAAGATAAGACCGCGCTCGGGGAACAGGAGGAGAGCAAGCGCAGGTCGCGATGCGATGGAAGCATGTTGAGGCAGACAGGCAGATCGTTACTCACCTCGGCGCCGCTCATCAACCCCATCGAGACTAGGCACCTCGCCCTCTTGCGCCAGCCCAATCAGCGCCAGCAGCACGTTGAACTGATTCCTGTCCAGTGCCACCTCGTCGTCGTCGTCGCCGCCGCTGCCGCCACGGGGCACAACGATGCTCATAATGCGCGCTTGCGCGTCGGCCCCGAGCTTCGCAGCAGCAAGCGTCCTCGTCACCCCGCCCAAGCCAATGCGTCCACCGCTGCCATGTTCACGGGCAACGACGTCGAAGGCCTCGACGTAGCTGTCCGGCGCGTCGGAGGCCGGGAGCAGCGTGCGCAGCACGTCAGCGCGGGTCTGCTGCTTGCGCGGCGTCGGCATGTCCCAGGGCGAGTCGGCGCCAGTGTTGTCGTCGTCGGCGAACAGCGCCGAGGTGGTCGACCGCGTCATGGGCGGCTCTTCGAAGAGGGAGGTCCGGCTGTTGCTGGCGAAGTTGCCCGCCTGCGGGCTCGGCGACTCGTCTGGCGGGGAGCTGCCGAAGAGGGACATGTTGGGCGCTGAGTGATGTTGAGGAGCCGAGGCTGAGGGAGTCGCGTTGAAAGCTTGTCGTGCTGTTACGATGTCCCCAGCGCAGCGGGGAGTTGGCTTCGGTGGTAGTCCAGGAGCCGAGGCGCTAAGTACGGTTCTGGATGGGCTGTCGTCGTCGTAGGCGTCGTCATGCAGTCGTAATGCGCCGCGAGGAATAAGAAGAGGGGGAAAAGGGCTTTGCAAAATGCCAATGTCACCCACATCCAATTATCAAACTGACAACGGCACAGAGGGCATCGCAATCATGCAAAGGGGGAGATGTCGTCAATGGAACAAGGCCAGCCGATGCGCTGGAGTGGATGGATGGAGGCTGGGGATGGATGATGCGGGACGAGGGAAGCACAGCTCCACTGGAACTGCAACTGCAACGACAGGGGTAGCTTCCTGCGCTCGTCAGCCACGACTTGGCGCGGTCAGAGTCCCAACCAGAGCAGCCACAGTAAATCCAAGAATCACGAGAGTCACTTGCACAAACAAGATGGGTTGATGGTACATGCTGGCCAGCGTAACAATACACGGAGCATTGCGTCCCCGCCCACGGCCCCCCACCCCCCGCCTAGAATAACCGGTTGGCCTCCTCCTCGGCCTTCTCCTTGGACAGCGGCTTCTTGACGATGGCGGCCGTCCCCGGCACCTTGAAGTACAGACTGGGCGACTCGCCCGGCTTGAGCGTGTGGCTCAGGTACCCGCGGTGCGCCGGGTCGCGGTAATACTCGATGTCCTCGCGGCCTGTGGGGTCGGGCAGGCGGTAGAAGTGCTTCTTGGCCGTCCGCGCCTGCGCCAACACGCCCTCCACGTGCTCCGCCCCGACGGGCAGCGGCTTGTCTGTGTGCGTGCTCTGGCCCTTGACCAGCCGCCGGATAGCCTCCTTGGTGTAGAACCGCGTCACGATCTTGCCGCCGGTCGCCTCGACCGCCTTGATGGCCGACGCCGACGCCCGCGACACCATGATGTCGATGGGCGTTGTCAGAGACTCCCCACCACGCGCCAGCAGCTTGATCCCGTCCTTGATGTTGTGGCCGACCACGCCCGACTTGATGATCTCGCGGGGGGTGATCTGCTTCGTCGGGTCGATGCGGCCGGCGTCGATCCAGGCTTGGAGGCGGTCGAGGTTCAGCTCGTGCATGTCGGGTGCGCGGCTGTGAGAGAACTAGTGAGCAACGCCATCCCGTGCAACGTTTCAGGCGCCAACTGCCTGGCTGCTTGCGAGCACCTACTGATTGATGAAGCCATGGCGGCCGTGGCTGACGATCAGCGGCGTCTGGCCACCCTGAAACCAGGGTTTGACTTTCCCATGTTGCTTCTGGCCCTTGTGGCCGCGCCCAGACGTCTTGCCGTAGCCGGACGACGGACCGCGACCCTTCCGGATGCGCTTGTGGTAAGCGCCCCTGTTGTCGGACAAATTGGCGAGAATCGATGCGCTGCGCGTCTGCACCGAGAGCGCTGCGAACAGGGAGACCAGACTAGTCGTCGACGGCCGCGCGGGCGCCTCAATTGCGGCAACGCAGCATCGGGTTGCCTGCGCAAGTGATAATCGGGGAGGCATCGTCGACTTTCGGTTTGTGGTGGTCGAGAGATCGGGCGAGCAACCACCGGCTTTGCCAAAAATGTTCGCGACGGGAGTTTAACGTTATCGACACTAAGGACCCGCCCACTTGTTTCTTTTGCATCAACAGCCGTTTAGGGTTAGGGTCGCTGCGACAGGGCAGTCAGTCCCCTGTGCACAGTGTGCGATCCGACTCGAAGGCTCGAAATGACCAGACTCGCCGGGTAACCACCGACGTGTTCCACACCCAAAACATCTCTTTTGTCCAACTTCCCGAGAGTGCGAATGTTGACCTTATACCACTTCATGATCAGCTGCTTTTGGCCCCGCAGGGGGAGCATTGAATCGTGGCCCGGGCCGTCCTCAATTCTCTCCTTCGGCAGAATCGCCCAGTTCCATTGTGTCCAGGCCTCGCAGACTACGTGTTGGGAACAGTCTAAGTCCATCCAGAAGAAGCCCCCGGCAACCTACCTCTCCGAGCGCAAAAGCCACCAACCTGAAACTGCTTGAGCCGCAGTTCCACCGTCTTCTCAATCACCTGCATCCCCATTGATCCAGCCAACAACGCCGTTTTCTGGGGATCCAGTCCAGGCTGGTACAAGGTCACAGGGACTCGGACAACACCCACAGGAACCCTGTCCCGGTCACTAACGGGGAAGCCGACGCCGTCCAGCGCCATCCTCCGATATCCGTCCAAAGCCAGATCTTCGAAGCTTTCCGTCGCTGTAGTTTTCCACCTACTTGCCATCAAACCCCCAACAACAGAACGCCGTCAACCATCCTGAAAGGCTCGTGATGCCGCCCGACATGTTCGACTCCGTCTCGTGAACCGTACGATTCCAGAAGCGCTTGACATCTTGTCTTGTCAGGACGATCAAAGCTCTGGCCACCATGTGCTCGAGCACTTTGATCAGTCGTACAGTCCACGCGCTGGTCCCCTCGTGGCCAATGGTCCCAAACCCAGCCACCGTCGAAGCATGTCGGCCCAGGCACTCCTCTCGCCGAACTGTGTTACCGACGGGAAGTTGAACTGGGTGAGGATGGCGAGCCACACATCGTCCAGCCGCAGCCTCAGGTGCAGGTCTTGCTGCCAGGCCCGGATGACAGTGTGGGCAAGGCCATTCTTGCTGGGTACAATGGAGAGCCCGGAATAGTCCGCTGGAGCTGAGATAGGGCCGCGCTGGAAGCTGAATGACGAGCGTAGGATGGGGTGGGTTGCGTCGTGGGGCGAGACCTGGCGGAGCAGCTGCGAGGGCGACGGCGAGGACAAAGCCTTGTCGTGGTTGACGCCACTCCTGGGGTCCGGCTTAATGACGGCGGGCATCCTGAGGTGGGATTTCTGGCTCTCGGTGAAGATTCGGTTATCAGGGAGGCGGCTAATTCTGATGACGGGAGCGCGAGGGAAAAACAACGAGTTTGTGAGTAAGAAGCTGGTTGTCGTCCATCGTGGGGAATGGCGAAGGTGCCCAGAGTCTGCGGCGCTGCTCGTCAGGCGGGAAGCTTTGCGTACAAGCCGAGAACGAAATTAACCTTGGAGCTTGCCGTTCTTGGCTATGTTTCTGCTCCGACCCAAATAATGAAACTGAATAACGAACGGCGACGTCGGTGAAAGCGACCGCCACGAGTTCATCAGCCAAGAACAACGCGATCATGCGCACTGCCGCTGAGAGACCAAGTCTAGCGTTCTTTTCTCTCTCATCCTCCGCTGAGCAAACAGCACCTACTAACTGACAACAGACATGCTTGGACGGTAATGTATCAGGTACAACGCTATGTTTCGGTCAGTGACTGGCTCTCAGCTTAGTACCTAGGTGCACTGTGATTATGGGTATCAGTACCTAAATACGCATCCTGCTCTCCCTTCTTGCTCCACAACAATCTAGGCCTTCAGCTGGAAGCAAGGCCGGCAGCCTTTCCCCAACCGCTCCAGGCTTTCATCTCGAAGCAGGGCCACCCGCTCCTCACCAACCGCTCCAGGATTGAGATCTTGCCGTGCTGGGAGAAGCTATTGCGAAGCTTGTTCTTCTCCCTTAGCATTTGCGTTGCAACGATGGGCGACGGCTGGGCCGCCAGGATGCATGGCCGGCAGCCGCAACCTCACACGGAAACCGCCTCAGCGACGCTCATGCTGCCGGCTTCGTCCAACAGCACCCCCTTAGCAACGTCGTCGTTGAAGTCCTTCTAGGGCTCCGCGGAGGCGAGAGACGGGGTGGTGCACACCACGAGGGCTGAGTTGACAATAACTTCCATCAGGTGCTTGCTGAGGCCGTAGGGATCGCGCGGCGGCGAGTCGTGCCGCCAGATCTAACCATAGCCACCTTCACCGGCCACAAACGACCGCAGGGCGGCGTACTTTTCGTTTCGCAGGTAGTCGTCGCGCAGCTCGTGAAGCGGGTGGGGGTCGTCGATCTCGACCTTGTAGCCGCGTCTATGCGACTGCACGACCTTGGCGAGCCAAAAGGAGAGGGTGATATAGAACGCCTGCTCGGGATGCTCCCGGTGGATTTACCCTAGATCCGTGCCCGTGATGAGATCACGGAAGACCTCCAGCTCTATCTCGATGCGGTATCCACGGACGATCAACGGCACGTGCGACTGTCCGGCGTCCTTGCTGACAAGGCGGCCGAGGTTATCCAGCCGGTTGGCCATGTTGGTGGTGGCAATGTGAGTGGGCGCGGCGGCATAGAGGCGCCCAATCGACATAAGGAAGAGGTAGGCGACATTGTCGGCTTTACCTGTCCACGGCGTTATCAGTCCCACATATACCGACTCTTCAACGGCAGAGTGATATCACAAGAGCGAGGAAATGAAGAGAAAGGAAAGAACGAAGCGGAAAAAGGAAGGACGAGAGGCCAAGGGGGGGGGAGTAAGATAGGAAAAGAATGAGAAAAGACGAATGAAAGGAAGGGAATGGAAGACAGAAAGAGGGGGTCTTAAAGGAAGAGAATGAAAGGAAAGTAGAGAAGAGGAAGAGAAAGGGAAGAAGTTAGACCAAAGAGAGAATCTGTTTGTCGTGTCTTACGTGTGCTAGAACTGTCGATGAGAGGAATGACTCCAAGCCGGTTGACCTTCATGTACTCGACGAAGCAATCGAATGTCTCGGCGCCCAGCTTGGTCTTGATGCTGTCTTGGATCCTGTCGAGCGCCATCTCCATGACGAGTTCTGTTGGCGGCTCCAGAGGGAACAGTAAGGTAGGAAATCCCCGGCCCGCGAGCAGGTCGGCCTTCAGCGCGTGCATGCGAGCTTCTTCGTAGGCCGCGACGACCTGGTTGACGTCGTTGGGCAGGGCGCGCTGCTCGCACAGCTTCTGGGTCGCCTGCACCCGGCTCATTGCCAGGGGTTCCGGGTCCTCAAACCGAAGGTAAAAGCTGCCTTGCGCCCTCTTGGCTTCAGCAAAACTGTCGTACGTGTCGATGACCCAGTTGCCCACGTTTAGACCCGGGTGATGCTGGGCGCGCTGCGCACGTTTCTCAGAAACGTACATTGCACCTTCTCCTTGCGAATTGCCCGGATATCGCGGCCTAAATGAACGACGTCCTGGGCGACGCTGTGGGTCATGGCCAGAGCGAAATCCTCGGGGTTGCTGAACATGAACGTAGGCGCCTCGTACGGGGTCTTCTCGTCGTTGTGTGCGACGCACTCCTCTAGGTAGCGCTTCGGGTTCCAATCGCTGGAGCAAGCAAAAGTCAGTCGCTGCGCAAAACACAACGCAGCTCGACACGTCAGGCCAAAAAGGGCAATGAGAAACGTACCCGGAGGTATAGGGATAAGGCGACTTGGGTGGCTTGTCCAAGTCGTAGGCCTGCTGCTGGTCGTCATTAACGTACGTCTTGAAGTTGCTGGCATAGTTGCTCATCAGGAAGATGAATCGTGTGCAGTTCACGAGCTCCTCCAGGCTCAAGATGCCGTCACGCGCTCATCGCGGTCGAGGATAGCCTGGTCCATCTCGCTCATGCAAATGGCGGGAACACGCCAGTGACAGATTGCCGCCCGCATGCCGTCCTTCAGTTTGCAATCGAGCTTGGCCAACGGCCGCTTGCCCTTGACGGCCACGCGCGGCGGCAGCATGGCAATTTCCTCGACAGAGAGTTCGGTGAACAACGCAGCGAAGGAGCCGGCATGGAGCATGATGGTGATTTCAAGCGATTCTTTAGGGTGGTTGTCTGGTCTTCTAAACATGGTGTGTCCAACGACCCGTAAGGGGAGTTCAATGTTGAAGCCCACGAAGCGGCGATCTTGTTTTCGCGTATTGATGAAGAGGCGGGTTCGATGGTTATTGACGAAGCCCAGTCCTTGACCGCCCAAGATGGTGTTTTCGTACAACAACAACAACGCGCAATCTTGGCTCAAGGCCGCAGTCCTCAGCGTCTTTTTCAGCTCTGACATCTTTCTACAGCGTATTCCGTTAGAGTCACAGCCGCGATAGCCGCGTCATTGGAAACAAGGGTACTTACAAGGTTTGTGAGGAATGGTAGGTATCTCCGAAGAGTCAGACTACGCAGCACCACCGGTGTGAGTGGAAGAGGTGCCTGAGTGGATGGGCACTGCACTCGATCTCTTGAATAACTGCTGTTGCAGCGAACTCCGAAAGAACACTGCAATGCCTCGACTTGGTCAAGGCCCGGAGACAAGAACTGAAATTGCCGTGGCAGGCTTCTCCGAAGAGGGAGACTACCAGACAGTTGAGAACGACAACAAGTAGACTTGAAGCCAACATGTCGATTCGTAACGGGACAGGATACGGGCACGAGCGCAGTTGTGCTGGATGAGAGTCCGGGGTCAAGCATGTCAGTATGGTCATCATGACATGGAGATGTCTTCGTCGCAATGAGTATTCTGGTCGCGAGAGTAAGGCGGGTGACTTACCCGGCGAGCTGGTTGACCGATTCTCAAGATCGGTGTTGGGCTGTGGGTTTCGAGTCTGACAACCAAACTCGGGCTCAGGCGGGGTTGTGTTGAGTTCAAGTTTCTGGTTCAGGTGAGGTCAAACAAGAGACTCCATGAGCCGGAACCAGCACGGCCTTATACTGCACGGATGAAGCGGAGGTGTCTTACAGATGAGAAGCCAACATACACTCAGCTGTTCAGGTAAACTGAATGTATACTTCACCCACCAGATTGCTTTCGTATGTCGCTCCATCGAAGCCGCAGTCAGTGTCTCTCGAACGTGCCATGGTCTTTCGGGCAGTTCACCTAGACCAGCTAGCTACTTTCATCTAAATACGCCGTTCGGTCAGCTAGACAGTCAACACTTTATCAGTATTGCAATTCTATGCTCTAAGACTAGCTTTTGTCGCAGGAACCACTGCAACCTTCGACCTATATGTTTTGTACAGAACCTTGAAGTCTCGACTGTATTTTCGCTCACTTGAGCACTGCTCCTTTCAGTTCTTTCCTTCGCTCCCGCTCCGCCCTCCAGGCCATTCCACAGCACCAGCTGAGCACAGCCAACGGCGTGCACGCAACCACCAGCAGCGCCAGCCCCACAAACGCTGCCCCGTTGCCCACCGCCGCCGTCAGCATCCCCACCATCGCCACCCCGACAGCCCCGAGCGAGCAGCGGACCAAGTTGTTAATGGCCGTGCTGCTCGCCCCGCGGCCGGGGCAGAGATCCGAGACGAGCGTCTGGTTGAGCGCGAACACGGCGTTGGACGTGGCCGCGACAAAGAACTGCGCTGTCAGGGGCACCGCGATCCACCCCTGCCGGGGCGTGAGGGAGGGGTTGGCGGCGGCAGAGAGGCCGTAGGAAGCTGTCGAGGTTGCGAAGAGAGCCGTCAGCCAGGGGAGGTGTTTGAGTCGGGCATGCTCGATGGGGAAGTCTGAGGGGAGGTGCTTTGGAAGGGAGCTGTCGGGCGAGAGGTCGTGTTGTGTCCTGTACGCCGCCTCAGCAGCACGGAAGTCGCGCGTCATGAGCTTTCCGGCTACGGTGCTCCCCACAATGGTGCCCAGGCCGTTGGGAAGGAAAGCAAGGCCGACTTGCAGGTCGGAGAGGCCGAAGACGGACTTGAAATTGCCGGTTGTTGAGGCAGTCACCATGCTCCAGATTGCGTAAACGACGCCGCCAAATGCGAGGCTGCATAAGATATCCTTCTCAAGAAGGAGCTTAAGAGGGTCGGTAAAAAGGGCGAGCGTGAGCCGAGGGCGTTGGGTCATGGTGCTATCGAGAACCCGCATGTACTGTGGCTCCCGCTTCCGGACAAGCTGGATGAGGGGCGCGTAGATGCCACGCAGCCGGACCGACCCATTACCGGCAATGCGGCGAGACGTTTCGGGTAGGAAGATGACCAGCATGGCGAGTGTCAGGGCGGATAGGATAAGGAGAAAGATGAAAATTGAGCGGAAACCTAGAAAGTTGGCGAGAACTCCGCCCAGCACAGGACCGACAGCGATCGAGAAGTTACGGACTAAGATAGAGTTAGCTGAGGTAAGACAGGCGCGGAGGAGACACGTCGGAGGCAACTTCGGACTTACTGGCCTGGTAAAAGCTGATGAAGGCGCCGCGTTCTGCTGGCGGAGAAATGTCTTGAATCACACCATTCCCTGTGCCTGGTCAGCTCACTGAGCTCAGTTAAGTTGAGCCTTGTTGGGCAACTGGACGACGCACCGATGCTGACCGTCGAGGCACTTCCCGCCGACTGAAGACCCCTGAATATCAACAGTACGGCAAAGTTGGGCGAGAAGCTGAGGCCGATGTTGGCGACGATGTACACGAGGAACGACGCAATATAGATTGGGCGCCTGCCGAAGGTGTCGGAGAGGGAGCCCAATATTACGGGCGATATCCCTTGGATAACCAGATACGAGGTAATGGTCAAGTCGACTGAGCTCAAGCTGACATGCAAGTCCTGATGCACAATTTTGTCAGCCACAGAACAGCAACTTCTTTGCGAATTAGGCGGTTGCTGTCAAGCATACTCACTGTGGCTATTTGGTCAAGAGCGGGAAAGTAGATGTTGGACGACAACCCCGAGAAGAGGCCAGCAGTGCCGATGATGAGAATCAGGACCCATTTCTGGCCTCTGCTGAAGACATGATACGGCTGCTCCGCCTCCACGGCTTGCGCCGGGGCAGCTGCAATTGGGACCTCTTGCTTCCCGATGGGATAAGCAGTATCGCTGAACGGATCTTCTGGAAATTTTCTGACCTCCGAAGGCGTGCTATTGCGGACCGCATTTTCTCCCTTGGCCGGCCAGGTGTTGCCGTCGCCGTCGCCGTCGAATCGATACAGGTCGTATTGGGCATCAACCGTCACCATACGCACGCCAGTGCCTGCGGCTGCGTAGACGCTGTTGCGCACTCCCGCCCATGTCAATCGTTTCGAAGCGTGTTTGGGCGTGGTAAGCACTGGTGAGCGGCTTTCCGCCATTGTCAATCACGACGACAAGGCTCAAGTGATAAGTAGCGATGTTTGAGTAGTAGCTGATGCAGTGGTGGATGAGCACTGCGACACTGGGTAGGCAGGCAGGCATTACCTTTGTCCTGCAGCGTGGCATGTTTACATTGCACGCATATAAACGACCAGAACGAAATACATACTCAAAACCAGGTGCTTGCGGAGATTTCCGTGTGCTCTGCAGGGCTGTGCTTCAGATTCAATGGCGTCCCTTGTATTGGACGTCCTCGGGCGGCTGGCGATCTTCCCTCAGACAAATGCCAGTGGAGCCGGCGCGGGAGTTTGGAAGTGAAACAACCACCGGGACGTTTGGGCGCCACAAGTCTCGGAGGGTCATGGCCTTTTGGTTTCAGTTAGGCTGCCAGCTCCACCGAACGCACTGAAGCACGGGCTGGCTCTGAGCGGTTGTATCTTACTGCGGGCTAACGAAACATTTGGTGTTCATCTGCATTTGCCTGCCTACCTACCTACATGTAGGTAGTGGATTTCACCTCTTTAGCATGCCAGCATTTCCTGTTCACAGCACCTCTCCAAGGCCGCCTTGACTGTGCTCGAGGGACTCTCTTGCCGGTTATTGCCAACATGTCCGACTCCAGCCCCAGTATCACTGCCGCCGTGGTCAAATCCGACGACGACAATGGAGATAGGGACGACGACAGGCCATCTACTCCCACTGCCTTTGTTTCATCCTTTACGTTCACCTCCACTGTGACCGCTCCAGCTAGGACAGTCACCGTCACCTCTGTCTCGACCATCACGACGGCCAGCCCAGTCACAATCGCTCCGCACACGGTCACTGTTACGCTTAAAGAGACAACAACTATAACTGCAACCGAACAAATCGCGATCACAGCAGCGCCTGCACTCTCCGAGACTGTCGCCTCAGCAGTGCCAGCAGGGCCGACTCCGGCACAAGATCAGAATGCAGCGGTTTCCAGCGTTGCAGAGCCGCCGAGCACCGTCAACACCGATTCTGCCGAGATATTTCTCGTAATAACCAGTGTTCTCGGTGTGTATTTCCGTGTCCCACTTTTCAAAGGCGTCCTGTTGCTGACACGATCTCTGACAGCTGGTCTTGGGTTACTGGGGGGGCTTAGCTTCATCATTTGGAGGAGAAGAATGCGACGGAAGGTAGAGGAGAAAGCAATGGAATCAGGTTGACGTAGCATTCCGCAGCAGCGGCATGAGCAGGAGACAGCAATGCACCGATACACATCAATAGAATAGACAAACACTAGAGCAGTCACGATAGCATTACGTTGTTGGGTCCCCCAGTATCCAGGATTCCCTGCGCTGACTATTATTTACTCGCGGTCGTTCCCTTGACTCTCTCTAGTTCATCATGCCTAATAGCTCACGGCCATCAGACATCTTGTGCCACCCCACAAGCCCCACAAGCACAGCAACACAGCACCCCTTTTTCTTGAGCCGACGAGGGCTCGGTCTGTGTGTCGTCTCGCCATTGCTTTAGTCTCACCTGAACTCCCATTTTTGGCACTTGGTTGGCTACCGGCGCCAACACAGTCAAACTGAGGCGTTTCGCTGGGAGCGGACAGCGCGGCGACTCCCCATGCCGGTTTCAGCGTTCTGGCTGTGCGCTGCACGGACTCGAAACAAAATCGTGTGGCGGGGAACACAGCATTGCAATTAGGTTTTAAGCTTTTGACGTGATGAAACAATGCTAACGGGAAAGTGTGACAGTTACACGGACGCTGCTAGCTAAAGCGCCGGTGTTTCATGAAACCACGCCTCCCGTCTCCAGTTCAGCCTCACCAACTCAGCATCCTGTGTGAAACCGTTAAACAGCGCCGCTGGTCTGGCACGGTATGAGCTTATTCGGGCATATAATGTTCAAGTTTTGGGAATCATGTCGAGGGCCAAGCATCCAAATCATTCTCGACACAATGTTCATCCCACTCAGCCCCCGGCGCCAGGCCGTCGTAGTACTGTCACTGCTGTGTAGCAATGCCTTTGTCAAAGCCCAAAATGACACTGCAGACGAAACCGAGCAGCTTCCCACCTTTGGCGACACCGTTCCCATTCTAGGCTCGGTATGTGACTTCTTCCTGGCTCTCTTCATGTCCTGAATCAGTCACGATCCAGAGACCACCTGCATCCATGTCCCCATTACCCAAGTACTAACCGACCCGCGACGCAGATGGCCCGAACAGACGTAGACTTCCGCGACGGGCTTGCAATTGATCTCTTCTCCCCGTTCAACCGCACCATCGTCGTCAAGCAGAACACCAGCCCGCTGCCTGGACACTTCGTCAGCGGCACAACCGGCGAACCCTTCATCGCCCTGTCCAACTACTCCTACATCCTCCGCACCAACGATAGCGCATCCGACCTGATCGGCAAAATCGAGCTACCCTACGACCCCATGGTTCTTGCCCGACTAGGCGTGCAAGAAGCCAACACTTACGTCGGAACGCTGGCACCGGACGGCAAGAGCTGGGTGGTGGACGAGACCCGGCGGAATGTGCACCGCAGCGAGAATAAGACGAGGATCATCAAGATGACGAGCCTGGACGGAGAGTTCATGCTTCTGGGCCGGAAGGAGGTGGACACGGCCAACGTGTTTGTGCAGTACGGCTTTGGGGCGACGCGGACAGTGAACGTCACTGGCGGAAGCGGCAGGCAGGAGGCGGAGTTTGTGGACGGGCTGAGGTTTGAGATGATTGCAAAGCAGGGCATGGCGCTGAATGTCGACCTGGTGCCCCTGCGCAGTGCGTCAGTGAACGGGCAGGGCATGCTGTTGAACTCGTTCGCGTGGGCGGTCAACACAAGCCGGCCGGACGCGGTGGTGAACGCGACCATGCGGGTGCCTTGTAAGCCTCCTCCATTCCTTCTCCCTTTCTGCTTTTTTTTTCTCTCTCTCCATTTTCTCAATCTTTGCTGGCTCCTGAGAAGGACGGCATATCTCACCTACTCAATCTCTGCTTGTGGATGACCATGACTGACTGACTGACTGTGTGTCCAGTCAACCGCAACATGCTCGCACGTTTGCGGCCAGGCGGCGCAAGTCCGACGACGATGCTAGTGGTCGCGAAGCGGCCGCTGAATGCGTCCTCGTCAGACGGCTTTGAAGTGCTCAACCCGGGCAGCCAAACTGTCAACGAGCTACCTGATGATCGCATTGTGGTGAGGAATGTTCAGCAACTGGACGGGCATTATGTACTCCTCGTCACGCGTCCAAGTAACCTGTAATACAAAGCAATCCTTGTGTAGGAATGTTCCATAGCGGCCCGTGGACCAAGGACGGGAGTGCCCCTACCATCGCCTTTTTGTGACCGAGCTTCACCGACCCGTTGCAAATCCTGCTTTAGTCAACCAAACGCGTTTGCGACCCTCCTACGGATTACTCCGTACACGTCTGGCTAACAGCCGCTTTCGTGTTCATGTACCGACCCCACGGCTACTTGCGACAAGCTCTACTCGACTGGCTGCACCAGCGGGCGACCTGCCCGGCCGCGTCGGCCCAGGAGCGAGCGTCCAAGCCAAGGCTGGCTATTTCGGAGCTGCTCTCCACGCCGCACACGTATTACTGATGCCACTGCCTGCTCGCACTTGGGAGCGATTCAAGATACAATGATTTCATGATGACAAAAAGACTTGAGGCACAAAGGTGTTTACGCACCCCTTTTATAGTGCTCAGGACCCAAGATTGTTCCCTCCACACTGCTTCATCTGTTTCAATTCAACTTGTACCTGCACAGATTCCGTTGGTTCTTCCCACACAATGGCCCACATAACGTACGCCCCGCACGGCCTGCCCGCATCTGGCAAGGCGGTATACATGTCCGACGATCGACCTAGACCTACCGTCGCCGCGGGAAATGAAACCATCTACACGCGTTCTATGAGCGACTGCATCGCTGTAGCAACCTTCGACTTCGGAAACAACAACCAGCGGACCATGACCCACCTCCCCGGGCGAGCGGCCGACCTCGGCTTCTACCAGGCCCTGGCCAACCGGATCTCGCCCAACACAGCGATCATCGTGGCGTGCGGGTCCAACGGGACCGAGTATTTCTTCAAGAACTTCGACTGTCAAACCATCAGGGCGGCGCTCGAGGGCGAGATGAGGCTGATCAACAAGCCGGTCAACCAGCTGCAGTGGGTGTACCTCTGGACGCCCGAGGAGGGCCAGTCTGTCACGAACTTGTCGCATGGCACGATCGTGCTCCAGGCTGATGGCCAGTACGGGAGGATCAGGAGGAACACATAACGGGCTCGGGGCAGGTGGGGGATGTGAATTGCGTGAGACACTCATTTCGACAAGGAAAATCTCAGTATACTAGCTGTGTTGTAATGGTAGATGGCGACGAGGGTTAGGATTAGCTCCCACTGTAGAGGCATATCCTCTGCAAGCCTGCGCGCCCCACATTGGGTTCATCGCGCAACCACAAACATCACCATACCCATCGCAAGGTTGACCACCCCATCACTCCCGTGATATCTGCTGCGTAACAAGCTGCACGGTGCTAGCCAGCCAAGTAACCGCCGCGTTGCCGGAGGTAATCGGGGTGGAACTAGCAGGAACGCCAGTGCTAGTGTGACGGTGCGCGGCACCTGCGCGGCACATGTAGTGGTTGGCAAGGCCACTTGCCCCACTTGCTCTGGCATTAAACCTCTTGATCGCGAGAGCTCTTCCAGCTTCTCTTCTTTTCTCCCCATCTTGTGATTTTATACAATAGAGAGGTCTTTCCGCAGCCCTGCCTCGGCTAATGGCCCTCTGTTCGTGACAGCTAGTTTCGTTCTTGGCGGCGTCGACAGCCGGGTAGGCGGGGTCACCGTTTTCCTTCATCATCGCAGGGACGTTGATCGGCATAACGCCCGCGGTCTGGTTACCACAGGAACCAGACATCCGGAAAAAACGCTGTGCCTAGAATAGAGGCTGGAGAATGCAACTATAGCTGTTTGTAGGGTGGTAGGATTAAAGTGGCTGGTAGAAAAGCATAAGGAAGTACCGGCGGAAAAGAGGCGATCTGCGGGAGGCAAGAGTGGCAAGGTGGGATCAGGAAAAGATCTCACCATAGGACAAGCCCGTGACGAGAAATGGGCGATCGCATTGGAGCAGGAGAAGATCCCGCCTCAGGGCGAGCTTATAAGGAGAAGTCGGCGGACTTCGATAGGAGGAGAGATTTTGCTTTTCCCCCTAGACAATCCCCTTCTTAGAAACTTATGTTTTGGGGTAAGAGGGGTCAAAAAAATAGGGGGTTTCGGGATTCACAAACGGGCACCTCTTTTCCTGTTATTGTCGTCCGTTTTTTTTTTTTTTTTTTTTTTTTTCTTTTTTTCTTCCAAGAAAACGGTGAGGCCAGCTGCACCGGAGAATCGTTCAAGCTTGTGCAGCAAGTGCGGCGTAGCCAGCGCCAATCGAGCACTGCTATCGGGCGCAGTCCCCGCCACCCGATCCCGCTCCGATCAGCCCCTTGTGCACGAGCCCTACTTTGGTCTTGAGACACCGCGGGCGAAGATGGACGAAGTTGGGCTGTAGGGCGTCCTTATTTGAGAGTGTTCGATCGATGACAAGCGGCCTCTTGACAAAGCTCGCCAACGCCTGAACCACCTCAATGCATCTATAACGTATCTTATAAGCGAGCGACCAATATAAGCGAGCGACCAGCTGTTTACTACCTTGCAACAGCCATCCTCAATTGCAAAGCAACAACACCTCAACCTACTATAATTACATCAGAAACAACTGAATCAGACACTTCTGCAAGCTCCTGGCACGTACGGGCATTATGGCCAGGCTTGCCGCACATACCACAGGACTGAACCCTCGTACGGACCCCCCCTGCACCACCACCATCCGGCTGTATTTCCTGCACTACCTCCCCACCCACGGCTCCTAGGCCCAGTAGATCCATTGCGGCTTGTATAGTAAGTGATCCTCCAAGCTGTACACGTGTTCTTTTAGCTTTCTTGCGCTTGCTTAGTGCCTCGTTGGCCTTGCGGAGCGAAGACACCTATACGGTAAGAAGAGCCATCTGGTCCGTCATAGCCGTTGTACTCTTGGCTAGTTGGTCTATAGCAGCCAACATCGGGGTTAGGGAGCTATTCTGGTGGTTGGCGATACGAGTCTTGATGAGCGTTGACTGTGCGTTGGCTTCCTGGGGGTTGTGTGGCGTTTGGAAGACCTAAGGTTGTGGTGTACTGGCCCGCAAGTTCAGGGGTGTTGGCGTACGAAGCTTGATATCCAGCTTGAATATCACCCTCTCTAGATCGTATACAAGCTTGCTATTGCTAACCAATTCTAGGGAAAATATAGCTTTAGAATGCTATCTGGCAATCATTTGAGTAGGAATTTAAGTTGGATATTGGCATAATTCAGAGGTGTGGTAAAGAGGTAAGGTAAGAAATAGCCCTTGCTAAAGCACGGGTCGATTTCTAAAACCAAGGAGCTCTAGAAGAAGGAAAGAGAGGCCACGTCTAGACATAGACGTAAGCTTAGAGATATACTGTCTTGGACGGGAAACGACCTTGATACCGTTAAAGAATGGCAGCTGTAGCAAGATAAGCGTTGGTTAGGTATATTTCTCTATTCCTTTGGTAATAGTTATGCTTGACAGCTTTCTAGGAGAACGAAGGCGTTAGCTAATCGATTTATTATCTTCCTATAACTATCTCTCTCCATTCAAGCGTGTTTGTAAAGAGCGCCACTACAATACAGCATAGTAGGTATTCGGAACTGCCGAGTTCCGTCGATGGAAGGGCGCCACATCCCCTTGGATCTGCTGCTCAGGAAGAAGCGGGATTCAATTATACTACAACCATTGACGGTTGCCCTGCTAATACCTTGTAGTTGGATCTGGCAAGACGATTCTCCTGTAAGTATACTACCTAGTATTTTGGGCGACTTACAAAACCACTATCGACTTGTACTGACATTCCAACTTATAGTGCGAGTGTGGTTAGCCACGTCTTTGCGTACAAGAGCAGGACTAGTGAGATTATCACCTTCTTCTTCGCTCAATTCAATGACCTATAGTCGTTATATGCGGAAACCGTTATACGATCTATCATCAGGCAGTCACTCGACCCAATGACACTCTCTGAGGAAATAGAAGCCAGCCTGGTGGAAATGGATCAGAAACCATTCACTGGGGTCAATGAGTTGGCGGTTCTTCTCCGACAGAGACTCGACTAAATAGAAAATTTCTTTATCTTTATCGACGCCTTGGATGAGTTTGAACCCAAAGAACGACGCGCGCTTCTGAACTTACTCGCATCCCTTGGCTCGAGTGGGTCAGGCCTTAGAGTTTCCCTCGCAGGGCGTGAGAGCCTGCGTGGGGAACTCAACGACAAACTCTCCGGTATAGAGCATCTGCCAAGGGCGTCAGCGGAAGCAAAGGCTGATATTGCTCTCTATGTCAAAGAGGCACTTCAAGAGAGGATAGAGAACCGACACCTCGTGGTTGGAGACCGGTCTCTCATCTTGGACATCGAGTAAGCTTTAACGAAGCATGCAGACAGGATGTACGTTGACAACACCCCATCCCTGCATCATTTACTAACGAGGAAGGTTTCTTTGGGTCACTTTCCTGATCGACGAACTCTGTGCCCAGCATTGTGACGACGACATCCGCAACGCTATCAGCTGCCTTCCAAGGACCCTAACGGAGACATTCAGCCGAGCTCTTCTCCGGATAGTCTCCCGACGAAATGCTTCGGTCGCGGCGAAAATGTTTTCTTAGGTTGCCATCGCAAAACGACCACTGACACTAGATGAGCTCTGTGAAGCCATATCTATCGAAATTGGCCAACCGTACTCAATGCCTGAGTGACTCGTCAACGACATTGATCAGCTTGCGTCGTGGTGTGAGAATCTAGTTCATGTCGATGAAGAACTGAAGATAGTGCAATTCGCACACCAAGCCATTCACAAATTCATCATCGAGGGACCGACGGAGCCAGAATTCGGGGACTTCCGCTTCAAACTGTCAGATGCGGATTACTATGCCGGTGAGATCTGTATAAGGTATCTCAATTTCAACGACTTCAAAACGACTCTGGCGCGGCAACTATAACCAATAAAGCCACCGGACCTAGTCGCAATGGTAAGATTAGCATTGTCACCCCATCTCAAAGTACTAAGCACTATCCCGGGATTCGGCTTCAGCTCAAGACGCTAAAAAAGCAAAGTAGAAGTCGATGTCGTTGGAGTTCTGTCGAGCTAGGAAAGGGAGGATGGAGAGGGGAGTAGAAAAAAGCTAGAATAGTCTCACCCTTTCCTCGAGTACGCTTCAGAGTACTGGATTTCGTACACTCGTAGGTTTCGGAAGACTTCCAAGATGTGGAACCTGTGGCATCGAATGATTACTAGTGGGCACGACTTGGCAAAGAGACCCTGGCTAGAGCAGCAAAAGTTCAACGTTCTAAACCCAGACCTGCTGACTTGGAGTTTACAATCACGCCACTACGCTCTCATACGCCTCATTTAGGGTTGCGGCGGGATATCCAAACCAGAAAAACGTCAGGATATGTGGAGTTTAGCAGCTCAAGGGGATGTCGGATTGCTCGACATTCTTCTTGAAGGCTACTACTCACCACCGATCATAACCGCGACTCTCCAAGCAGCTTCCGGGGTCGGCCATCTCGAGGTTGTCGAGCGGCTCCTCACAGCCGGAGCTAACGTCAATGCCCACCCTGCTAAGGACAGCGGCCGAACCGCGTTACATGCAGCTTCCAGGGGCGGCCATCTCAAGGTTATCGAGCGGATCCTAAAAGCTAAAGCTAATGTCAATGCCGTTCCTACCTGGTCCGGCGGCCGAACCACGTTACAGCCAGCTTCCCGGAAGGGGGCGGCCATCTCGAGGTTGTCGAGCGGGAGCGGGGCTTCCGGATCGGTGACGAGCACAGGGTCACTTTTCACAAAATAGTTTTCCGATACTCAGCTCACCACTTCCCTCTTCCCGAAAAGCGATATCGAGTCCTTTGATCGCACTGAGAACCCGATGCCACGCGTTATGCCGCTCACCTGCTCGGCTGCCTCGAGATGGTCGGCCGCACGCCTGCGCCATCGTGAGCCACCTCCCACTTTTGCTCCAAGCTTTCAAGCATGACGTTCCTCCGCTCCAGCCTCTGCCACCCCCGATCACTTCCGACCAACTTCCCTGGTTGTCGTTGATGCAAACGCCCTGCCATGAATCCGAAACGAACGTTCCAAAATAAAGAACCGTCTGCGGGCCTTCCGAAGCGGCCTCGAACCTTCGACACCGACTCCATGGCGGCATTTACCCAGACCACGATGCGCACTCTTACTTGTGTATGGACATTACACAATCGCCTGGATGTGTGCACTTCCCTTAGAACTGGCGGCATCACGTGCGATGTTGGACGAGGAACACCCACTGCCACCCAACCAAGCCGGCGACGACAACACCTATGTGCTCGGACGCATCGACCACCACAACGTCGTCATGGCATGCTTGCCGGGACAGTATGAAATGAATAACGCCGCAATCGTCGCGACACACCTGAAGCGAAATTCGCCAAACGTCCGCGCTACCTTGATGGTCCGCATCGGCGGCGGATCCCCAAGCCAAACCGACTTGTACCTTGGCGATGTCGTCGTCGGTACGACGGTAATCCAGTATGACATGAGCAAGGTGATTGTGGGCGGCTTGTTCCAAGCAACGGCCGATGCGAAGACTCCTGCGTGGCTTCTGAACTCGACTGTGTCCGCGCTACGATCGAAGCATGGGCCGCACCGTTCTAGCAGTCGAATGGTAAGCATCCTGCGGAGCTGACTCCCGAACATCCTGCGCCCAAGCCACCCCGATCGCCTATTCCAAGCGTCCTATGAACACTCTCTTGGTGCGCCAACATGTATTGGCTGCGACTTAGAAAAGCTACAACCACGAGCCGCACGCCTCTCTGGCGAATCCAGGATCCACTACTGTCATCGCTTCGGGAAACAGGGTTATGAAGAACGCAAAAGCACGGGACGACATTGCGCAGAGACTTTCGGCGCTTTGCTTATATGCAGCTCACCGAGAGAGGCGACATGGTGGCAACATCAGTACTTGAGTAACATGAATGGGACAAAGACTTCCATTTTGACCCCCTTCATCTGTCCTCTTTTCCCGGCGCCTTGGCCGGCCTACTTTTTTGCTCCTACCATTAGTGACTGCAACTAAGCAAATCATGGTGCCGGATTGCTTCTTTTCTTCCCAATAATGGGTCCAGTGTATTGCATAGGAAACTTGCCCAGATAGGTAGCTTCCAAGAATGGGCCCAGTCTCAAACTTAGAGCATTACCTAACAACTGCGAAGAACCGGTAACGTTAACGTTATCTTTCTTGAATTCATCCCCCATCAGCCGTCGCCACCAGCTAACTCAGGACGTGCCCGACCAGGCGATTCCCCCATTGGGGTTGCCACCGGCCCACTTTACATCACTAGCACGGTCACTGGTGTGCCTCCGGCCAAGCTGCGCGAGACTGGACACAACCGGGCGTTGTTTAGAATGATCACATGAAGCCTACGTGTCGGCCACCCGGATCACTTTGCCCGGTCACTGACCCCATAAGGAATTGCGATGAAGAACATTAAGGAGCTGGAATCGCGAATAGCCCGCTTCCACTCGGAGGCTATGCTACCGCGAACCACAGATTTGGGAGGAGAGCAACTGTGCAGATCCCGAAGAATCATGATGTTGGAGCAACGGGTTATTCCGTAAAGTTCTAAAGTCCTTTCATCCACCTGCTGGTTATGGGTGTTAGGGGACTGGAGCCGAGGCATGTAATGTAGTCGACATGCAACGTCAGGTTCCTTGCTCACTATCGTGTACGTCAACACACTTTAGGCAGGTCATTGACAGCTTCCCCCACTCGTGCCGGGTCGTGCATCCGTTAGGGCGGCGTGTTCCATGACGCGTGTGTGCCGGAGCAGTTGCAGGACCGGCCAGGTGCCGGGGCACCGTTGCGCGTTGGGCAGCGGGGGCCTGTGTCCACGGTGTGGAGTTGTGGAGGGCCGTGCCGATCTGCATCTTGACTCCGGCATTGCTCTCCGCTTCTTTTTGCCCCGCTGGAACTTAGCTTGTTTGCCTAGTCACGGACTAGTCGGCGGCCTGAGACATGCCATGGGACAGGCTATGAATAGTATCTGGCCCTTCCCAGGACTAGTGTAGTGTAGTGTTACCAGGGGGGGGACGGACGGACCAGGACCAGCAGACTGGGAACCACGGCAGGCTCCGTCCGGTGATTGCCGGCAGACCATTATCCCCGACACGCTAAACATTCATTAGGCGCAAAAAATGAGTCAGTTAAGGGACCATGACCTGCTTCCATTCGCCGTGTTATCCAAGAGTATGTGGCCGTTCGGCAAGCGCCGAATGTTGCTCTCTACTTGTTCAAGTACAGCCCATTAGACAACGCCGCTAATGGTAAGCCAAGCCAGGTTTCTTTTCTATTTTCCCAGCCCCCGTCTATAGTATGTTATCCGCGCCATGGCCATGCGATGGAAGAAAGAAAACTGGTCCATACCAAGCCGCTCCAGTCCCCCCGATTAGTCCGGCTTCATCCACCTCCTCTCGGGCTCCTGCCGCTCTCTCCTGATTCCGGGTTGCGGCGTTCGACTTAAGCGAGAACGGCAGCAACACCGGCAAGCGCAACGAGCAGGCTCCCGCCTTGCACGGTCATGCCGGTGGGGGCCGCGGCGCCGGTGCTGGTGCTGGAGGTGGCCGCAGACCCCGAAGAGGTAGCGCTGCCAGTGACGGACGCCGACGAGGCGGTCGTGGTGAGCGTGGTCTGAGAGGCAGTGGGGCCAGTGGTGACGTCGGACACAGTGGCCGTGGTGGTCGCAGTCGTCTGACCAGTCGCAGACGCAGACGCCGAAGCCGAGCTCGACTTGTCACCCTCCGCAGCGGGCTTGACATCGAACTGCTGCGACTGGGCGAGAATGCCCGTGTTGCCGTTGTCGTCGGAGCGCTCAAAGTTGAACTGATAGCCACCGTCGGCGGGCACGTCAGCGGCAGAGACGACGACGCTGCCCTTGGACAGGTCAATGGCGCCGAGGTCCTTGCGGAAGGGCGTGTGGCCGGCGGCCATGTTCACCAGGTAGAGATGGGCGGTGGCCGGGTCGGTGCTGACGGTCGTCCACTTGACAGTCACGCCGGCAGACGCGTCGACGGCGGAATTCTTGGCCGGCGACGTAATCTCGACGGCGGACACGTGGGCCGCGGCGAGGGCCAGGAGGGCGGTGGTCAGGCGGGCGAGCATCTTGTCGGTCTTGCCGGTATTAAAGACAGAGATTGGCGTTTTGAGTGGGTCAGAAATATGTGGTAACGAGTGTGAGGCGTTCGAGTGACGATATTGTAGCGAGTGACAGAAGCGAGCGTGGTTCGTTGGTCAATGACAACAGTGGTAGACAAAGTGAAGGAGAAACCAGCTGAGTTTTGATTCTCTTTATCGAACTGTCAAACCGCGATATGGAGACCCAAATACGAGCAGCAGCGGCATTTGAGGCTTGGGACTCCACCGAGTATCACGAGGAAAAAAACTGAATATCTCCACTGTCACCGTGTTCCAGGGTCTCGGCGCTGGGCTGGCAATGGTACCCGCCCGCCTCGTTTGAGGGGTGCACAGCACGACGCGGGTCGAACTACTGGACAGTCAAGTTAATGTAGATATGGGCGCTGGCATGAAGAGACGACGCTGTGATAAGCCCGTATGTATGCGCAACTCCTGCGGCAGAAAGGGGCCTGTGCAGTGTCTCTTTGGGTGCGGTTTCAGGGCGCGCGAGTCAGGTAATACGAGTTTTCTGCGGTATCCGCTCCGTCGGTCTGCCCCTGGGCAATGCTTGTCATTGATCGGATCTGCATCATGCCTCGGCAGCAAATCGCCTTCGATGGTGCGATCAGCCTTGTCGGGCTGGTACTTGAGAATGGCGGAAAGCAGGCAAGAGAACGCCTACTGCCATGCCTACTTCAATATCCATCGCTCTCGTGACTATGGAGACCCGGGTCCTATGCAACAGTCAAACGCCGCACAACAGGGACGAGGGCTGCGGTGGTCTTGAATCATGCCACTGCCGGTAGAGACGGAACGCGGACAACCATGTAGGTACCATGTCGCGCTTCGGTTGGATCACTAATGGTCGACAGCGACTCGCAGCGTTGCGTTGCTCCTGTCGAACTAGGCATAAAGCAAAAGGAGACTGCCACAGGTGATTCCAGTCACCCAACAAGATGATCGTCGAGACGACCTCCGAATTACTCAACGATGAGTTGCGGCCGGGCTTTGTCATTTCGACCTGAACCACGGCAGCCGTGTGCGATGCAGGGTCCTTGGCGGTGCTGGTGGCCCAAGCAGAGAGGACTCGAAAACGAAACGGAGTACGGAATACGTACACCACGTCTACAACGCTCTCCAGGACTGACAGCGGCGTCGATCACCACATCATCCGCTATACCAGCCGGTGCTATACTTCACTAAAAAAAAACAGATACCTACGTACATCCATGACGTTGGGAGGTGGTGTCGTCGGCTAGTGACAGGCTCGTGCAGCGGGACATCCCGAAGGGGCTGCCGCGTGCGTGCCATCTGGCCCCATCCCGTCGCACGCCCACGCCCGTCGAGCTTGCAGAAGCTGCCGGTCGGCTGCCGGCTGCCGACATCAGCTGCCCCCGCCGCGCCAGGCCTGATAGGTGGGTGAGCGATCGGACTCGAGTGAGGATGGAGGATGGGAGAGGACGACTGGCTCGGGACCGGTGCCGACACGATGGAACGCTGGGAGAAATGGAACAAATGGAAGGATATTTCCCGAACCCCAGCGTTCCCCGGATGTGCTGCGTCGAAACGGTTGCGGAAACTGTGGACAAGGTGGTGGTTGTGTCCAGCGTTCCAGCCGCACCCAGCAAAGCATGGGAAAAGCTTCCGTTCCAATGGTGTTGCAGCTGGCGGGAGGAGGACAAGGACACGCTAATCCCGATCCAGGCGCGCACGAGCGAGTGGGGCGCAATTATTGCAATTTCCAGTGCTCCCAGATGCCCAGAAGTCAGGAAAAAGTCCGGCTCCGGCAGGGCTCTGGCCATCCATCCCCCCCCCTCCCCTGCCGACCAGGGCACAGGGCTCGCAAGACATGCCGTGCACCCCTGCCCGCTGCCCTGCTACCCCTCCGACTCAGCTTTCGGTGGGGAGAGTCTTCCTCCGAGCGAGTCCTTCGAGTTCATCTCCCGAGTCCCGGCTGAGCTGCTGCCCAGGCCCCCATGCTTCCATGTCTGTCCATGCTTGCGCCGCCATCCTTCCTTCCCTTCCCGCGTCTGGCTGTTGCCGCAATGCTACCAGACCGAGGGTGGAGGCAGGAGGACGGATGGATGCTGGATTGGATTGCAGTCTCCTGTGTTTGCGCGGATGGCCTCTACTGCGGACGTTGACGTTGGCCCCCCTAAGCCCGCCCTCCTCCGCCTCTCGACCGCTGGGACTGGGAGCGTGAAAGACACAAACGTCCCGCCGCTTTCGAACGGAAAAGGGGGGCCTCTTCACGGCCTTGATGGGACGTCAACGCCAGAGTGGTTAGCCCGTCAGCGATCCGGCGGGTGGAGATTGCCTGGGGCCTTACCTCGTTAGCCGGGGGCCCGGGGTTGCGCCAGCGGAACAATGAGAGCGGATTGGACCTGGCTGCTTAACAGGCTGGGATTGGTCGGGGAATGGTCAACTGTCGCCTTCGAGAACGAATTGAGAAAGCGTCAAGCCAAGCAACCAAGCACCCAGGCAAAGCCCCGGACCCAGACCTCGTCTAACCAGTCTAACCCTGAGCCCATCGCCGAGTTGGCCCTCTTAAACCGGGCGGCCACTCCCGAAAGCCTCATCGTCACCCACACACACTGTTACCTCCGTACCGCCCATGTCGAGTCGTCGGACATGCCGCACCACCATAAGCGCCATCCGCCACCATCCCCATTACCATCAACACGCCGCCGCGGTTGACGAAACCCAACAAATGCCTCGCGTCCGAACTGCTGACCACGCCCACCATTATACGCTGCCGTCTGCTGCCCGTACCTGTCTGACAACCGACGGCCCGCTACGAACGATCTAGATACCTACCCAGCCGCGTCGAAGAAGGGGTTGACGTAGAATTGCCCAATATCCGAGTCGAGCCGAATCTTAGCGGATCAAGGTGATTTGCGCCTGCTGAGGCGCTCTGCATACCGGGAGGATGGAGCTCGTGGCAAGCGCCGGCAGCGCTGTGTCACCGCCTGCTCCCCGGCGGGGGAGACGCGAGAAGCCATGGCCTCCGGGCAAGCAGAAGAAGCTGTTGCGCCTCTACGTCTGCACCCAGAGCGAGCGCCTGCCTCTTGTGCGCATTCTCGAGCGTCTCCGGGCCAAAGATGGCTCGTTCGATCCTCGGTGCGCCTCCCTGACCGACCCATGGCGCAGATGTCTTTCCACCCAGGTGTACTTATTACCTTACAACAAGTGCTGACTTGACCCGCGACGGGCCGCAGACAGCGTAACTCGCACAAGCATCTCAAGAACCTCCTACCGGACCGTCGCATCGATGACTGGAGGCCACGGGATTTGGCAACCATGCTCATCCGCGTGCGTTTCCTGCGCTCCGTCAGGGCGGAGCGGCGGATAAGGAATCGCAAGTTCCGCCGGCGACTGGACGCGACACGACCGCCCCCTTTCTACCCGGATGACCTGCCCATCACCCGCATGTCCGTTGACCTGCCCGCCCCCCGCATGTCCGTCGATCAGCCGCCACCCGTCGACCACCAGCACCTCGTCTTCTTCACCGACAGCTCGGCCACCGACAGCCCGGCGACGGTCAAGCCGTCCGAATCCCCCGGATCCACCCCGCTGGCCATCAGCGCCGGCTCGCCTTCCGACACCTTCCGCCGGGACAAGTCCCCCTCCCGCGCGTCCTCGACCACGCCGTCCACGAAGTCTGCGAAGCGCAGGTCGTGGGCCTCGGTGCTGTCGAGCATCTCGTCCGGCATCTCCAGCCTGGCCCGCTCGTCGTCGTCCGCCTCGTCCAAGGGCGCCAACCTGAACCAGTCGGGCGCCAACACGGCTCTCAGCAAGCTGACGCGCGACGAGTTCTTGGCAACGCTGCAGGAGAAGCCCCGGAAAACCATCAAGGGCGCCAACGCGCCGGCTCTGGGCCTGTTCAAGACGAAGTACTCGACTGTTAACCCCACAACCGAGGACCTCAACGCGGCCCTCGTCCGGATGTGCTGCGTGGCCTACGTTGGCCAGGGCACGCCGGGCTGCGTGCACGAGCGCTTGTCGAGGGCCATCGACGCTCAGAAGACGGAAGGGCCCGACTTCCGCCACTTCCACGTCACCGACGAGGAGGCCAACATGGTGGACAAGTACGGCAACTCGCTGTTGCACGTGGCGGCGCGATGGGGCGCCCGCGTTTCCCTTTTGCTACTAATCCTGCGCCGCGTGGACGACATACAGATGGTCAACCACCGCGGCGAGACCTTCCTTCATGTCTTCGACCCGCCCGAGAATCCGCGGATGCGGCCCGTGTCGTTTCTTAATCTCATCCGCAACCTGCGGTCGCGGGGCTTCGACTTCTGCCAGCGCGACGTCGACAAGCACACCTTCCTGCACCATCTTGTCGCCAAGCGCGAGTTCCCCGTCGAGACGCTGTACTATGTCTTCCGCGAGGTCGGCCACGGCGCCGCCCGTTTCCTTGTCGCCAACAAGTCGGCCAACGGCGACCGGCTATGGCACAGCGTCCGCCGGAATCTGGAGAAGACGGCGCCCAAGCTGCACCGCATCTTCGGCGACGAGGTCGAGTTCATCCGGCGGTACGTACCCGAGTTCTCCGAGGCGAAAGCCCCTTCGACCGCCGACACGTCGACCATCGGCTCCGACAGCTCCATCTCGGTCCACCCCAACGAGCCTGTCAACCTGGGTCTCCCGCTCGACCCCAACGAGAGCAACGCGCAGAACGTGCGACGCACGCCGCTGATGAAGCTGCTGCGCCGTGCCGCCGCCGGTCGCGGCATGTCGGACCAGGACCTGACCACGAAGCTGGAGGATCTGTTCGAGGTGGCGTCCAAGCAGCCCGAGTTCGAGATGCAGGGGTACCTGGCCAAGCGCGACAACGAGGGCAACACGGCGCTACACTACGCCTCCGAGTTCGGCCTCGTCCCCGCGGTGCAGTTCCTCTGCGTCAAGGGCGCGGGCGTCAACGTGTTCAACAACTGCGGCAACACGCCGCTGCAGCTCGTCAAGTTCGCCATCCAACGCACCGACGTGCGCGCCGACATCCACATGGAGGCCCGCTACCTGCGCTGCGCCGTCCTCCTGCTCGAGCACGGCGCCTTCGACCAGAGCAAGCTGGTCAGCGAGCGGTCCGTGCTGTTCCCCTCGGGCGTCTTTGACGGCTCCGAGCAGTCCATCAGCAACCTGGTGCGCCAGGGGGTCGCCTCGCAGTGCAAGGGGCTACATCTGCTCACGTCGTCGTCGTCGTTCCGTCACCACCATCATCGGTATGCCAGCGGCCTGGAGCAGGAGTACTGCCTCCACGGGCACGGGCACGGGCACGGACTTTTGTCGCACGGGCATCACCACCATCATGTCCCGCGGGGCACGAGCGGGGTGCCCATGGAGTCACTGACGTTCCAGACGTCGGTGCTGGCGGGGGAGGCGGCGTCATGAGTTGAGTTACGAATACAAGACTCCTGAATGTCTTGTCGTTTCTGTTACTGTACAAATACCTCGGGGGTTGAACTGCAGCGGTCGGTGCATAGGGGGCAGCGTTTCCGGACTGAACGTCTTCACCTTGTATGATCTCTTCTTTTTGTGTCTGTTCGTTTTGGGATCTGGTCAGAGATCCGGGGGCGTTGTGGAGCGGGTTTGCGTTGGCTGGGGCGGTAAAATGCCAGTTTCTGAAGACTCAACGGCTTTTTCTATGTATTTATCTACGTTTTCGATACCTTGGTTGGCAGAGCGGTGGGGTGTATTCAAGGAAATATCGGCTACCTTGACGCCGCACCTTGACTTGAGGAGGCTTCTCTTGCGTCGAGTGATTATGTCTTCTGTTGGTTATGTCCTGTGTATGTCAGGGTCATCCTGGTTGGGACTTGCTCGGTCTATCCGATCCAGAGGCATTCTGATACGTGAAGCCGGCTTGCCACGGACATGAACTTGATGCAGACCAGTTTCAATGGACGAAGAATGTAAGGAAGATGAGAGCTGCCCCAGTCAACATCCTGAACTATATGAGTGTGAGTGCACATGTGTGTAGTTGTCAGAAAATCCCGAGTGCGTAAGCGGCGTGACTGTGAGTGAGGACGCTTCCCTTCATCATGCCCACATACTCACCAGAACTCATCCGAACGTACCTGCCCTGCAAGAAGAGGTGATGATATATACGGCAGAAAGAATGAAAGAGGAAAAAGGGTAAGAATATAGGATAAGACACCAAAATGGTCAAAGAGATAAGATAAATATAAGGGGTAGAAAGTAGAAAAGTAGAAGATAAAAGAAGAGAATACAAGAATAGAGTAGTATCAAAGTTAAGAGTTATTAAAAGAAAAGGATACTGAGGATCGGACAGAGGGGCAGAAAGAAGAGCTGGAGCTATAGCCAACGAGGAAAAAAGAGTAATGAACGAAAAAGCAGTGCTGGTGATGGAAGATTACATGATATGAATTCTAACATCTCAAGTACTCTGGATTATCCATGCAATTCTTACATCGCACCCCGAGCCCACTACCCCTAAACCCCTTTTTGAGCGAACCGCCACACGTCCGCCTCTCCGGCCAACAGTTCCAACAAATACCGCTCCCAGTATCCAACCAGCGGTTCTTCCGGCAGCGCCGCCATCTGCGGCACCCGCCCCTTGCCCTCCCCGTCCACGGGTCCGTCCCACACCCAGCGCCACTTGTGATCTTCCTCTCCGACAGGGTACATCGCCTCGGGAGGATACTCCGCCAGGTCGCCCATTCTCACATTCAGCGCCATCTCCGGCGGGCCGGTCTCCTTCGCCTTCTTCACCTGCTCTTCTTCCTCCACGCTCAACGCACTGCCTTTCTCCAGCCTCCACCTGCCTTTCCCTTTAATCTTGCCATCCTTGCCCTTCTCGTCCTTACCACCGGCGTCGGGACCCAGAAGCGCCACACATCCCCACACAGCTCCGTCGTCAAGCCCCAAGCCCTGACAGGCCAACCGCGTTCTTACTACGCTATGGATGCGCTCATTGGTGCCCAGCAGTGGCTCGGCCGTGTCCTCGTTGGTGGTCTCGTCCACACGCAGAACCCTGCCCGCACGGCGCACCGTCTCTCCCGCAAGAGTCGTCAGGCCGGTCTCCGGGGCGCGGATCGGACCGAGACCCCAGGGTCGGGCGCCGGTCCGGAAAAGGGTCTTCGTCGGGGTGTCGACGGGTGGGTGCGACGAGAAGCAGTGGCCTGCCGAGCGCAGCGTGCAGTCCTGGGTGTCGCGGACGGCGGGGGAGGCGTGTGGTGGGTGGAGGGGTGCGGTGTAGATCGGTGAGCAAGCCCAAGGGAGGAGGTCGCCGTTGTCAGGGGTAGGGGCGGGTGAGGAGCGCTTGCTGCTGCCTCCGCGGAGGAGCTTGCTGAGGGTGCGTTTGAGAGAGGAGAGGTTGGGCAGGGAGGGGAGGAGGGAGGAGGGCGATTTCAGGAGAGTGCCGCTGCTGGGGGCGTAGGCGAAGGGGTGGGCGGCGGAGAAGCAGAGGGACTCGTGGAAGATGGCGGTCAGACGGGCAAAGTTGAACTCGATGCCGAGTGTCGACAATTGGTCGCACATCCCTAATCGGAACAGTCAGCTTACACAGTATCACATCGACAGTAAGGCTTGACAGAAAAAAGGACGTACACGCTAGGGTGATGTCGGACATCTGCTGGTCGTACCAGCCACCACCGACATTTCCATGGTTGCCAGGGAACCACACTTGCTTCAAATGCGTGGGACTGCCGGGCACGCGCTCCCACAGCGACGGACGGAAGGCATATCGCGGCTCATCGAGGGCCAGCGCCTGAAAGGCATTCTCGACCTTGTCGGAAATCTGTGTGTTGGTGAACCTCCACTGGTCTGCGCTGCCTCGGACGCCGATAACAGGCGCCGGCGGAATTCCCAGCGTGCCCACGGTGTCAAAGACGGCGACTACCTTGATCTTGATCTGGGTGACACCGTCGTGATACGTGTCGCGCGTGTACTTCATCTGGACGGCGTCAACATGGCTGAGCTGACGAGAGTCCCATGGCCACTTACCTCTCTAAGTCCCTGCTTATACAATTGCATGCGGCGTCTTTCCCACTCAATCTTGGCTTGTCCGTGTGAATTGTCGTATTCGGGAAGGCCAGGTATTAGAAACTCTTCGGAATGCCGTCCTGGACTACCCATGTTCTCGTAGTCTTCGAACACGGAGTGAAATCGGTCGAGGCCCTCAGGTGTAAGGAGCCCGATTGAGCAAATCATATCGGCAACGGAGCGAGCTGTGAAGGCGCCGCGAGAGAAGCCGAGTAAAACCATGTCGTCCCCATCGCAGTAGTTCATTGCGAAGAAGTTATACACCTCGCCAATGTCTGCACATCTTTCGTCAGCTGTTTGACCCCTGGGTTGGGGGGGGTAAAAGCCGCAAGCGATGTCTCAGGAGCTACCAAAAGCGTCCCGGACGCACAGAGAGAGGCGGCGGAACAGAAGACGAGTACGTCGTACCCTGGGATCGTCAGATATTCGCCCGCATGAAACAGGTCAAGAATTGCACGCACCCGGTCCAGCCCCATACCAAAGGCACCGCCGGTAAATCTGTCGAGCGCGTTGGCGGTGCCCTGAATAACAATGTCAGCTATCTGTCTACTGATCGGGGGGGGCATTGGGAGTGGCTCGGAAGCAGAAGCGATGTCTAAAGAACCACGAACGTGCTGGCCAAATGAACAAAGAATGATAAGAAGGAGCGCGAGGTTGACGTACCACTCCCGGGAAATAGTTAATGACTTGGTGAGTGCCATCGGTGCAGGTCCGGCAAAAGGCACGAGAGATACGCGTGACATTGGACGGCGGGTCGTTGCTTGCAGAGTCAGGGGTTCGTCAGTTAAGGTATACAACCTGAGTGGGCAAGATGTCTTGGGCGGCCATCGCATACCCTTTCACGCCCAACGAGTCCATCCATGTTCCGTCACAGCACACAATGATCCGCTTGGGCGGACCGCCATGCGTGACGGACGGGTGGTTGGGATCCAGAGGCGTCGCCATCGATAAGATCTTGGAGTGTTCGAACGCTCCTTGCACAGAACCACAAATGTCCCGTCGGGCTTCGGCGTGCCCGCTTGCTATCCCTGTAGGGGGGGGGGCAACGCGGCTCTTTAAGAGCATGCCTGACATGGGTCCTGCTGTCGCCGGGATGTCTCATGATCAGATTTTTTTCCTCCTGCAAAACGTCGGCGTTCTAATGCAGCACTAACCCCCGTTTCGGAGGTCCTCCTTAGAAGGGCTGATGTTGAGGCGGCCAGCGACAGGGTACAGCACGCTATGGGCATATTGGGTTTAGACAGCCCGCTTCAGCTCTGGGCGATGCAGCCAAAGCAACGCCTTCAGGCCAAGGGAAATGCATCGTGGCCGCTGGGGACTCGGGTAGTGCTTTTTGGGGCTGGTTAGTCAAATGCTCGGCGCATGTGACGGCCAATCGAGTGTGGTGTCGAAGTCAGCCTGCATGCAAGGTCTGACGCGGGCAATCATTTGAGGTTTGGACACGCGGATCGCAACTCGGGACTGGCCGAGGCTGCCCCACAACACCATCTCTCAACACCATCTCTCGAGTTCTTGAGACAGGTGACGCGGTCCTGCCATGTCCTGCCTAATGCTACCACCCTACGGGTACAGTGGCCTAAGTTTGACATCTCTTTACTGGGAAACAATCAAAAAGAGATGTTACAGCTCAAGATATTGATGTAGGCAATAAAAAACAGGATGAAACGAGAGACGGGAGAGCAGCATTAGAAAAGTGCTTCAAAACCCGACGTATAAGAAAAGGAGGAGAATAGGGGAAAACAAGACAAAGAAAAAAATTGTGCACAACTCCGCCTTCAAACCAAAGATACCACATCTAGTTTTCGAGTACATAAACCTATTGCTCCTGCTTGTCTCGTCGGTGTTGCCGTTCTCCTGACACAGGGTACAGTCCTAGATTGCCTGAGAGAGCGAGCGCGCAACCTCAATCCGCTTCACAAACAGGGCTCGGAAATCTGCTCCATGCAAGCGTTCGTTTAGCATACTAGTATGTCGTCTACGACTCCCTTTGTGAGTATCTAGCCGGTGTCATAAAGGTGTATGCGTAAGGTCCGCGCAAAATCCTGAGTGTGGTGCCCATCCCACCGATACATGTAGCCATGCTGCAGATAGACATGGATGCTGATGTATGCTGTCCCTCTCCATGCTTCGACGCATGACAGGTATTAGTATGGTCGTGTAAACGAACGAAGGACCAATCGATACATGTCGCTGCTTGTACCTGAAAACTGACAAGTTCAGTTTGTTCTTCAGCTGCGTACGTACATGTAATTATCTGACTTTCTCAGCAAGTATTTGATCGCACGCCGTGCATTAGACTTTGATCGTGACAGCAAATACTCCCTGCGCGGCACCCACATAAACGACATCCCGATCAGTCTCTGTCCTCCCCATGGCGCAGGATGTTGACCCGGTCACGCTGGCAACGGTAATCGGCTTGTTCACTGCCGGGTCCACTTCCACGAGTGAGTTCTTTCCGTTCGTGGCCACGAAGATTCGGCCGTTTGGTCCGAAGCACAGGTCATCGCCCATCAAGTTCGTCCATATGGCTGTCGCTGACCCCGTGCCCGTAGCCTTGGCCGTTTTGGGGTCCACGGCAATCTTGTAGAAGCTGTTCTTGAAGATATTCGTGTACCAAACCGTCCCGTTGCTGTACTTGATCCCGTCGATGCCAAACGGAATCCCGCCCGACGGCGCCATGGTGGCCGCGTCCTGCAGCACGACAGCGTACGCGCCTGTGGTAACGTCGAGACGGAACACAACACCCTTGCCGGCGTCGGCAACTAACACAGAGGTGTTGTCAAACACAGCCAGGCCGTTGAGGTTGCTCGCCTCGGCGATGGTCCTGATGAGGCTCGACTTGGGAGGGTTGGTGGTGAAATCGACCTTGTAGATGCCCTTGCCGCCAATGACGGCGAAGATGTCCGGCGCGAACTCGCCAATCCCCGAGAGACCTGTGGCGCCCGACACGGTGAGTGCGGTCGTCGATGTCTTAGCTACGGGGTCGACGGCGTAGAGAGTTGCGGTGTTCATGTTGGTAGCCAGGACTATGCCATTGGAGCGGACAGCAATATTCTCAATTGAGTTGAGACGCACAACCTGGCTTGCGGCGCTTTGGCGAGGGGTGAGCGTTGCGCCGTGGGCAACAGGGGCCATTAGGAGAAGGAGGCGGAACATGGTGAGGGTGCTGTCCTTCATGCCCGAGTAACTCAACACCGCCTGTAGGGTTGAGCAATGTAGAAGATGTAAATGTGACGTGCAAGCTTTGTGGTCCCTAGCATCCCGGAGGGCCATCTGCTTTCGACTGCACTTTATGCAGACTGGAGAATTCAGCGCTGTGGCCCTTTTATCGGGGGGTAGTGACATTTTGCCGCCTAAACTCAACCCCGACAGCAACGCGCTACAGTAAGATTGCCGAACCGGCCCTGTACACACACTCTGGCTAATAGCAAAGACATTGTCGGTCGGCAAGTCGGGGAGCACAGCTTGTCCGGTATGCACGCGTGTTGTTCTTCCGGTATTCATTAATGGGGGCCGACGACGGGAGATTGCTGCCACGAAACGAGCCAGTGTTTTGACGATGACACCAGACGATGGCTAGCTAGGAGAGTAATGGCCAACTGCAGAGCGAGCTAAAATTTGAGTTACACACGCTGTCAACTCAATGGATATGCTGACCCAAACATGATGGCTATGCCTACAGGTACATGTAGCTACTAGAGCTGGCCAACTCGCTTCATTTTGGTTCTCCCGTCACTGCTGCGGGCTACAAGCAGATATCTCGCGGATACAAGTAGTTACTCAAACTTCGGCTTTCTACTTCAACGTCCCAGCAACACATCCATCTTGAGCTGCCTTCCCCATTGACAGCATTGAGTGGAGTGAGTGCGTGGAGCAACACATGGGTTATCATTGATCCACCACACGCATTGTTAATGGCGATGGCATGCCGTCACCGGTTGACAAGCTGATCCGCGGACTGGCAATTGAGGTGAGGTTGCAGATAGTACTCTCAACCGTCGTTATCTGGAACAACAACTACTTCAGCCGTATTCTTGGATCATTCGCCACCATGACGATTGGCATCTTTCCCGCCTCTGGTGGGCTCGGAACCAGCACGTACACTCACCTGCTCAAGCTGGTTCCCAACAACCACACCATTCTCATCAGCCGGTATCCGGAAAAGGTGCCACAGCCATATGTCAATGCTGGTGTTCAGCTGCGGCAGGCTTCGTACGAGAGCACACCGGCCGAACTGGAAGCGGCCTTCGCTGGTATCGACGTGCTTTTTCTTATCTCATACCCCAGCCACGTTCACGAGTACCGGACCAAGGTAGGTCTCAAGCATGCCTTCTTCACTACTGCTGAGAACGATGTCTGACGCCCAGACAGGTACAACTACCCGCGGTAGACGCTGCCCACCGGGCGGGCGTGCGCCACGTGGTCTACAGCTCGCTCGCGTTCGCCGGCGCCTATCAGCACACCTCCGTGGCAGAGGTGATGCAAGCGCACCTTGACACGGAGCGCCATCTCGCCGAGCTCGCCGCCACCTCCGCCCCTGCCCGACCCTTCACGTACACCGCCATTCGCGAGGGCCTGTACGCCGAGTCGACGCCTATCTACACGGCGTTCTTCGACCCCCGACACGATAGCGAGAGCGAGATTTGCATCCCGCACGACGGGAGCGGCCCGGGCGTTGCGTGGGTTAAGCGCGACGAGCTGGGGGAGGCGTCGTCGAAGGTGATTGCGCAGATCCATACCGCGCTTACCACGAGTGGCAGTGAGGGTAAGGTAGGGAACGCGGGTGCGGTGCCGTTCGCCAACCGCACCTTGCTGTTGACGGGCCCCAAGGTGTGGTCGCTTGCTGAGACGGTGGAAGTGCTCGGCAGAATCGCGGGGCGTGGGGTGAGAATCAGAGAGGTGACCGTGGACGAGTACATCAAACAGCCCAAGGTTTTGTCGAAGTTTGGTTCAAAGGAACTTGCTGAAACGTGGGCGACGGCCTGGAAAGCGATTCGAGCTGGGGAGACGGCGGTGGTGACGAGGGAGTTAGGAGCCATACTCGGCCGCGCGCCTGAAGAGTTCGAGATTGCCGCGAAGAAGCACTTTGTTTAAGGATTGCGTTTGTGGCAAGAGCTAGGGATGTTGCTGTGTGTATCACGAGGCAGGCTCGCTGTCAGCTCATATTCAGCATCAACTGCCGTCTTTCCACCATGAACTTCAGACTGAATTTTGTAATATTAAGCCGCTGCCCTGATCCTGATTACGTCTGGAGTCATGTCTCCATTGTCCGGCCTCGCTACCCAGGTACTATGTAGTGCTGCAGTGGCTACTACCCTCCTAGACCACCCTATGCTAACCATCCACCGTTGCCACCAGACCCACAGGACGCTTTGAAAGTGCCGGATAGAAAGAAATTCAACTTAACCCTTGAATGATACCGGCGGATTCTGGGTGGGTTGCACACGGTAGAGCAGCCTCGGATTCCAGTCAGCTGGCAGTCACGGAGAATCAGTTGCGAAGTTGTCCGAAGCCAGAGGCCTCCATGGGCGGCTTTCGAGTCATGCACTAGAATCCCAATGCAGGTAAATCTTACCATCATGGCTGCTATGTGGCGCTGCAGGGCTCGGTGCCGCAGGCATACGTATCTAGCTGAAGATTCGGACCCCAACCTTTGACCCTCCGGTCATCGCCACACTGGCATATCTACCTAACTTGAGCCCGGCAAAAATGAACCCCAAATCGGAAGGTGGGATCGTATTTCTTAGATGGTGGATGCGTGGATGAAAACGTCAGAGGGTTATGGTTGGTCCTCAAGTCTAGGCTGGAAGTTTAACTAACAGCGACCATTCCAATCCCAGGGTTTCCTTCTCGCAAGGCCTCCTTTGGGCCGTTTACTGCAGGTACTGGCCTAGTCATACCCACATTGACTCCCTCAACAGGGGTCAATCCATGGTGTCGGATGGGTTCAAAGTACTGGCACATCCGCGGCATGCTTCCACTTCCGAGCGTTCCGTATCCAACATCAAAGCCAGCCCGCTCTCGAGTTCCTCGCCTCATTGAAGCATCGGGCCACTCGACATGACCGTCACCCCTGTGCCGGTGATGGCCACGGAGCGTGGCTATTGATGCGAGTGAAGGCCCGACTGGCTAGTGATGAGAGATGTTTGCACAGGCTCATGGTTTCACATCACATTCGGCGGCAGGCCTCAGACTCGGTGACGACAGTGAGTAATTTTCATTCAGTTGCGCACATTGCGATGGGACACTGCATACCTACTAGCGGCGCAGATCACGCGAGAATCGCACGTGCATGGTTGATAGATGACGGTAGCGAGGAGAGATGGCCGGCTTTATCTCGTTACTTGCTGTGCCTCAATCTCGGTGCCGTGATGTCATTTGAGTTGAGGTCGACTATCTGGCCGCCTGGCTGGCTGGAGCGCTTTAGGGGCCGGCGGGCCGGATGGGTGATGTTCATTTCAATTTTCCGACTCGAGCAAGACCGCGGGCCGCTGACGAAGTCAGGAGCGCCAAGATCAGATGCACATCGTGAGAGGAGATATGATCAGTAAGGTTGTGGCAGTTTCATCCTTTGCTTACTTGGCAGGCCCGGTCAAATCTTCATCGTCTCCTTCTGGCCGAAGCGTGCAACCAGCGCAGCTCCGAGACTGTATCCGGGTAGCATGGCCGCACGATGGAATGGCGCCACGAGAGTGGCAAATACATGTGGAATGTTCTCCTGCGTTTCTGTCGCGTGGTTCCTGCAGAATCCCCGATTGCCCGTGTGGGGATGCCACGGTTGCCCTGGCTGTTTGCTGCCTCTCCTTGCACGAATGCACGACACGCACCTGCCGACACATGGGAGACGACGCCAGCTTGACGCCGACACCGGAAATTCCCCGGATCAGTGTGGCCTCAGCCTTCCCGACTTTGTGCTTGACTTTCTTCGGAGTACCTGTTCGCGTGTGCAGCATCCGGCGGCGCTTAGCGGCGTCTGCGCTTCCATTTCAATTGTGAAGAGCGCGAGACAAACATGCGGATCTGCAGACGGCACAGTGCAGTTGCAGCATTCTCCGTGTGAGGCTCACGAGCACGCGCAGCCGGCACGGCTTGGCCTCCTTCGCATGGGTTAAGTCCCGAGTTGTGGAGGCGCTGGGGTCAATCGGGCCCCAACCTCATCCGCAGTTGGAGGGGGATTCCTAAATCGGTCTGCCGAGGGTTGCCACGGGGCCAGTAATTTAGCCCCCATCGTGGTCCATGACTAATGGTTGCCGTGGTGTAACTTGGGCTTAACGCGGGGGTGCGGCACCAGGGTTCGTTACACAGTAAGGGGGAGGCCCGTGTCTCGGCAGCGTGTCGACTTACACAACACAGCCTTACCAGATTTGGCCATGGTCGGAGTGACCTGCACACACCGGCACTCCGAGCGCTCCATACAGGTTCCAAATCAATGGCACCGAGCAGATCTCAGCCTCGCGGCGGGCTAGAGAAAGGAATCGCCGAATGTATTCCATACCTGGCCTGGTCGGGTCTCGGGGGGGGGGGGGGGGCACACGGGGGTTTGGGGGGCCGCGTTGGGGGGGGGGGGGGCGGGGGGGGGGGGACTGGGATAGGCGAGTGCGGGAGGCCGGGGCGAGGTCGGTGTCGCCGGCGTAGGCGATTTGGATGGGGAGG